>CM053598.1:85561731-85614006 GCA_028646575.1 Pseudocheirus occidentalis
GGTGAAACCTATACAGCCTGACCCCCAAAAACTGTAACAGTAAGTGTCACTAAAGTGTTTCCTATCTATTAGGAGAAGTAGCTATAACTTTAATGATTCTAGGCTACAATGGGGGTGGGGGACTCACTCAATTTATTCTCCTTTTCTCCAATTCTTATTATCTCTGGCCATGTCCAAGAGAATTGTAGTTACCAATATTGTGCTCCTGCTCCATTGGTTATGAGGACTACAAATGTTAGTGTCATTTCTCCCTCAGATGCCCTGGAGCACATCTGCCATTTGAATGAGCTAGTGTAATGGTAATTAATTTAAATTTGAAGACCCCTTTTTGTTATGTCAAGTAAGCAGATACTTAGCCCTTAGTCAAGCCTCTGTGAAAGTGGCAGAGGGTGTGAACTCTGTCTCCTGTTACTGACAAAGCAGGAAGGGCTTGGCTGAAACAGGAAGCCAATGCTGTATGTGTGTATATAAGAAAAGCCCCAGAGAGGCAGAATCAGAATTTTCTCCTGGTGGGCTCCTGGTAGAGAAAGCAGAAATTTTCTCCTGACAAGATCATGGTGGAAGAAATGTGGAGACTGAAGCCAGCTGAGAGAGAGCGAGAGCGAGAGCCTCTCAGCAGCATTGCTATTGGACTGAGAAGTGAGTTGTAGTTTTCTTGAGACCAGAATCTGGTGAAGGCTGAAGTTGCTGCCCAGAAGACTGCCTAGAAGGCCAAAGTGGCTGCTGCCAAATTTCTTCTAGGTCCTAGGGCCAGCACAACTGCTGGAGGACTGAAAAAGCATGATCAGGATGCTAATACTTTGTTTGTTGCTTGGTTGATTCTTGAGTTCCTGGGAACAGAAGTTGTGAAAGTTTTGAGATGTGTAGGACCTTGTGAACTTCAGTGTGTAGCAGGAACTGCCTGGAGGACTGGATAAGGACCTGGGAGCTGTCTGCCTCTGAATCTAGGTGACTGTTTGGTGGATTCAGGTAGGAGCTGGGACCATGGCAGGAAATCCAGGGAATCTGAAAGACCACCCCAAGTCAAGATAAAGAAAAGGACTCTCCTTGGATATTGAATGCTGTTATGAAATTGAAGTTTACTAGAGACCAAGAGGTGGAGGGTTTGTGTAATTTTCTAATGATTGTATTTAGTGATTAAGGATACTTAGTGATTGATTGCTAGATAAGTGACTGATTAAGTTAACCTGTGATTGCCCCATGAGTGGAAGATTATTGTATTTTGAGATGACTGAATGACTAAGGAGGCAAACCTCTTTAGGGATAACAGATGATTGTTCTTTTGTTCTTTGTTCTAAATACTGTAAGTACTTTGGTGAAAACTATGTGGCCATTTTAATGATAAGCTGTTGTGAATACTATATTGTGATTTCTTGTGACAAGATGTAGTGTTGTGAATATTATATTGTGATTTGTTGTGAATGTTTGGCTTGATTTGTTATGGAATATATATAATGTTTACTATACTGTGTAATCAGAACCTTAAAAGCTGTTCACAGGAGCATTGTAGGAGGAAGCTGCTCATGCATGACATTACATGTAGCTAATATTTTGAATTGATGAGAAAGCACCTCTGTTTCTCCTGGATTATCTCTCTTCAACACAAATCTTTGAGTGAATTGGGCAGAGAATATTCAAATAATCTGAGACAATTACTGGCAACACCTACAGGCAACAGTTCTGGAAAGAAGAGACAGCCTACATAAGAAAAAATGAACTGTAATAATTCTATGCTCATGACTACAGCCAGCAAAAACTATGGAAGAGGGTTTAGAAGAGGCTAAAAAATACTGTTTTCATAATGTGGGTATGTATGTGTGTGTATATATGTGCATATATATATATATATATACAGATATAGAAAGATAGATATAGATATATATCCATCATCTATCTATCTATCTATCTATCTATCTATCATCTATCTATGAATTAGGTTGAGGAAAAAAGACCCACATTCTTCTTTTGGATATCTTACATGTTTTTAGGGAGTTAGATGACCACCTAAAATCAAGTCTATCTGTAAATATTTAGTAAACAAGCTTCTGAATTTACCTCTGTCTCTTTAGACTGAATTTGATTTTCACTGATTCTTCCTTAATGCCCTAGAATTATTGAAGGTGCCATGGCTATTGAGGCAGGTGTTGTAGGCCAAGACTTTCAGGGTCCTTGGCCACATTAGCGCTCTCTCTCTCTCTCTCTCTCTCAGTTTCCCCCACTGTACAATAGTGACAAACCAACTGTTTCAGATAATTTTTATTAAAGTACTTTGAGAAATTTTACTATCACCTAAGTTGTTACTACTTATATGTTTTCAAAAGGGAATCAGGAGGAGAGAATCCTTCCTCTTCATTCCATCTCTGTGCCCATATAGTCTGTGGTCCATTAGCTCAGGTGATGAGACTTCGGGTGTAACAATGTCCAAGGCTGACTGTCATTCCTATATTCCCTTTCTCACATGTTTGTCCATGGCACCCCTAACCTGGATACATAAAAGTCAGAAGAAGGATCCAGGGGAAAATGTGTGTGTGTGTGTGTGTGTGTGTGTGTGTGTGTGTGTGTGTGTGTGTGTGTGTGTGTATGTAAGTGTGTAATTCAATCTACTTCTACAAAACCACTAAATCAGAGGTTAACTTCTTTTTTTCTGAGTGTATCATGCATCCCTTTGGCAGTCTGATAAAGCTAGTGCCACCTGCCCTTCTTAGAAGAATGTTGGTTATCTATATTCATAATTTGAAGGAAACACTCAATTCCAGTTAGACATTATAGAAAAATAGAGATGTAATGCTTTTCTTTGCAATTTATGAATCTCCAGAAACATCCATGGACCTCTTGAGTATGTATAGATTCTAAGTTAAGAACCCCAGCTCTAAACTATATGTTCTATTCATAGTAGGACAATACCGTCATGGTTGCATAAAGAAGGTGGTAGATAACTATTAGTTAGTACAAGTCTCATCCTCAGCATCTCGGGCAAATTCAGGCATCATGCAGTGGTCTGAAAGTGCAGAAGATCCCTTTCCCCAAACTCCCAAACTGAGACCTAGTGGGGACCAATTTATCAGGGGCCCTGAACTCTTATAAGATTTAAGTTCCTCTTTTAAGAAATTTCTTACAGATGGTTTGCCATACAACTCATTTGGAGGGTGGAGCAGCTGAACAGTTTAATCTGTACAGATGGTAAACTAGACAATGAATTCAAGCCTCACCAAAACACCAGTGCCAGCTTACCAGACAGGATAATTCAAATACTTCTCCTTGCTATGCTGCCTGCTAAGAAATGACCAACAAGAGGATTATATTTCTCAATGATAAATGCAATGTAATTTTACACATCTTAACCCATTTTGCACAGATAAAATTTCCATCAGTTGGTAGCACTTGAGCATAGAAAGTAGATGGATAGGGATATATACATATATGCTTGTGTGAATGCATGTACAATGTGTGTCTATATATATACACGCACACATATATGCCCATATATGCATGTATATAGAGACAGAAAAAAACCCTCAATATTAAATAAGAGAAACAGCTTTTCTGAAGAAGTGATGCGTGAAATAACATTATCATGAACTTGACAAAGGTACTAGTCCAACTATCCTCAGACACATGGAGTGGGGGTGGGGGAACAGGCTAAGGTTGGGGGATTAAGGATATTCTTGCTATTTATACATATCTACTGCTTTGAAGATTTAAAAAAATGTTTTGTTTAGGAGTTTGATGGGCCAATGTGCTGGAATTACAAAAGACTCTAGGCAAGAAAGGATTCTGTGAGAGGCAGAGGGCTATGTATCTTGCTCGGTTTGAGAAGACACCAGTTGGGCTATGCCCATCACAGGTAGGTAGCTCAAAGTAGGAGGGCCAAGAAAGATGCCCATTTGCTGGCTGTGAAATAGTCCAGGTGAATATATACCTTGTGGAGAGACTAGACATAGAAGGATAGTTTTCTTATGTCAGAGAGGGTGGGGCTCCCAAAGTTAAAAACTTCCCAGACAATCAAGAGTTAGAGTATTTGAACTGACCCACTCTGAGAGGTTCATGCTATTATTATCCCTAATTTACAAATCTGGAAACTGAGGTTCAGATTAGGTAAGTGACTTGCTCAGGGTCATACAGCTGAAAAGCTTCTGCCTCCATCACCAAGGGAGCCTGAACCTAAGGAAAGATCCGGGCTCTTCAGAGGTGGGAGCTACTTGTTCAAGGAATCCTGAGTGTTCCAAAATGAATGATTTAAGTACCGCATTGACTTAGCTTTAATGTGTCCATGGACTTTTGGCAAGCTGATGAACATTTATTTAAGGAAGATTATTTGAAGGTATCTTGAAGTTTTAAAGTATAGCCAGATTTCACTTTCTTTCTTATAACCTTCTTGTAGAAGAATAGATAGAAATCATTTTACACAATAGCAGTGTTCCTAAAAAGTCATGGATGAATCAGTTTTAAAAAATCATTACGCCATTACTAAAAGACTTAAATGGATCCAGGATCTCTTCCATATGGGTATTCCTTTTGCAAGAATCATGTGGATCTCAATCGATATATAAATTCTTTTCCCCATTTCAAATAAAAATAGTTCATTTCTATGTACCTTTACAGGCATTGTTAAATTTGATCTAAACCTCCCTCTTTTACCCCTTTCAGTGTCTCTTTTGACCTCAACCTTTATTTTATGTAATCTGTACAGGTTCAACAATCAGACAGAACAGGAGGAAACAGATAGTTAGTATCCAAACAAGGGTGTGTGATCAGATCAGTACCTTTCCCAGGAAGGGGACTTCTTGCCCTCTTGAAACATAGTAAGGGGAAGATTACCCACAAGTGACTCAGAGCAACCTAAATTAGAACCATAAAATCACAGGATAACACTGGAAGGGACCTTAGATCATCTAATCCAGTGGTTCTCAACCTTCCTAATGCTGTGACCCTTTAATATTCTTGTGTGGGCATATCTGCATGTGGGCAGAACCACCTGGAGAAGAATAGAGGAGCAGTGTCTTGATTTCTAAGACCATCAGAAATATGTGTTTTCCACCCGTCTTAGGCGACCCCTGTGAAAGGGTTGTTGAACCCCCAAAGGGGTCCCAACCCACAGGTTGAGAACCACTGATAATCTAACCTTTTTATTTTTGAGATAAGAAGACTGGGGGCCAAAGGTTAACTTCCATACCCAAGGTCACAAAGATACTTAGTAGCAGAGCTTGTATTTAAATTCAGGTCTTTTAGCAAGTTACAGATCTATAAATTTGACATTTCCATTTAATAGAAAGGGCTATATTTGAAAAAAATCCCAAATGGATTATTTGTAGCATAAATTATGACCAACTAAGCTATCTCTCTGTTTCTTCCTCTCTTCCTCTCCGTCTCTTTTCTCTCTGTTTCTCCTCTACATCTCTGTTTTTCTGTCCCTGTCTCTTTCTGTCTCTCTTCTCTCTGTCTCTCTTCTTTCTCTCTCTGTCTTTCTGTTTCTGTCTTTCATTTAAGTTCTCCTAAATTGAGTTTTTTAAAAAGGTTTCCATAAAACCTGTATGTCATATATTCAAACCTATATTCCTTATTATATGTGAAAATGGTCACTCACTTTTTATTTAAGAGACTGCTGTGGGGGTCCCTATTACCTCTCAAGTTAGTCAGTTCCACTTTTTACATAGTTCTGATAGACAGAAATGTTTTCATTACACCCAACCTAAAGCTGCCTTTCTGCAATGTCTACCCATGGTTCTTAGTTCTGCCTTCAAGGGCCAGGCAAAATTTTTAGGAGTGTGTGAATGAATTTGGTCAGGATTCCTTCTGACCTATAAGTATTAAAATTACTTCTCAATGCCAAAGTATAATATGTTTGCTGGAGAGTTTAGAGGCAACTCAATGCCAACATTTATTCATGATGTATGTTCTCCCAAGCTTAAAATCACCAGACTTGAACACTGCAGCTTTTAAAGCAAATGGACCAAGACCACCACTATTAATGGAATGTACAACTGCAGCTGGGGTATTAACCAAAGGCTTTGAGGGAGTGCACAGAGGAATTCCAAGCCAGCTTTGGAAGCTTGTGCTCAAAATACTCAATACTCACAAAACTTTATTGTTCCTATGAACCTGCAGATACTTTAATTACCATCAGAATGCCTGAAGGTTAGTAATGGAGGGGTGCCAGAGAATCCTACTGCTAATTGAATTCAGCCGAACATTTCCTTCACCTGAAGACATAGAAGGAGTTCTTGTTGTCAAATCCCTTTCAGCCAAATAACCACTTAACTAATCTCAAATTGAATATCTTATTCAAGATTTTAAATTATTCTTTCTCCCCAGGGAGCTGCTGCTTAATATTGTAACAGTGTCATCAGAAAAATATTTCCTGCCATACTGAGGGGAAGGGGGAGGGAGGGAATCTTAAATGTCAGGTTGTTTTATAGATCAACTTAGATTTGAATCTAGGAGAATGAACAGATTGGTATTTGAAAACATCATGGGAACTGTTTTGTTGTTGTTTGTCCTTCATTCTGAGAGAGGACCAGGACTTGGGGAAAGTGATGTCAAGATTACCAGGTGAATTGGATTTAAGTGAGGCAGGGCTATGCAGAGTCACCACCTTCACTCTTTCCTCCATAGCCATCTGGGCCTGGTGGCAAGAAGATAGAGACCAGGCCCATACCTTAAACCCCAATCACATCACCCTGGCCCTCGTTGATTGACCAACAATAGATCCTAGCCCAAGCCTCACTTGACTGTTGTTTGGGTACTGATGGCTCAGTGAATATAAATAGCAATTGTTTCTGTTTTTGCCAAAAATTGTGAGTGTCTTCCACTCCCAGATTGATTTTTTTCTTTTACTTTGTAAAAGAGGCTATTTGCTTCATTTCTTACCAAGCCTTAATCACTGAATGAGTGTTGCCTCAGCCCAACTGAAATCTATGAAAGACCTTATCTTAAAAAGGTCGAGGTCTCCCACTGCATCCAGGGACTCCACTTGTTCTAATCTATGTCTTGCCACTGGACCTAGATGTTTCTAGAGATGAGAGTGAAGCTGGTGACTTTACACAGCTCTCTCATTTGAATCCAATTCACTTGAAAGTCACAGCATCACTTTCCTGATGTCACAGTCCTCTTCCAGAACAAAGGACAAGCAACAATAGATCAAGACGACTGGAGATGGCCCTGGATTCAATGGGAGACCTTGAACTTTTTAAGCTAAGGTCTTTCCCAAGTCTCAATTTGTCTGAGGCAACACTCATTCCTTAAGGCTAGGTGAGAAATGAGGCGAAGAATGGGTTCTTTTACCTACTCAAATAAATAAATACCCCAGGGAGAAGAAGTTTCTCAGGGTTTCTGACAAAAACAGAAATACTTCCTATTTATAATCAGTGAGCAGAAAAATATGACCAAATGAAACTTGGCCTGGGACCCATTGTTGACCACTCGTTGAGAGCCATAGTGCTCATAAGAGCTAGCCTGTTAATTTAGCCTGTTAAGAACAGGTGCAATCTCCATGAAAGTTCCATATTGCCAGGAGCAGAAACCTGTGCCAGGATTCAGCAGACCTGGGTTCTAGTTCCAGCTGTACAACCTGTACAACCTTGGTCAAGTCCTTTAATTTCTTTTGGCTACAAGTTCTTTATAAATTGTTGGGGGTGGATCTCTTATGGTAATGATGAAGATGATGGTTATGATACTTGACATACACAGTATCTGAATGTTTGCAGGCACTTTTTGTAAGTTCTTCCTTGTGTCTGAGCAATTCCTGAGAAGTCCATGCTTCTTATTACCCCCATTTTCCATAAAAGGATGCAGAGATTTAGGGAAGTTAAGTGACTTGCCTAGGGTCACACAGATAGTAAATATTTGAGGGAGGACCTGAACCCAGATCTTTCTGGCTCCAAGTCAGCACTCTATTTGCAATGACATTCTACCAGGTAAAAGGAAGAGTCTTTCCAGACTAATGTGACTGAATTCTTTCATGGCACTTGTAGTTAGTGACAACAGTGATCTGAGTCTGAATTGTGACTGAGGCAGAAATTCAAACAATAATTTAAGGGTCTTTCCATTTAAGATCTTGGCCCTTATTTAGGAATAATTTAGAACAGGAAATGGGCAGCTAGGTTGCACAGTGGATAGAGGGGTCAGGCCAGAAGTCAGGAAGGTTCATCTTCCTGAATTTGAATCTAGCCTCAGACATTTGCTGGCTGGGTAATCTTGAACAAGTCACTTAACCCTGTTTGCCTCAATTTCCTCATCTGTAAAATAAGAAGGAAATGACAAACCACTCTAATATCTTTGCCAAGAAAATGCCAAATGGGGACACAAAGAGTCAGGTATAGCTGATGGGATTCAGAAACAACAAGATAAAGTGAGAGAATTACTGCGTTGGCTATACATTGTACTGGGATATAAACTATAAGGAAGCTCAGTGTCCTTAGTAGAAAGATGTCTTGGGCTTTTGATTTCTGAGATTCCTTTTATCTTCTATTTGCTATGGTTCCATAACTGGAGAACAATATAAGATAGTATGCAAAGAAGTGCTAGGATGAATGCACTCAGAGAGCAAATGTGGTAGCATTTCAGAGAAGAAAGCTAAGAAAATTGTGTTGTGTGGAGTTGTCTTCTAAACAGTTCATTCAGGGGGGAAAGAACCTAATGGAATGCAACCTAACAAAGGAGTAGCATGGTGATGGTCCTTTGTCCTGATTAACCACTCTGACAGATCCCCCATTCTCATCTGTGCCATTTCAAAATCTCATCCAGTTGTCCTCCATTTATTATCAAGAAAATGAGAAAGAGAGGAAAGGGGAGGAGAGGGCATGGGAGGTAGAAGGGACAGGGATGGAGAGAGGAGAGGGATGGTAGAAGGGCTAATGTAATCCAACAAGTACTTACGAGGTACCTGCTATGCTCTGAGTCCTATGCTAAGTGCCAGAGGAAGTTTCAGGAAAAAACAAACAAACAAAATAAAGAATAGAAGATGCCTTTGTACAGCTTCTAATCTAGCAGAAGAGACAAGACTTCACAAGAGTTATGGCATGAGGTGGAATAAGATGAATGCCATCAGAAAAGGACAAAATATTAGGAGAATTCCAAAAGAGGTGTCACAATTTCAGATTGGGTCAATCAGGAAAAATTTCATGGAAGAGATAACTTTTGTTTGGGACATTTAAGAGAAAATTAAAATTTTAAAGTGTAGGCCAGGGAAAAAGGCATTCCAAGCATAGAGAATGGTATGGGCTAAAGTAAGGAGGCTTAGTACATGTTTAGGGAAAATTGAAGGGGCCCAACTTTACTAGATCATAGGTTACGTTATGGTGAGTATTCCTTTAAATTTGGGGGTTGAACTAGGTGACTACTGGAGCCCTCCCAACTCTCAAATGCTATATAATTCTGCGAATTGTCTAAGGAAGCAGTGAGAGATAAGGCTAGAAAGGACCTGGACTTCAAGTAGAAAATAGGTAGTTGCTGAAGGTTTGTTAAGCTGAGGAGTGATATTCTTGGGCCTGTGCATGACATTTCCTGAGTGATTCACAAAGATCAGTCAGAAAGAAGATACTTACGAGATGAGGTTCTTTAAAGATAAGACCTTGCCTTGGGTATAGCTGTTCACTCTTGGAAATCTTGGTTTCTTAGCTGGACTAAAGGAATGAATCATTTTTAATCTTTTTCTCCAAGGACAAACAGCCCATAGGCACATACAGTGAACTTTCTATTCAGTGGGGGGAATGAAACTTATCAGTCAGTTAAGCACTGAGAGATGAATGTTTGCTTCTGGATATGTGAATCAATGTCCTCTGTGAGTGAGGGGGAAATTTTAAGACACACACATATACATATACGTGTGTGTATATATATATATATATATATATGATGTATATGTGTGTACATATATGTATTAGACACACATACGCACACATGTTGATGTTTTTCCTTTTAGAGTTACTGCCCCACATCTGCAAAGAGAAAAAAAAAAGGCGTGCTGTCTTCTGCTGAGGTCCATGTTCTTGGTGCTGTAATGTCTTAGTACAAGGTATCATACCCAAATCCCCATTTTGGGACCTGAGGTCTTGGAGAAGCCAAGTTTCGTTGTGTAATTGGACACAAATGATTACAGATGGCCCCACCTCCAAATCAGTAGCCATAATCACTCTCGGGCCGTGGGTCTTTGACAATCTAGGTCTGTCAATAATGTCAGTCAACAAGCATTTATGAAGCCCCTACAATGCTTCAGGTTCTGTTTTACTGCTTAAGTCCTAGGGACACAAAGAAAGACTTAAAGAAAAGCGTCCCTACTCTTAAGAGCCTCAAACTCCAGTGGAGGCAATAACATGCCAACAACTATATATAATCAAGATGTATGCGAGATATATTGTAGAAAATCACTAATCTAACAGCACTAATATTAAATGGGATTGGTAAAGGCTTTTTATAGAAGGTGGGATTTTAATGGGGACTTGAAAGGAACCAGGGAAACCACAAAATGAAGATGAAGAGAATTCCAGGTATGTGGGGCGACCATTGAAAAAGCATCATTTGGAGATGGAGTGTCTTGTGTGTGAAACAACAAGGACTTCAGTATCACTGGATTTTAGTGTAAGTGGTGATGCTGGGAAGGAGATAGAAAGTAAGGTATAAGAAAACTGGAAGGGTAGGAGGGGACCAAGAATGTGAATGGAAGGAAACTGTGCCATAAGAAATGATAAAAAGGGCAGTTTCAGAGCAATCTGAGAAGAGTTGAATGAACTAATGCCTAATGAAATGAGCAGAACCAGGAAAACAATTTACATAATAACAGCAATATTGTAAAAATAAGCACCTTTGAAAGACCTAAGGACTCTAATCAATGCAATGACCTACCAGAAGGTACATAGCTAATTAATATCTGAGCAAGCACTTGAATTCTTTTTCTTTCATCCCTGGGGCCTAATAGAGTTTCTGATACATAGTTGGTGCTTAATAAATAATTGGTGACTGACTATCTACTGTCATGGGCTAAAAAGTGGCAGAGTCAGACCTAAGGTTTCTGATTCATGCAATAGCCTGACTAGTTGGCTTTGTAATATGAATCTGACCCTTCAGATTTATCATGGCCAGATTGGTCTAACGTAAATGTTTTTGTTTGGAACTCTCCTTGGAAGAAGTTTGGAAGCTTCTACTAACACACAGCCCTGTCCCAGAGCCTTTTTCCCCTTTCAGTCCAGCTGCTGAATCACATCCCTACTACATACACTTAGTAATTTACACTGGCTCTCAATCTGCTTCCAAGTTCAATTCAAAGTTCCATTTACAATCTCCTGTCTAAACCTCTAAATTTTGGACCCAGGTTGATTGTAGCCTACACCGTTTGCATTTGGGGAAGTTGGATCACACTGCAGGGGTAATGAAATTGGCCATAGCTGTACCCCAGTCTGAAGGTAGAAAGGAATTGAATTATATCTTCTCAAGGGCTGACCTCATGGTCCTACCCCCTTCATGGTCCTACCCCCTTCATGACAGCTCTATCTTGCTGTCAGTGGGGCCTTACATCAGCTTTGCCTCAGAAAGTCCGCACTGACATTCCTGTTTGTGGCAATAGCAATCAGGGAGAGAAGACTGACTAGAAATGTTCTTTTGTGTGTCTGGTGCTCAAGGAAAGGAAACCATTCTGAATGTAGCACTTTTCTCCCATTCCTCCCTTGCTCTTTATTTAGTTCATGTGCTTTTACATATGGTGTACTTTATTTGAGAAACTTCATGAAGGAGGCAGAATAGCATGAAGGAAAGCAAAAAAATGTAGTTGTAACATCATTAGAATGGCACATAGAAGTCTTGTGTATCAATCAGGCTCTGCTATTTATTATCTATTTAACCATATAAGTCAGTTAATTTCTTTATGACTGAGATTGCACACTTGTAAAACAAAGAAGTTTTACTGGCTAATCTTTGTTTGATTTTAGTTTTAGTATTACGAATTTAATACAAAAGACATGGCAATTTCTGTATGTAGAATATAACATAAAAAAGTATTGCATACGAAACCACAAATTTCTATTTCACATTGCTTGTTTTTAAAGTAATGCATTAGGGACAACTAGGTGGTACAGTTAATAGAGCACAGGCCCTGGGTCAGGAGGAACTGAATTAAAATCCAACCTCAGACACATGAGCTGTATTAACTGTGTGACCCTTGGCAAGTCACTTAACCGTGATTACCCTCCAAAAAAATATAATAAAGAGTGCTTAATAAATTTAAAGTGTGTCTTTCAGAATTATCCTACTTGCCTATGTTTCCACATGAACACCCCCCCTTTTCTCTTCTTATGCATTAAATTTTTTTCAATAACTTCTTTCTTTTTGTTGTTTTTTATCAATATTGCTAGCATTTTTACCCTCTTAAATCCTACTCTAAGTTAAAAAAATAAAAATAAAACCCTTGTAATGAATAAGTATAAACAAGCAAAACAAATCTTCATGGTGGTTTCATTTCATGTACGGAAACATATTCTTCTTTCTGTATCTTGAATTGATTACTGCTGGCAGAAAGTGGATTCCCTGCATCTTTCTTCACAAGTCCTGTAAAGTCATGATTGGTCATTGCTATGATAAAATTAGGTCTTTCAGAGTTTATAGTGTTGTTATTGTACAAATCATCATCCTGGTTCACACTGCATCAGTTCATTAAAATCTTCCCAGAATTCTCTAAAAATGTCTGAATCTTTTCATATAATACTATTTTATTACATCAGTATACCCCAAATCGTTCAGCTGTTCCTCAATTGTCAACTCCCATGGTTTTCAGGGTTTATTTGAGTGTTTTTAATAATCAATTATCCATGGAGGAGTCCCTCTCCAAAAGTGACATTTGGTTTGTTTGTGGCTATTAACTCTGTTGGTGGCTATTAATTCACTTAACTTCTCATTGCTCTATTCACAAATCTTGATGCCTCCAGATAAAGAGCCTTTGGTCTTTCTTTCCTGTGCTGGCACTCCCTTTTTTGGTGGGTCTCTTTTCCTGCTTTCTGTAGGCTTCTAGTCAACTTTTTGTACAAGTAGATGAAGTTACTTATTATAATCCCTCATTAGATTATTTAATTGTTATCCAGGTTCATGCTATTTTAAAGTTTTTTTGTTGGCACAATTATATGGGAGCTGAACAGACCTGCCATAGAAAGCAGTGAGAATTTCTCTCCTGGAAACTGCCAACCCTTGGGGGAGCCTTCTGAAGAGCTTCCAGCATCTAAGTAAAGCTTCACTCTATCGCTAGGATAACAGGCTATGGAGAGAGTCTTTAGGACACTACCTTTACCTGGTGATTTTGAGGTGCACTCCCCTAGAGTAGATCAGCTTTGCGCAGCTAAAACAAAACATATTATTGCCAAATGAATTTGGGGTGGTATAAATATCTGACAGAGAAAGGTCAGGACAAAGGTAGTATTGTTCCTGTTCTTTTCTATTTTTTGAACTTGTAGAGCTATTATAATAATAGACTTTTGATCCTTCTTATTAAGAGTTCAAAATTCAGCTGAATTATTCCAATTAGAGCTTTATGTTTCTGTTTCCTGTTTGTTAATTTTACATCCTTAGCTATGCAAAGTGTTCTCCCTCTTTCTAGTGAAGGTCTTCCACTTCCTTGAATCTCTCATAGTTATTAGCATGGTGCTAGACATATAGTAGGTACTCAGTAAGTATTTCTTAAATGAATAATGGATATAATTTTTGGTGTCTATTAAAGGAAATCAGATTTAACTTCAGTAAGAATGTCCTAGCAATTAGAATTTTTCTAAAATGGAATGGGAACTGGCAGCAAAGTAGTATAATGAATAGAGAATATGGAGTCGGTAAGACCTGAATTTGGATCTGTCCTCAGGTACTTACTGGCTGTGTGACCAAGTGACTTAAACCCTCTCAAACATGTTTTCTCAGCTGCAAGTAAAAACTGGGATAAAAACAGCACCTCTCCCCACCCCACCCTCACCCTGAGTTATTGTGTGTATACAATGAGGTATTTGTAAAGTACTCTACAAACTATGAAACACTTTCTAAGTGCTTTTATTGTATTTTTCATTACTTATGATGAAGATGGTGATGATGATGATGAGTTCCTCTTCACTATATTCAAATTCTGAGTAATCACCTTTTAGGGAATTCTACAGAAGAGATGAAAGTGCTATGTAAATGTCAATAATAGCAATCTCAATTCATTATTGAGGTTTATTTTAGGTGACCTTTCATTTAAGGTATTGTCTAACTTGGAGATTCTAAAATCCCATTGGTCTTCATAGAATGCTTTAATATTCCTTTTAGGACATCAGAAGACTATTGAAAGCACAGTAGAGGAAGGTTAAGAGGATGAATATGGTTGATCTTCAATGTTAACCTTTGATGAAATGGCATTGTCTTAACTAGTAATGTGTCCTAAAAGTCTTGTTTGAAAGTTTAATGAGCTTGTGACAAAGAGAATAAATTATGACTAATCCAAGGAAATGCGTAAGCCAACCCATATGTGTGTCTCTTTCCCTAACATCTCTTCCTGTTGTGATTTCATCTGCTTTATAGAGAGATTGGAGCTTGACTTTCTGGATATTTGTAGTGATGATGACCTTCCGAATGCTGATGAATCCTTTTATCAGAGATAGAAGGGAGGAAAGAACTGTCATTCATCAGCCCTGCTGACTGGAACTATCTGAGGTGGGAACAGAGCTGGAATCCCAGGTGTGAAAAGGAAGGAAAATGACATTACTTGACCCAAAGAGTGTCAGGAAGCTCTTGTCTCCCAGGGCCAGAAATACCAGCTCCATCCTGTTCCTTCTCATAAATTACTTTCTCCGAGTTATTTTACACTGCCAGTTGGAAATCTTAAAAAAAATGAACATGTCAAAATTAATGTTGAGAATTAATGTTATGCATAAAAAATTGTGCCAAATTAGCACTTCAGATTTAATTTTATATGCAGCGTGCTGCCAAGCAACTTGGAAAGATTGCAGGTAGTTGAGAAACAGTTATGAAAGACATGGAGTATTTCCCCCTCCCATGTACCACCCTGCTCCCCTCCAGAGAAAGATTGGTTTCTGGCTGGAGATGAAGTGGGATTTAGGGAAAGGTTCAAGGTTATTCCTGTGTGTCTTTTGGGTCATCTTTCCTACTTAAGCTGTTGGCCTAGACCTGATGTTCTTCAATCAGTCACAATATCAGGGATAATGAGTTGTGTCCTAGAACTGTGTCTTCCCACTAAAAGACGTCTTTCTTTGATAAAGTAAGAAGGAAAACAAAACAAAAACAAAGAAAAACTCCCAGTTGCCTGCCTTTCTCTTAAAATCTGAAAGAGTCATATCCTTCAAAATATCTCCTGCTCTAATATTACAGCCTTGTTAAAAGAAAAAAAAACCACTCAGAATACCATTCGTGACCTGTTTTGTTAAAGGAGAATAAAGAGAATCCTTTTTTAAATTTTAAAATGGGGATAAAAATAGTGCCTACATTAAAGGGTGATTAGGATCAAATGAGACTATATTATTAAATATTATATAACCTTGCATATTAAATATACCAATATAGTTAAAGTGCTTTACATACCTGAAAATACCAAATGCATTTTTTATTGTTATCATTTGTTGCAATCATTCACCCCTCCGCTAAAGTCCAACTCTGATGTAGGCAAAAGTATCCCACTTTGTTCTGGGCCATCCCTAGTCATCCTGATCTGTATCTTATCACTGCACCCGGATGGTTCCAGAGGAGAAAGTAAGGCTGGTAGCTTTGCACATCCCTCTGTCACTTAACTCTAATTCACTTGCATGTCATGGCATCACATTCCTCATGTCGCAGTCCTCTTCAAGAATAAAGGACAAACCATCACAACGGCAATGACTCCAATGCCCCGTTTTGACTGCAGACATACTTCTTAAAGGCTTTTCACAGTGGATTGCCAGTTTTAAGCTGGAAAGTTTCCATGTATGCACCCATTGATGGACTGATTGAATGCCTTTTGTTGTCTGGAGAAGCACGCTGCCTTTGGAGAGCCTTATTGCTAGTTGTTTGTCCATTAGCTAATTTTTTAAAACTAAAGCAAATCAAATAGATCATTCATTAAGTCAGGGAGGAACTTCTGACCATTGTGGATATAAGAACACAATGAAATCAAGACAGATGAAATATGGAAACACAGCAAGATCCACACTGATCTGAAATGGGGGTTTGATAGATGGTGGAGTTGATGAAATCCTAGTCTTGGAGTCTGGATGACCAGACTTCAAATTCTGCCCTCGACATGTTCTGTCTATGTGATCTTGGGCAAGTCATTTAACGTCCCTGAGTCATTACAAGTTATTACTATCATCCTATAATTTGGAATTCCACGTCTACATAGAATTCCCCATATTATAGATATGGGTTGAATTCTTGTCAACAGATGGAAATATTGGGCTTGGACAGCTGAGATAGGCTGCATCAGTTAGAACGTGCTTTTAACTTAACAGATTCTCAGTTTTAAGCTGAGTATAACATTTTACTGTATTGTTGTTTAGTCACTTCAGTCATATCTGACTCTGCGACCCCATATGGGGTTTTCTTGGCAAAGACACTGGACTGGTTTGTCATTTCCTTTTCTAGTTCATTTTACAGAGGAGGAAATTGAGGCAAACAAGGTTAAGGGGTTTGCCCAGGGTCACACAGCTAGTAAATGTCTGAGACCAGATTTGAATTCAGATCTTCCTCCAGGTCTGGCCCTCTATACATGCTGCCACCTAACGTCATAGATTCCTAGACTCAGAGTCAAAAGGGTCCTGTTGGTAATCAAATTCAATCCGCCAATCTTAGCTTATTAATCATTATGCTAATTTCCATTTTCTGTGGTCAAGTCATACTGGCCACATCACTATTCTTCAGATAGCACATTCTAAGCTGCTCCCCATACCTAGAATTCATTTCTTCCTTCATTTACCTCTTAAAATCCCTAGGTCCCAAGTGACATCTTTTACATGAGGCCTTTGTAGATCTTCCTAGCTCTTAGCGACACATCCTTGAAATATTCTGTACATTTCCTCCCCCCTCCCCACCCATTTTACACGTGTATTTGTTAATTCCCCAAATAGGATTTAAGATCACTGAAGGCAGGGGTAGAATCCACTGGCACATAGCACACCCTTAATCAATAGTTGTTGATTGATGGAAACTTCCATCAAGTATAAGAATTACCTTTACATTGTCCTTTACTATGTATGGTCATCATGGATCTGTTCGATCATAAAGAATTATGTTTCTCTTTAGGAAGCCAATTTAATTGTCAAATAGCTAAACTATTCAGGAATTTTTATTTAAAATAAACTAAAATTTGTGTAACTTTCTTTCCTCCTAGTTCTAAGTTCTGGAGGCACACAAAATAAAACTGCTCTCTTTGTCCTTACTGATAGACAATTTTCAGATTTACTACTACTACTATTATCACTACCACCACCATCACTACTACTACCACTACTACTACCACCACTACCACTACCACTACTACATAGCATCTCACCTCAATATTAGTGCTTCAAAATTTATAAAACATTTTCCTTATAGGTTGTACAAACATTCCTATTGTGCAAATGGATAAACTGAAGCTTAGCCGCATTAAGTGATTTGCCTATAGCTAACCAGCTAGTGAGTGTCAGAATCTAAACTTGAGTGTAGGTTTTTTGAGCTCTTCAATGACTTAAAATGAACTTAAATGATTTTCTCAAATATATGGGATTTTTTTGTTGTTGTTGTTTATTTCCTTGAAAAGGAAATGGGAAAATTTAATATGAAGCACAAAGAAAAACAATTCTCACATCACAAAAATGAATAAAAATAAAGAATTGATCATTGATCAGAGACCTGGTATGCTCTGTTTGTTACCCTGTTAGCAATGAATGACATTAACTGAATGAAAACATTAACTCATTTCCTTTTTTTTTTTTAATAAATGCAGGGAATGTAAACCTTACAATTATCATTATATCTACCATCTTACATTTGAGCAAATTGATATATCTGATTGATATATATCTGGCCCAAGGTTACACACAACTAGTATTCAACAAAGCTAGGACTGAAATGGACCCAAAACTCAGCTTTTCTGGCTTCAAGTACATTGTTAGACTAGCAAGCCAACACAGAATATGGAGAACAGAAAAATGCTCATGGGATTGAAATTGATGCAAATCATTAAAATATCTTGAGAAAGCATTACTAACAAGGGGCATATTAAATTCAAGTTTATCCAGGGGATAATGCTGTGGTTACTCATCCATCCACACATTCAATAGTATAATTTAGTCCTGCGCTAAATGTCATGAGGTGGGAGCAAGGATGCATTAAAGATCCTACTGTATTAACCTGACTTTCAGGTTGAGTGTCAAAACCCAGAGCTTGTGAATCCCATTTGTGGGATGGACTTGTTGACATGAAGAGAGAGGGCTGAACCGAGAGGATCTGGGGCCGTGGATTTAGAGAGGCCCAAGCAGAGGAGGCCAGAAGAACTTTTGGGGAGCAGTATCGTTGAGGCAGAGAGAGAGGAGAATTGCTAGGGGCCAGAGTTGCTGAGAGAGAGAGAGAGAGAGACTGCTGAGGGCCAGTTGGAGACCCAGGACTTTTGAAGACTGCCACCTAGAGCTGTTGAGGACTAAGAAGGCATGGCTGTGATGCTGGTATTTTGTCTGTCTGTTTTGATGTTGTTTTTCCAGATTTGTCTGCTGGTGAAGGACAGTGCTGTTGTTGCAGAAGTCCTGAAACCTTGCTGTTGATTCAGAAGCCCTGAAGAAGGACTTTCTTATTGTATGTCTACAGAAATCATGGAAGAGGGTCTTGCTGATGTTTTCAGGGGTTCTGGGACTACTCTGCAGTCAGTGAGTGAATTGATGAGGACACTGGGAATGTATATTGTGGCTTTGTTAAACTTTGTCTCCCCAGTAACAGAGATTGCTGAGAAAGAACTCTCCTTGGCTATTCAATGCTGTGATGATATCTTAACCTTGTTGTAGCTTAGGTGTACCTGGCCTTTTGTCCTCTCCACTGCCCCTTTTGAGAAAGTGCTTGGCATTAACTGGTGATAATTGTAATTCAGTTGTGATCTAGGGGTGGGAAACTTTTGACTTTTTTGTGCTCTGTGACTGACCAAATGAATGTACTTTGTTTATGATTGGAAACTAATCTCCATTTGAGAAGAGAGTTTATTGATTGAGGAAATGAATGTACTGCCCAGGGGTGGGATGGTGGTACTTGGATTGAATTGAGGACTTACTAAATTTTTGAATTACACATGGTGAATGCTATATTTTGATTTTGGTTTTCTGTGAATGTTTTGCCTTAATTTGTCACTGAATAAAATGGAAGGTTCTTATGCTGGTATTCTGAACCATGGAAGTCGCCTTTACTTGGCATTACATCATCCTAAAAGGGAGTTTATGCAAAGCTTTTGACATTGATGTCTTTAGGAGTGCTCTGGAGACCCCTAAATACCAAAATGCCAGGTCCTGCTGAAAGAATTAAACTCAAGTCTTCCCTCACCCAAAGAAAAGCAAAGTTTATTGAAAGCTCATTAAAAGTTCTCCATATTGGGTAGACTCTTAAGGAGCCTAGGTATCTGTAAGGCTTGCATTGGGCAAGCAGGCCAGAGCAAGTGTGACACAGAGTAAGTCTGTGCTAGTAATTCTATCATGCTCTCACAGAGCAAGTCTATGTTAAGTCATTCTATGGCTAGATCATTCTATGGCACTCTCACACCACATGGAGGGAAGATGGGATCCTATATACAGAAAGGTTGTGGTAGGAATCTAGGAGTGGTCTAGAGGAGGAGTTTGGGAAGGGTCTTCAAGAGGAGTCAGATGAGGTCAAACTCCAGTAATGAGTTTGGGGAGGGTCTTCAGGAGTCCATGAGGCCAGACTCCAGTAAGGGGTGATTAAGGCTGGGAAGTTGCTGGAGGCTACCTGAAGACCACAGACAATGGTGGGCCAGGCCAGTTCAAGGGTGGGAACTGGGAGTATCAAGGGTGGGAAACTGTTGAAGCAAAGAAGGGCTAAAGACTTGGGCAGAGCCACAACTTAAGGCCCATGACCTCAGGCAAATACCTTCCTGGGAAGATTCAAGGGGGCTCCCAGAGCCTGTACCTCATCACCATGAAGCCTAGAGGTCTTGATCCCTTTGTCATTAGTGATCTCTCTCTCTTCTCTGATACTTCAATACTTGCGATTGTTCTACTGTGCTTAGCATATCTTAATTTGTATTTTATTTTTCCCTGCCACTAATACATACTAGGAGACTGTAAAATCCTTCAGGTCAGAGATTATATCTTACTTTATTGGAGACAGCTAAGTGGCACCATAGGCAGAGTGCAGGACTTGGAGTAAGGAAGGATCAAGTACTGTTCAAATCTAACTTCAGAAACTGTGAGACCTTGGGCATATTGCTTAACTTCTGGTCCCCTCAGTTTCCTTTTCTGTAAATTAAGGATGATAATAGTACTCACCTCACCAATTTCTTAGATCAGATGACATAAACACCTTGAAACCCTTGAGATGCCTTATAAATGCAAGTTATTTTTTTTTATCTTTGTATCTCAATGAGAGAGACATAAATAATACAAGTCATTAAATAGCGGGTACTTTGTAAATTAAAAATAAAACTAAATATGGGGGAAAAGGGCATATAAACATTTAAAAATTGTATAAGAGTCCCATTAAGTGGCAAATGAAGGGTACAGGCAATGTTGTTTGGGTGGTCAGAGAAGGTTGTACAAAGGAAGTAGACTTTGAGCTAAAAGATGGGTAAGTTTTGACAGAGAAGGGAAGGTATAGAGGTGGACCTGTGCATGCTTTTGATGAATTTTTATTGCCTTTGAGGGAATTATTTAAGGAATTTGCTAGAAAGGTGATCTATTTTCTATCTGTCTGGATTGCTTAGGTTCCATCTTGCCTACGGACAGGAAAAGGATTAAATCATGGCTCAGCCTTTTGGAAGAAGTGACAATGAGCTCTCCAATTCCATTCTACTTTTTGCTCACCTTGAGCCCAAGACTTCTGAGACAGCTCTTGATCACTTCATATTAACCTGTTGCCCCTTGAAATTCCTCTTGCCCCAAGTTTGAGTCAGCTTTCCCTGCTTACTTCTTAGGAGAAACAGGGGATTGGGTGCAAAAGATTTGGAGTAGAGAAAGGATGACTCAAAAAGAACTGTTTGGCAGCTTTTAAAAAAGGAACATTCATAATGAGTAAGTGGAGAAAGTTGCTTAATTGAAACTATAGACAGGGAATAGCTTTACAAGGAATTGAAAGTTTAACTTTACAATGCCCCTTTCCTGTGATTATCTCCTAAGGTTGTTATGACAAGTATTATTCTCCCCATTTCATGATGAGAGAATTGAAATAGAGGAGGAAGAGACTTACCTGAGGTCACAAAGAAAGGGTAGGGTGGGGAGTGAAACCCATTTTCCTGTCTTTTACTTCCATGATATTATACTATCTGTGGCTAACGTGTGATTTTTCTTCCATTAGATACTTTCAATTCTCCACACATTGGGGGGAGGGAGGGAGAGAAGAGGGAGACAGAGAGAGAGAGAGAGAGAGAGAAAGCAAGAAAGCAAGAGAGAGAGAGAGAGAATGAGAGAACACACCATTACCAAAAATAAGAAATAAAAATCTCTTAACCAAGCTACCCTCAGATCCCCTACCCCAATTCTGTTTTGTATTATAGTTATTTGTCAATGTGCCTTTTTTTCTCTCTTAGAATCAAAGATATAAAGACATATTATACTTATCCTTGCTTCTCTCAAATACCTCACAGAAGGTCTTGCAGATAAAGGGTATTCAGAAAGTGTTTGTTAAATGAATGGATGAGTGAAGATAAGTGGTAGCAAATCAGAAACTTAGTTTCTAATCCTGTCTGTGCCTCTAACTTGCTTATTGTCTTACATAAATCCTCTTCTTCTGTGAGGAAAATATGAGGTTCAAAGGATTGGAGTGGACTGATCTCTACAGGCGTTTTGGACTTTGTCATTCTATGATGCAGTGAATTAATTAAGACATACAATTGAAACTTTCTATGGGCAAATCAATTCAGGATGAACTGATTAAATCCCAACATTTGGGTGGTAGACAGTTTGAAAGAATAATCATTTGGTCAAACAGAATTATCTTATAAACAACCTGTTGAATCCAGTTAAAAATCTCTTTGCTTTTGAAAGTAGAAATGGTGTTGAAGTAGGTAGGTAGACATAGTTTCAGTTTCTGAAAAGCATTTGTGGAGCATTTCTATTTTTATTTGGGGTTTTTTATGTGATTTTCTTTACTTCTTCTCAGGTACTCTTTTCTTACCAAACTGGATTACACCCTTTTCCATGAGTTAAACACACCATCTCCTAATTCCACGCATTTGCACCAATCATCCCCCAGACTTGGAATGCATTCTCTTCATTGCCTCCGAATTTTCAGAATTCTCAGAATTCTTTTCCTCTGGGCAGCCTTTCCTGATTCCTTAACCTAAAAGTGTTCTTTGCCTCTTCAAATTTTCAGAACTGTCTTCTTGGATCTCTCCTTTGCCTTGATTTCTGCCTACCATGTATTATACATTGCTGCATACATAATTTATCCATCTTTTCTCCTAGTAGAATGTAAGGTCTTGGAGGACTAAGATTGCCTTTGTACTTCTAGAGCCTAGCACAAGACTTTGTACATAGTAGGTGTTTAGCAAGTGTTCTTGAATTGAAGTATGTGGGATACTAAGTTTTGCCCAGGCAGGGATCATAAGATCATAGATTTGGAAGCAGAAGATACTTTAGAGACCATCTCATCCAATCCACTCATTTTACAGGTGAGGAAACTGAGACCTTAAGGACCTTTAGGAGGTCACATGTACTGTAAATGACAGGCCGGGACTTGGATCTGGTTTCCCTGACTTCAAATCCAGCTGTCTTTTCTCTATCTCACACTGGCAGCCCCAGTCCATAGGTGTCTGATGGCACTGTGACTGTTAGCTCCCTTCTCTCTGAGCACTTGCTTTCTGTTCAGACCAGTAAAGTAAAAGGCCTTCCTGATCTTCAGAATGACATATACATTGCCTTAGTAATTACTTTCCCAAAATGGAATAAGCATTAAAATAAAAGCCTGAACACAAAAAGGGGTGGCAGGTTTTTTTTTTAAACCTGTACTGGCAATTTGAAGCATGAATAATTAATTTTGTCTTGAGATTAAGTTCAGTCTGTGTTTATGATCAGTTTTTTTGGGGGGGGAGCCCTCTAATGGCTTCTAAATAAATTCAGTATCAATTTAAACTATTAGAGGAAGTTAAATCAAAATAATTAGGATATTAAAATACTTTGTGCATTTCCAATCACTGGCTTATTGAGGACCTGGATCTATTCCAAGGAACAATAATAGCATGAATACATTAGAAGGGTGCCTTCCCTCAGTATGCAACTGTTTGCTCATGAAAAGATGATTGATAACTTGCATTAGACAGAAAGCCAGATTGATGTGTTGACATGTTCAAGGGGGAGGGTGTTATGTTAATGACAGATTAATCTGCACATACAGATAACAAAACCAGCAGAGCATCAGTTTAATTTTGCAAAAAAAAAAAAAGTTGGAACCTCTTATTCCTTATTTACAGTAAATTGTGAGTTTCACAGTGTGGGGAGAGTTGACTACTATCACTATAAACTGAGCTGGGTGAATCTGAATAAAATATAGATAAAGATGAATTGTAATTCAGTTTAGCAAGTATTAAATAACTACTATGTACCAGAGACACTATGTTAGACACTAAGAATATGAAGGGGGAGGGGAAGAGGGAGATGAGGTTCTGCCCTCAAGAAGCTTGCCTTCTACTAGAGGGGGTGAAAAGATAAGGGATGAGAAAAGATGTACAAAATAAATACTAATTAATTCTTGGGTTTGGCACTCCCCTTGGGAAGGGAGATTTTAGAAGGGCTTCAAGTGGGAGGTAGGGCATTTCAGATTAGCCTTGAAGGGAAATAGGGATTACAAAATGTAAGAAAGAAGAGAGAGAATTCCAGGCATGGGGGAGAGCTGGTACAAATATGGAATGTAGGATACAAGGGAAGCCAGTAGGTCAATTTGGGTGGAACATAGAGTGTATAATGGTTGTTGCTGTTGTCTGGACATCCAGATGGGGGAAATAACATGAAACTGATCTGGGGAGACAGGCTAGAAGCAGACACTGTATGCTTGCATCATTTCCCTTTATGATTTTCAGCCCTGGAGATTAAAAATGATTAGAAAGGATCCCTCATTATCTTTCCACTTTATTTCTCCATTGAATATAGAATCCTATTTCCTCAGAACATATTGATTGGAGAATAACTGCCAAACCTGTGTTTGTTTGTTTAACGCTTGAGTTTTGTTTTTAGTTTGATGATGATGGTGGTAGTGGTAGTGGTTTTACTTTAAGGAAGACAGAATTGAATTTCTTCCTATGTAAACTTGGTGATTACCCTTAAACACTGCAATGCCATAAAATCCATTAGGACTAGCTCCTCCTTCCCTTCCCCCCAGGATTAAAAAGCAAATCTACAAAGGGTTTGCTAATTTAGAGTTTCTAACTGATCCTCCAAACAGTCTTTCTCTTCTTCTAAACCCTCATAGTTCTGTGCTAATCTACCTCATTTACACTGACTATTTGCTTTCTGGAAGAATGTTACTAATTAATCCTACATAAATATAATTTGGTAACTGGGTATCAGAACAGCATGATAATTAACATGGCAATAGGAAGTTAATATATTGCTCTAATTTCTGGTTGGCCTTCTTACCTCACAGGAGATAGACTGTGAAAATCATGGCTTTGCAAAGTATTGCAGCCTATCTCCTTCTCCTTGAACTAGAGCCTCAATTGCGATCCTCTTTTTTGATTATTTATTTTTGTCCTGTTGACAATCCTTGGGTCTTCTTAGGTCTTTCAGGAAACTTAGCACAAAGGACCTGAATGGTCAGAAATGCCCTAACATCCCAGCCAGTCCCAAACAGTCCACTGCACCAATTGTCCTTTCTCAGAGAAGCTCATTTCAGAAGCTAGCTCAGTTTAATGAAATGGTGATGGTGGGCATGATTGTACACATGGGCATCATCTCATGCATATAATATTAGACTAATTACAATGAAGAAGAAGAAATGTTTAGTTTTGCATGCCACTGTTTTCTCCTTTTCCTCTCTCTAAAATTTCCTGTTCAAAATGAGTATTTCATCCAAATGTATAGTTTCTCTGCCTCATTAGAGAGGGATTGCTGTGTTTTCAAAATTTATACTTTTCAATTTTCCACACAAGGGCTGAGCACCATCAAATGGAAAATCACTTCTTTAAAGACTCATTTTCTCTTCTCAGTGAGAAAGAAGGTGGGATGTTGGATGGTTGTTGTGTGATTAATCATTGATGTCTTCTCGTCTGAGAGTTCCTAGGTAACATTTAGAATGGAAAAGCACAGACTGAATTTCTGTTGTGTCATGGGGTCCCTTCTCCCAAATACTCATTTAATATCTCTTGTAATGGTCAAGTGGAAGGAGTTGAAACCAGTTGTCTGAGTCAGACTGAAGATTAGAATTTCTTTACACATATACCCATCTTTAAAATAGAACTGAGACTATATGCTTATTTCCTTTCCAATATTACCTGACACAGGTCATTGCACATGGTAGATGTTGAATAAAGACTTGTGAACTGAACCAAAGAGAAGTATCAGATACACAAATTATTGCTCCAACCTGTTGACATCTTTTTGGATTCTGTCTGATTCTATCATCCAGTGCGTTAGCTATCCCTCTCAGCATGATGTCACCTGGAGATCTTATAAGGGCACTGTCTATGTCTTCAAGCAAAACTTTGATAGACACATTGAAAATCACAGATTCTAAGAAAGGACTCTACAGCATTCCACTGGAAACTTTCTTTCACCTTCAGATCAGTGAATGACTGATTACTTTCTAGGTCTAGTCATTAAACCAGATCCAAATCTGCCCACCTGTCTGCTTATCTGACCCATGTCTCACAGTCTTGTCTAAATCAGTATTATGAGAGACTTTATCAAAAAACTTTCTTTCAAATTATTTCATGTAGAGAAAGGGTGGTATGTTCCAAAGCCAGCCTTGGAGCCAGGAAAACCTTGGCTCAAGTCTTACATCTGAAAAATACTGGTTATATAATTTGGGGTAGGTCATTTACCATCTCAGTGCTCTAGGCAAATCTTGAACACTCTAAATGGCAGCGAAGGTGCTGACCTATATTGGTAAAGGGAGTTTCCTCAACTGGGAATTCCCTCATAGCAAAAAAATTATGGTTTAGTTTCTATCTAAGCGTCTTAGTACAATGCCTATCACATAGTAAACATTTACTTAATAATTTACTTTCTTCCTTTCTATTACCACATTACATGTATGTGTACATGCATGAACATAGATATTTCATGTTTATATAGCTATAAGTAGGTGATGCAGTGGACAGAACACTGAGACTTGAGTTTGAATCCAGCCTCTGACAGTTATTAATTGTGTTACCCTGGGTAAATCACCCAACCACTGTCTGCTTCAGTTTCTTTACCTGTAAATTGGAATAATAATAGTACCTGTCTTCCTGGACTGTAGGGAGGAACAAATAACTTAATATTTATTAAACACCAAGTGTAGTACCTGGAATACAATAAGTGCTTAATGAATGCTTGCTTCCTTTTGTATGTATATGTGTATGTGTGTGTGTGTGTATTTAGATGATGGATAGCTAGATATAGTATTTACTCATCTATGTACATGTTGTTTGCTCCCAGTAGAATGCCACCTTTTGAGGGGAGAGGTTGTTTCCCTTTTGTCATTGCATTCCAGGTGACTCATTCGCTGTCTGGTGCATAAGAAGTGCACAATAAATGCATGTTTAAAGGAGCTGAAATAAAGAGGCTGTGAACATTTCAGATGTTGGTTGTCATTTGGCTTTGCTGATCATCACCAACAACTTCAAGATTAAAAATACATCCCCCCCACACACATACACACAATAGGTGGTTAATTGGTATGAATTGATAAAGACACATAAATTAGTGTAGTAGGAGAAAAATTTATGGGAGTTGGAAGAGTAATTCCTGTTTTACAAGTTTTTGCCTTTGTTATAATTCAAAGCTCAATTACAACTTATGGATAACTTACTATGTAAAAACTGGTGTGCTCTGCTCTTTGGAAATCTTGGATAAGTTGACTACTTGACTGTAAGTTATACAGAACACAGATCCTGTTTTATTTATATTTGCATCTCTCATCATCAGACACTTAGGAATCTTTTTGTTGAATTGAGCAAATATCCTGGGAGCTTTCCCGGGGAGCTTACAATACGTTGCTGGGGTTGGGGGGAAGGGACACAGCGTACAATGTAAACAGATTGTTGCACTAGTAACCAAAAGAATTAGACATATGACTTTGGAGAAGTAACAGCATTCCTGAATTTCAGTCTGTTCATCTGTAATGGGGGATGATTAGCTGGTTCCATCACAGGGGTGCAATAAAGATTAAATGCTATTTATTTGAAAACATTCTGCAAACCATGAAGAACTGGATACTCACCTCATGGAAAGGTAGTTTTCTTCTGCTCCCAGAGACAATAAGCTCCAGTCTTGCTCCTTGGGTAGCCACTTCCTTCCCCCTAGATGTCCAGGACCTGCTCAATGGCTTTCCTTGGCATTAACTGTCACCATGCCTCTTTCTTTCCTGGGTTCATCTCACCAGATCTCAGAGGTCAGAGGTCAGAGAAGGATACAGCTTTCCAACCCCTTTGTTTTGCATAAACATATAGATGTTTTAAATTAAATTCTAAGGGCTAAGAAATGTCTTCTGAATCAATTGGCAGCTTTTGTTAAGTACCTACTGTATGCCAAGAACTATGATAATGCAATTTGTTTCAAGGAAAAAAAATTCATATTTTCTAGGAGTTTACCTTCTTTGGGAAAAACAAGTGTGTATATACATATATATATGTATATATATATATAAAGCAAATATTTAGAACACATATGCATACGTAGTTTTGGAAAGAGGATACTAGCAATTGGGAGGGTCACCTACATGTGCAAATATAGAAAGTAGTGCTTGGGCTGCATTTTTAAGGAAGAAGGATTTTTTTTTTTGAGGGGGAAAGGTGAGACAATTGGAGTTAAGTGACTTGCCCAAGGTTATACAGCTAGTAAGTATCTGTCAAGTGTCTGAAGTAAAATTTGAACTCATGTCCTCCTGATTCTGGGGCTGCCACTCTAGTCACTGAACCAGCTAACTGCCCCTCAAGGAAGAAGGATTTTGTAAGGAAAAGTTGAGTAAGGTGTGCGAATGAGACATGGGGATAACAAGAACAAAAACAAGGTGATAGGATTTGGAATATTATAAGAGAAACAAATAAATCAGCTTGACTATTAGACAAAGCAAGAATGGGGGTAATATGTAATGAGTCTGGAAAGATTTGTTGGAGCCATGGTTTGAAAGTAGTACAGAACTAAATTTTTCTATATCTTTTCCTAAAAGCAATATTGAAGGTGCTAAATGTCATAATATTATTTAAGGAAAATCATGTTTGAAACAGTGTAGAGGATAGTTTGTTCTGGAGAGAAGTCTGAGGCTGAGACACCAACTAAGAGGCCACCAAAATAATTTTGTTGAGAGATGATGAGGGTCTCAACCAAAGAGGTCACTGTAAATAGAGAGAGAAGGTTAAATACAGAAAAGGCTTGGAGGCAGAAATAGTAAGACTTAGCAAATGGTTGTATGTATGTGGCGATAAAGAGTGAAGACTAAAGATCATGTAAATTCATAAACTTCAGAGACTGGAAGAATGGGGAATGAAAGGTGCCTTTGACAGAGATAGGAAAGTTTGGAAGAGGGGTGGATGTAAGTTTTGATAGGCAAATAATGAGTTCAGCTTTGGACAAATTGAGTTAGAAATGTCACTGGAACATCCAGTTTAATAACCAATTGACAACTGGTGATCTGGGACTGAGGTTGAGGTGGTGTGATGCTGGAGATGGATAGGTGGATCTTGGAATTATGAACACAGAGATGATCAAACAATAAGGGATGACAGAATCACCAAGAGACTTGTAGAGACAAGAGACTTACATCTAGGTAATAGATTTGCAGTTTCATATGCAAATCATCATTTATTATTATTATTATTATTATACTGTTATAGAAATGCTTGTTTTATTCCATAAATTTAAAATTATGTTTAAAAAAGAGAGCAAGAAGGGGTCTGGTACAGAATCTTAAGGGTTATTTGCAGCTAGGAAGCACAATATGGATTATAGTAAGCAAAGGAGACTGAGAAGTAATATCAGACAGGTATGAAGAGAAGCAGGAGAAAGTAATACCCCTTGTACCTCCCCAAAAAGCCAGAGAGGAGAGCACATCCAGGGGGAAAGGTGGAGAAATAGCATCAAATACAACTGATTTGTTGAAAAATATAAGGATGTCAGATTTTGCAATTAAATAACTGATGGTAACTTCAGAGACAGCAATTTCAATTGAATGATGAGTTGGGAAGCCAGATTACAAAGGGTTGACGAGAGAGAGGGAGAGAGAAGATAATAAGCGGAGGCAATGAGTATAGATATGAATTCATTTCATCACATGTACAAAAAATATCCCATGATAAAATGCAGATGTGTGAAAAACACTATAAAAGAAATACAAAGTGGTGGAAATGCATGACCTTCTCACCTCTGTCTCCACTTAAACTCAACTTCCCAGGAGACTACAGAGGCTAAGTGCTACCTTCCACATAATCTTCCCAGCTGCTAGTGCCTTATGCTCTGAACGACTTTGTATTTGTTAAATATATGATTATTTTATGTACATCATGGCTTCCCTGATAGAATATAAGCCCTGTGAGTACAGAGATTTAATCTCCTTTTTTTGTACCCCTAGTGCCTAGAACATTACTTGACATTTAGCTGGTGCTTAATCAATGTTTTTTGATTGATTGGAAGTGCTACAGCGAGCTTTCCTGCTTGGGAATCATAGCTTTAGAACTACATCTGGACTCAGTAAGTATAAACATCCACATTTTATAGTTGAGGAACCTGAAGCCTACACAGGTTAAAAGATTTTCCCCAGGTAACAAGTATGAAAATTGGGATTGGAACCCAGTCCTCCACCTTGATGCCAACATTCTAACCACTGTACCACATCATCTTCCAAATCAGATCAAGGTTTGCATTTGACCTGAAGGATACATAGGTTTGTAATAGGCAGAAATGGTGAGCAAGAATTTATGGGATATGAGGAGCAAGGTAGTAAAATTAGCTAGTAAATTAGATAGTAAAAGGAGCATATGTGGCGTTTTAGGCTTTCAAAATACTCTCCTTGACAAAGGCCCAAGAGGTAGGAAGTATGATAGAGCTATCTCTTGCCTGTACTCCCAGCTGTTTTATAGATGCGAGACCTAGGAGTCAGTGGCTGACCTGGGATCACACAGCTAGTTAGTTCATTTTGGTTAGAATGTAGGATTTATGCTGAGATATAGTGGATATTCAGATAGGGGTCAGATTGTGGAGTACTTACCATTCCAGGCTCTGAATATTTTTCTGTACTAACTAATATGGTTCCAATACAACCAATAATGAACTCGTCCTCATATGTCACAAATTTAATTAAAGTTAGGCATCTACAAAGCTGAAAATTCTTCTGAAAATAAATACTTTGAAAGTGGTTCACAATTGATCTCAGCCACACCACTGACTGATTTAGGTCATGGAATTTAGAATTGCAAGGGATTATTTAAATTACTTTGTCTACCCCACTCATTTTACAGAAAGGTAAACTGAGGCCCAGAGTGGGAGGGGGGAAACCCTGCCCTCATGTTCCACAGGTACTAAATAACAATGCCAGAATTCAACTTAAACTAACCTGACCTGGTACAGTATGAACTTGACAATTTGCCAGCATGAGAGGATCCTAAGCGTTGAGCGCCTTTCCCTGGACCAGATGAATTTTATAGTCATAGTCCTAAAAGCTAAAATCTTACCCTGTCTGCAGTTGCCAATTAAGGGAGATAGCATTTCCGTCAAGATACAAAGCAGCCAGTAGAAAACTGGGTATGTAAACTGAGGGCTTGGTGAGTTTTGTCTTGTTCTTATTATTTATATTTCTCTACAGGAATAAGAAAAGCAGTTCTATAATTTATACAAAATAGAATGAACTTAATTGATCTCAGTAATTTCAAGGCTCCTTGGTAATTTAGGCCTCTGGAATGAAATATGCCTGGTTAATGATCAGAATAAAGAAGCTAGAGGCATTTTTGAATCCTAGTGTGATTACTAAGTTTAAGTTTATGTAAGAGTTGAAATGGCCTGAGCCATCATCTGCATGCTACACACTGCTCTCTCTGTAAGAGCAAAAAAGACTGAGTCAGAAAAACAATTCACTCCAGCAGAGATCAGGTGGGTGGAGTGTAGGAGGAGTGAATGCTACCCTCCTCCCCCATATGGCTGCAGAGTATCCTGTTTGCATGTCCTATTCCAGGCACAATGATATTTTCATCCAAGCCCTTGTTTGCACACATCAGAAAATTCACTCTAAGGTTTGTCTTGATCATTAGCAGTGGCCCATGAGGCTCTAGGACTGCTGGAGTCTGAAAGGAGTGAGTTCTGGAACATCACTTGGTGGGTGGTCATTCATTTTCAGTCCCAGACTCTGTTCATCTATTTATTTGCTGCCAAACTACTTAATTGGATGTGTTGCACAAGTACAAAAATTGTCAGTCAGTTTTTTTTCTTCCCTACCCATTCTGAACTATGAAAACACAGGTTACATTTTAGAACACATTCTCAATTATTTTTGGTTGTTATTCATATTCTTCTTTTTGTTATTATTATTATTTTGCTGTTTTTGAAGTTATTTAATCTTCATTCTATCTTGCCATCTTTTCCCGGACTCATCTAATCTGCCTCATTTCTAAGTCATGATTATATCCTCTAGATACCAATTCATAACATCCTTCCAAAGGATTGTTCATTAAAATCTAATTTTTACCTTCTAATGCAGGCCTTTTAGCTAATGAAATCTGCAGTAATTATAAATATCCATCTTGCAACATCCCAGAAATATTGGCATTCAGATAGAACAGGGAGCAGCGAGAGAGAGGGATTAGCATTGACGTTGGTACCTTCCTTTTCTATTCCTATGAAATGAAACTAGAACATACACAGTTATGTATATTTAAATAAAAAATACCTCATTTAGACTTATTTCAATATTTTTTACACAGCCATTAGGACTTGTTTAAATAGTTCCCAAGAGAGACTATGTCTAATTTAAACCACACTGCAGGAAGGCAGCAGGAAGCTTCAGATTCATTATTTAGCATCGAGATCTGAAAAGATTGGATGAGAAAGGTATCTGAGAGATCAGTCTCTGATCTACCTAAGGTGCTCTGAAGCACTGGCATCTCTGTAAGTTTCCCCGTTTTTAAAATGTTTTTATTTACTTATTTATTTTTTTAGTGGAAAGATTGTGTTGCACAGTGGAAAGATCACTGAAGTTGGAGTCCGGCTACGCCTGACTTCAAATCCCAGGATGAATACTTATCATTTGTGTGACCTTGAGCAAGCATCAATTTTCTTGTCTGCAAAATGGAGATAATAATACTTCTACTGCCTACCTCACAGGTGGTGTAATGGGTAGAGTGCTGGGATTGGAATAAGGGAGGCTTATCTTCATGAGTTCAAATCCAGCCTCAGACACTTACTAGGTGTATGACTCTGGACAAGTCACTATAATCCTGTTTGCCTCAGCTTCCTTATCTATATAAAAAGAGTGGGAAAAGGAAAGGGAAAATCTCTCCCATATCTTTGCCAAGAAAACACCAAATGGGATCACAAAGAGTTGGAAATGACTATAAAATGACTGAACAGCCTACGATGCAGGGCTTTTGTGTAGAAAAAAAAGCTTTGTTAGACTGAGAAACCACCATAGAAATATGAGTTATCAATGGGGTTCATCATTTTGTAAATCTGAAAGTTTTTCTGCCTCATCTGCTTTAACTTTAGCTAAACTGAAACAAAAGGAAAACAAACAAAAAACCCAATACCTTAATTAACATGAAAATTCATTATTTAAGTTTCAATGCCCTGATATCCTAGAATGAAAAATATAGATAACTTCATGCAAGTAATTGCCCAGTCTGCTTTCCCTTCATATTGGACACGAAGAGAAAGCTGATGCTGAAGCCCTCAGAAGCAATGAACAGGATTCCATTAGTCTGTTACGGGTTCGCCCACATTACTGTTGCTATCATCAGTATTGTTGGCAATAGTTTTTGTCATTTTTATCTCATAAGGTAAGAAGGTCATACAGCACCCTGCCCCCACCTTCAGGAAAGCCTTCACCTGAGCTCTTTTTAGTGAGCCTAAGGAATTATTCCAGAGCTTTACAGTGGGGTCTTATATCCTCACCTGATATATCCCAGTATCCCTTAACATCTCAATATTCAATAGCCAATAGTCAATAAACATGTATTAAGCACCTACTATGGTCCAGACACTGTGCTAGATGATGTGTACATTGTTGTTTATTCTTTGTTCTCAATGAGGACCATGGCCTCAGGAAAGTAACGCTGTGACTTGCAAGTGAATTGGATTTAAATGATGGAAGAACGCACAAGGTCACCAGCCTCACTTTCCTCTCTGAAGTCATCTGGGTCCAGTGGCAATATATAGATCAGGAATACTGGAGATGGCCATGAAATATTGGGGAGGCAAATATAGTAGATAACATCTGCCCTCAAGGAGCCTATAATCTCTAAAATGGATAGTTTCACTGAAACATGAAAAGAGCTCAAAAAGACTTGTTTTACCTCCACCAATGTTTCTTTAGAGACTGGGGATAGCTTCTTTTTCTTCTCCCCCTGCCCTTCCCCTCCTCCCCCTCCCCCTCCCTCTTCCCTTGCTCCTTCTCTTCCTCTTCCATCTACTCTTCCTTTTCCTCCTCCTCCTCTTCTTTCTGTTGTAACTTGATAGTTTTATTTTTTCCTTTGTGATTTTAAATCCCTAATTGAATCCTTTTTGTTTTGAGTATTTAGCAGCCCTTATACAACCCAAAGAGGGGCAGAAGAGAAGTTGAAAATGAGAAACCCCTTCCAAATGGAAATTGGGGTAGAAGGAACCCAGATGGGATAATGGTTTGCAGTATATGTAGCAGAGACATCAAGAACATGAGTCACTTGGGACTGGATCTGGGACTAAAACATTTATCTGGAGTTTTGGCTCTGATGCTTTGGTTTTTGGATTGAAGCAATGGAAATTGAAGCAAAGCAAATGGAAATTGATCCATTGGAGCAACAGAGAAATGGAAATCACTGATTTTGTGCCAATTTGCTTCTAGTTGACTCTTTTCTGTATATTTTTATCTTAGAGTACTTACTGTGTACTTCCAAACTGGCTCATTGAGAAGGCAGAACCACTCCTTCTGTTGAAACTTGCCTTCCAAAGACACTTTGAATGTACCATTAGGTCATTCGTTCTATAAGACCTTTGGATTGGAATATTCAATGTGGTGTATGTCATATAAATAAATATATACATGCACACACACACATATATAGTACACATATACACACATACACATATACAAACATATATGGATTTATCCTATGGATTCACAGATGGTATGAGACAGGGGAGGGCATTGTGGGAGGAAAGGACAGAAAAGGACAGAAAGATTCCACTAGAATGTGGCCTGCCTTAATGTAATTAAGTAGAGCTTAAAGGCACATGCCCCCTAGAGTTAGCTTTTCTTCATTTTTTCTTTCCTAAAAGAAAACAAAAGATCTCTTGACTCTTTATCTTTCTGTCCTAGCATGCTTTTCTTCTGAAAGACAAGAAATAGGGACCACCCAGTTTCCTCTATTATAGGTTGTAGTAGAGAACCAATTTCTCTTTTGTTGAACAAGGGAGCAAGTGTTTCTGATATCTCCATTTCTCTCCTTTTCTTTTTCTTGACAAGATTTGGGAAGTATGTGTGATTTCACATCAAAGAAGATCAACTGGGCTTGAAAGTGTCCATCTTCATGTTTCATTCAGAAGTAGTTGTGTGTTACATCTTAAGAACTGTTGTTAAGAATTCTTTTTTAAATTATTATTTTAAAGGGGTCATGTTTTTATACATTTCTAAGTTTGTGCCAGGCTAGGAATTTTTCCTGATTGACCATGTACCTCATGATCGCCATTAATTTTATCTATCAAACAAAATTTTATCTTTTTTTGGAGCTTGAAGAGGTAACCTTGTGGTCACTACACAGACAAGGTTCTTAATTTGGTATCCATGATTTTTTTTCAATTAGGTGCTTCAATAGATTTAGTTTTCTTTGTCATCCTAATTTCATAATTTTTAATTTTATTTTGTTTATTTAAAAAACATTATTCTCAGAAGGGTTCCATAGGCTTTATTAGTCTACCAATGTGGTCCATGAAACCTAAAAAAGGCTAAGAACCATTGACCTAGGAGATTACAGGATTCTTGGCACTCAAAAGATTCAGGGTGTAGCAAGTTCAGTAACAACAAAAAAAGTAAGTTGACATTCAGTGTATTACTAGCAATATTCTATGGTCTATTGTTCAAAGGGCAATTACAATGGAAGAATTTACAATCTAGTATAAACTGCAAAAACTCCTAAAGAATGCAAGTTGCATCAGAAAATAACAATACATACCTTAGTTCTGATGGATACAAAACTAGACCAAGGCAGTGAATCCTATGGAATAAGATTATACCAGATAAGTTCTTTATAGGCAAGGAATCTCCACCTAAGACTTTACAGTCTCTTTGCTTATCAATGTCAGTGTATCTCTTTTACTGAACTGTGTGAAGAAAAAAAGAAAAAAGATAGTATGTTTACTCCAGGCTTGAAAAAGAAGATTTGGATTTGAATATTATTTTGACAACATACATGCTGTGCAACATTAGGAAAATCATATATAAAGTCTTGGAATATAAACTCCTTTAGGTAAAATAATATTTCGTGTTTATCATTGTAATCCCTACACTCAGCATACTGTCTCATTCACAGTAGATTAATAGGTGATTGTTGATTGATTCATTCTTTGTTCTAGCTCAACACTCTGATTTATAAATGAGGAATCTGAAGGTCAAAAGCAAGAAATGACTTATCTAAGATCATATAGCTGATTAGTCAGTCACTAGTATTAGAGCCCAGGCTTCCTGCCTTCCAGTCCCAAACTCCTTCCAGTACAGCACAGCTTCCTAGCCTTAGACATCCAACCATCCGTCCATCCATCCATCCACCCACCCACCCATCCATCCATCCATCTATCTATCTATCTATCTATCTATCTATCTATCTATCTATCTATCTATCTAATCTTTCTACCTATCTATCTATCTCTATAGAGAGATATACATGTATATCTATTGATAGATATACACACATACATGTGTGTATATCTATGCACACATATACAAAACCACATATACACATAGATATACACATATATATATCTATTTGTACACATATGTTCATATTATACACACATGTATAGAGACAAATTTCTATTTACATATAATGATGTATGTGGAGATACTGATATTTGTACTAACTCACCTTATGTCAAGGGTCATAAAAATAAAATAAGAGTCTTCTGTATGCATGTGTATGCACACTCATATGTGTGTATTCCTCTATATTCATACTTACATATTCTTTGATGTAATACATACTCCTCTATATACATATTAATATTTATATAAACATATATATATATACATATGTATGTATGTATGTGTAATGCCATGTACGAACAGCTTTCCAGAAGAATGCTACTGTGAACAGCTTTTAAGTTTCTGATTGTACAGTATACTGAACATTCCATTTATTCCATAACACATTAAAGCAAAACATTCACAGAAAATCAAGGTATAGCATTCACAATATTACAACTTATCACAGAAAATCACAATATAGTATTCACAACAGCTTATCATTAAAACGGCCACATAGTTTCCACCACAGTGGTCACAAAGTTTTGAACAAAAAACAGTCATTTAGTAACTCAATCATTCAATCACCCCCTAAGGAGGTTTTTGTCCTTACTCAGTCATTCAGTCATCTCAGAGTATAATAGTCAAAGTCTTCCACTCATGGGGCACACTAAGTCAACTCAATCAGTCACTTATTCAGCAATCAATTACTAAGTATCATTAATCACTAAGTACAATCATTAGAAAATACTCAGACCTTCCACCCCTAGGTCACTAGTAAACTACAATTTCATCACTACTCAGTACCCATGGAGAGGTCTTTTCATTTTGACTCAAGGCAGGCAACTCCTACCTGAATTCGCCAAACAGTCACTTGGATTCAAAGGCAGACAGCTCCCACTTCCTTGTACAGCTCTCCATGTAGGTCCCACTCCACACTCAAGTTCACAGGGTCCAGTCCATCTCAAATCTTCACAATTTCTGTTCCCAGGAATTCAAGGCTCAACCAAGCCACAAACACAAAGTCCTAGCATCCTGGTCATGTTTCATTTCTCATCTGTAGCTGTTCTGCCTCCAGATGTCAGTCCCAATAAATTCTCACCATCCCTCTCTGGGGCTTTTCTTATATACACACAGCATTAGCTTCTTGTTTCAGCCAACCCCTTCCTATTATGTCAGGAGTTCAGGAGACAGGAGTTCATACCTTCTGTTTCCCCAACAGAGGCTTGATCAGTTACTAAGTGCTAAGTACCTGCTACCTTTGCCAACACAAAGGGAAGTTCAAATTGAAATTAATTACCATTACAGTATGTATGTATGTTCATCTATCTATATCCCTGTATATTTCATCTCTCTTTCTTCCACACCCCTATATATGCACACGCACATATACACATCCATATATATACACAAATACATAAATACATATATTTATACATACATGCATGGATACATACATCTCAGTTTGACTGACTGAAATCAAGGTCTCCCACGGCATCCAGGGCCATCTCTAGTAATCCTGATCTATATCTCTGTATTTGACCCAGATGACTCTGGAGAAGGAAGTAAGGCTAGTGACTCTGCACAGCCCTCGCTCACTTAAATCATATTCACTTGCAAATCATGTTGTGATGCTCTTTGAGAATGAAGGATGAACAACAACCTATATATAATTAGTTTGCAAGTTCCTAAAGAGCAGGGATCATCTATATAATTTTCTCTACCAAGACTTATTTAATGATGTCTTATTATTGCTGATAATGAATTAACACCTTCTTTAAGTAAATATTAACGTCTCAAAATCAGACTGTTAAGAGTTTGAACAGACTGCAGAAACCATCGAACTTGTGTTTAAAGCTAGATGAGGTGCAGCTACCAGGTCAAGTTGAGAATAAGGACATACATACATACAGATACATACACACATACACAGATATTTGTGTAGGTTTATATCTGTATACATATATGTATGCATGCACACACATTTTATATATAAATATATATATATGTGTGCATATACATATACACCTACACATATACATGTGCATACGTGTGTGTGTTTGTGTGCAGTCTTTGGAAAGGAAAGGCTCAAGGAAGAGACAGAGCAGATTGTAGATGACAACTGAAAACAGACCATTAAGAGCTGCCTAATTCTTATTTAGTTTTTATTTCCTTTGCCAAGGATAATGGCCCTTGAACTGGAAAGAACAGAACAACAACAAAATGACCAGTTGGTCATTGCTATCCAAGATGAGCAAGAAGATAGGAAGAAGAGTATTTATATACCCATGATGAATTCAAGCAATCTAGCCCAGAGGAGTCATAGTATCAGGTGCTTAAAAATCACAAATGTGATTATTGTATTACCATAAGTGATATTTAAAGATAATGGAGAAGCATAGCAAAGCATAACAAGCCTGGACAAGAAGTGTAAAAGTTAAAATTTCTAAAAAATAAAAGTGAATATAACCTGAAAACTACAAATAAATGAGATTGACTTTGATTCCTGGCAAAATTCTAGAAAATGTTATTAAACCTATTACTAGTCAAGATCTGGAAAAATAAGCAATATTCACAAAAAAGACAGCATAGCTTTGCTAGATCCAGTCATGCCAGGTTAACATTATTTAATTTTTGGACAAGGATATTAAATTTCTGGATCAGAGGAATGCCATAGATTTTAGCTAGATTTCAACTGAGCATTTGATAAAATGTCTTGTCCTATTTTTGTTGAGAAAATAGACATTTGATGTAGATAATAGTATGATTAGAAGGAATTAGAACTGACTGAATTGAAAAATTCAGAAGAGTCATTAATGATTTAATGCCAGCTTAGAAGAATGCCTGTAGTATGGCATTGTCTTTAAATTATCTTTGGTCTTGTGCTATTTAATATTTTTTTTTAAATCAATGATTTGGAAGCATAGATGTCATTTTCATCAAATCTGGAGATAATGCAAACTGGCTGGAAGAACCAGCTCCCTGGGTCCACTCAGAACTGGTATCCCAAAGAACTTTGCAGGTCCAAATACTGGACTGAATTCCAGAAGATGATGTGGGATAGAGATAAATAATGATAACTAGATATCAGTGGGAATAAATACACTTGAGTTGTTTTTTTATAATGGCTTCACAAATACAAATTGGGAGAAGCATGACTAGAAATTTGTCAAAAACATATTTGAAGGTTTTCATGGATTGTAAGTTCAATAAATGTCATCATTTATATGTCAGCTGGTTGGCAGATTGGGTAGAGCCCTGGATTTAGAGTCAGGAATATCTTAGTTTTTATCTTGTTTCTGCAAAGTACCTAACTTCTCTTGCCCTCTTCTAGCTGCTTTTGTAAAGTTTCCTTCTTTCCTGTCTCTGGAGGAAGGACATAGTTGGTCTATACTAATCCAAAAAGTTCCCAAATAAAGGTGTTTGGAAGTCCATCATACTGTGAAGGATAGCACTGTCAAAGACTTCCCTTCCGTATTTGTCAATAATGGCCAGTATGAATGGCAGATGTGATGAATGCTTTGCCAAGGAAAAACTCAGTCAAGAGGTTGTTGCTGAAAACTCTTGAACAGTCATTCTCTTAAGTCCCCTTTGGTGATGTCATCTGGAAGAAAAGCTGGAGGTGGAAATGAATAAAGAAATGAGAGACCTGAGTGAGCTATACAATATATTTTCTCTCAGTGATCTCATCAGCCATCATCTCTATGCAAATGACTCCCTATTCTAAATAGCTGAATTTAGGCTCTTTACTAAAGTTACAATCCCACATCACCAGAAATGTATTGGACGTTTCCTAGTGAATGTGTCATAGACATTTCAAATAAAACATGACTAAAGCAGAACCCATTATTTCCCTCCTAAAATTCACTTTCTCCCAAATTTCCTTATTTCTGAATTTTTTAATACATTGTATTTATATATTTTATTTTTTAAATTGCTTAGATTTCCCCCTGTATATCTATAGTTCCCTCCAGAGTCTTCCCTTGCAACAAAGATTTTTGTCTTTTTAATAAATTTGGCAAAAAAATTGAATAAATGTACATTATATGCAAAACCCTACACTTATGGACCTCTCATTTTGTCAGAAGATGGGAGGGGTGGGTAATGTGTGTCCTTATCTCTTCTTTGCATATAAACTTATTTTTAAAAAATATCTCAACATTCATTTTCAGCAGTTTTTGTTGTTTATTTTTATTTATTTTGCTCTAAGTGTTGTGTGTTTTGTTTTCCTAGTTCTGCTTATTTCATTTTGCATCAGTTCATGTAGGTCTTTACATGATTAGCTGAATTCAAAACATTCATCATTTCTAATCCCATAGTAATGTTCCATTATATCCATGTACCACAATTTGTGTAGCCGATCCATAATCAATGGATATCTACATTGTTCTAAATTATCTGATAACACAGGAAGAACCATTATAAATATTTTGGTATATATGGAACCTTTCTTTTTGTCAATTAACTTTTTGTGGTATATTTCCATCTGTTGAATCTCTGGGTAAAAGGAAACCTATATGACATTTTATCCACTTTACATGATTCCAAATTGCTCTCTAATTCACAGCTCCGTCAATAAAGTATTAATGTGTCGATCCCTCCAATATTTAGTATTCCCTTTTGGGGGGCTTCTTTTCCAGTATCCTGGAAACGAGGCAAAACTTCAGGGTTTACACATTTCTTATATTAGAGATTTGGAGCATTATTTTACATGGCTGTTAACAGTTGGTGATTTTTCTCTTGAGATTATTTGTTCATATCCTTTGTACACTGGTCTACCAAAAATGATTTGTGGCTTTATATATTTCTATTATTTGTCTATATAACTTACATACTAAACCTTTATCTGAGAAATTTGATACAAAGAATTTTTATTAGCTGAATAGTGCCCTTCTTGTCCTGGATGCATGAATTTTGTTAATATAAAAGTTTTAATTTCATTTAATCAAAATTATGTACTTTATCTTTTGTAATTGTGTTATTTGGCTAATATTTGCTCTAGCTATAGCTCTGAAAGACAGGTATGTGATCTGCGTCTCCTCCATTTTTAATTAAATGATTTTAATATTCAGCTCACCTCCATTTTGAATTTATTGTAGAATATAGTGTAAGATGCTGATCAAAGCTTGATTTCTGTCGGACTGCTTTCCAGCTTTTCTTGCACTTCAAGGAAAACACAGGATTCTTGTCTAGCTACTTTATGTTTGGGGGTTTATTAAACAATAGGCTATTGAGTTCCAATATTTCTGATTCTACTTTCAGTTACCCTGATTTCCCATTTCTGTGGAGAATGCCACTGTCCATCCAAGTACCATGATTCACTCTGAGTCTAATTAATTTTCCTGCTTTCCCACACACCACCACATGGATTCAAGTGCTAAATTTTGTTGAAGCTGCTTCCATTTTATCTTTTGTATCTGTCCCTTTCTCTCTGCTCACATGGTAACCATTCCTTTTTAGTTTCTTAACCCGGTTTGCCTGAAGTGCACAATATTCTTCTAAAGAAGTTCTCCTCTCTACAATAAATCCCCTCCTAAAATGCAAAAGTATTATTTCTCCAAGATGAAACCATGCTGGCCCCCGTCATTGCCTCTTGGATCAAATGAACTCCTCTATTTTGTCTTTTAAGAGACTTTACACTCTGAATCCAGCCTGCTTGTTATACATTATTGCCTTTTATACTGTTTTCAGTCTAGTTAAACATGTTATTCCTCATACCCAACATTTCATTTCCTATCTCCATGCATTTTTCCAGACAGTTCCTCAAGACAAAATATATTTCTCCATTTCTGTCTCTTGAAGTACCTGGCTTTCCTCAAGGGTTAGCTCAACTGTCACCTGTATGAAGTCTCTCCTGATCACCCAAGCTGCTAATGCCCTCTCTCTAATTTACCTTGTTTTTATACATTTTTTCATTTACTTACTTACATATATGATAATTCTCCTGATGAACTGATGGACTGCTAGCATGTATGTTACTTGAAGGAAGGGACTATTTCCTTTTTTTTGTCTTTAAAACTCTAATGCCTAAACTTCCTAAGTTCAAGGAGCTAATTTCAGTGGCTAAGTAATGTCTCCTTTCTTAATCAAAATAGATGCTTATGTGGTGTTACTCTTCTGCTATTTAAAAGTGGTAGTCAAGTCTAACGCATAAATTTATATTTATCATGGGATGTATGCAAGTGTCTAGGTTCCAAGATTATATGAAAGGGAACTTTCCCCTTTTTCTGCCTCCAAGACATTACCAGGTTTCTGAAGAATGTTCATGCCTCCAATCTAATAATAATCTAACATGTTTGTAAAGGTTGGGGAGTCAGTTCCATTTGAAGCTTGATTATTCTTGCTAATATAAATGGAAGAAAAGGCCTTGCTTAGGAAGGGTTTTATCAGTAAATTCTGACTTCTGATCTGGTCTTGAATATTTTGGTTCAAGTTTATATAGCTGAGTTTGTGGAAAACCTCTTGCCCTAAGGCTTGCACTTGTGAAATTTTGTCATAGCCTTAGGACTTTGAAGAAGTTATTTTAGAGAGAGGGTTGGAGTGGGCCTGAAGAAGGCACAGAGGCTTTTCCCAAAAAAGTAACTAAAGGGAAAAAAGCAAAACCAACAACAACAACAAAAAAAAAAACCCTGCTTTTTCCTAGGCAAACTCAGAGGTTACAAGCTTTGCTTAAAATATTTTTTAATGCAATTAAATCAATATGAAGGCAAGAGGATTTATAAACATTGCATTTAGTACAAATAGAAGGTGGTGTGTGTGTTTGTGTGTGTGTGTGTGTGCGTGCGCGCGTGCGTATGTTTTCCCAGTTTGCGAAAGAAAACTACCCAAATGTAGTTCATCAGAAGTTTCAGTATACACAGAATAATTGGATCCAAAACCACATAGGGTTTTCCTTCATGACTTAATCTCAATTCTTCTCTTAATAATTAGTTGTTGAATTAAATTGAACTGAATTCAAGGGATGAGAGTAAAGGAGCAAGTCATTATTAAGTACAGTTGAAAAATGTGGTTTGGGTTTCCCTTTTATTCAATATTCTTTCATTTTATTCATTCAACAAATATTTATTGAATGCCTATAGTCTGCAGAACTCTGGTAAGATAGAATTAAAAATTTAGCTAAGACCTGGTATCTGCCCTCATTAACTTTACATTCTAATATAATAGTTCATCCTAATCTTGAATACTAATTTAGACAATTCTCACTTAGTTGTAAATGGACCTTTCTACAGAACTCCTCATCCCCTTGAAGTTGCACTTGGCTCTGCCCCCTCCAAGGCCCTGGAGCAGAGGATGCCCCCTGACCCACAGTTGCTGTTTGTGCTCCTACCACCACAGAGACTGCCTCCTTCCTTTCCTCCTCTTCTTCTCTCTTCCCCATTCTCCTCTCCTTCCTGCTTTGCTTCCCCCTTTCCTTCCTTTCCCCTCCCCTCTCCTTCCCTCCCTACCCTATTCTATAAGGAAGGCTTTTGTGATCCACCTTAAAACTAGTGTCTTCTCTTTTAAACTAACTTCAAGTTACTTTTATACAACCAATGTTTGTCAGAGAGAAAACTTGAACCCAGCTCTTCCTGAAATGGAGACCAGTTTTCTACCCGTTATGAATTGCTGACTCTCTTTTATTTTCATTTTTAAAAAGTTGTTTATTTATGTATATCTGCTACATCTTAGATTATTATTCACAGGTTCTTCATACTTTCAAACAGGTTTTTCTCTTTGTATGAATTTTTGGCTAAAAATAATAAGCAGCCAGGTGACACAGTGGATAGAGTACCTGACCTGGGTTCAGGAAGAACTGAGTTCAAAACTGATCTCAGACACTTCCTAGCTGTGTGACCCTAGGCAAGTGACCTAACCCTGTTTGCCTCAGTTTCCTCATCTGTAAAATGAACTGAAGAAGAAAAGGGCAAACCACTCCAGTATCTTTGCCAAAAAAACACCAAAGGGGTCATGAAGGGTCAGATACTATTCAAAAACAATATAAAGAAATGTTGATTAATACAATGTTTAATAATAATGATGACAATAATTAATAATAATAGCTAACATTTACATAGGCTTAATATGTGCCAGGCACTATAGTAAGTACTATACAATTAGGTTCTCATCTTGGTTAAGATCTAATATACAGTTAATTTTTATAGCTGTTTATTACCTCCATTATTTTGAAAGATTCAGGTATTCTATGTAAGTCATTCTGCAATGAGATATATTTACCAATATTTATTGCTATAAAATAATATTTCCACATCTATTGCTATAGTTAGTATTTCTACAACTATGTTGAATAATAATGGTAAGAGTTTATAGAATTACTTAGATCCTCCTCTCAACACGCCAATGCTATTTATATTTCTCCATTATATATTTCTAGCTTTCATATGGATTCATGATTTTCATCATGTTCAATAAAAAGATCTTTTCTTTGCTTTCTTTTTAGTGGTTTACAAACATTAATAAATTAGAATCATATTTTATCTAAAACTTTTTCATTTGACCCATTCATATTTTATGATAGCTATTACTATGTCAATTGTATGTATAATTTTGAAATACCCTTGAACAAATGCAACTATCCCTATATGCTATTTGCCAATATTTTATTTAATAGCTATGCATTGAAATCAATTATATTGGCTTACAACTTTCTTTTTCTTCTTTATCTTCCCACGGCTTGGGGTTCAGAATCATATTTTTTTTAATAAAAAAAGGAAGCAAAGACAATATATTTTCTCATTTTCCAAAAATCATTAACATATCATACATACTATTTGTTTTTAAATATTTTATGAAATTCACTTGTGAACCCATCTAGTCTTATATCCTGTTAAGCAAGAGGAAGCTCATTAACAACCTATTTAACTTATCTTTGTTCTATCATTTTATTCAGGGTAACTCTTTTTTCTTTTCTTATTTGATTTAGTTTCTACTTTTTTATATATATTTGCTCCTCCATAAACATCCTATTGTGTTAAAATGTGATCTGATATTTTGTTATTTCTTCTCTCTCATTATCTCTCACTTCTTTTTTGATTCTTGAAATTTGGCTTTCTTGCCTCTTTTTGCCTAATTTGCTAATGGTTTGTCAGTTTACTGATATTTACAAAATAACAAGAGCAATGTAGATCTTATATTTACTTATTCTCCCTTTTCCTTTTGTTCTACTTTTTATTTTGTTCATTTCTCCTTTAATTTTCATGATCTCCTGTTGTGTACTTGTTTCTTATATACTAACTTAAATTTTTTTGAATATTTAAACTGTAAAATAAACTCATTAATCCTGTATTTTCTCTTTCATTAATATATATTTTCAAGAATAAACATTTGCCTCCTAGGAGAGTTTTTGTTGTATCCCATATATTTTCATGTGTAACATTAATATTGTCATTCTATTTACATGCTTTAAAGATTTTCTTTTTTTGTTATTGCCATGTACTTTTTTCAATAGATAAGGCTGGGGACGTCCTTGTGATTAGGACATTGGAAGGGCTTTCTGAAACAGAGTAGAGCCTTTCTTAGATAAAGAGTTTCCTGATGGAACTTGTTGATATTGTTCAGTCAAGTATGATTCTTCATGGCCCCATTTGGGCTTTTCATAGGTAAAGATACTGGACTGGTTTTCCATTTCCTTCTCCAGCTCATCTTACAGATGTGGAAGCTGAGGCAAACAGGGTTAAATGACTTTCCCAGGGTCACACAGCTAGTAAGTGTCTGAAGCTGGGTTTGAACTCAGGAACATGATCCTTCCTGACTCCAGGCCTGGCGCTCTATCCATTTCACCTGGAAGTTGCCTGAAGGCAAGTTACTGACAATTTAAATAAGAATTCACAGTGATCTTCATGTGATGCTATGAGAGAAATGAGTCAAATCCTTCTTTATAGAGGCAAGGCAGATGAAGAAGAAAATAGGGAGCAACTGAAAATTTTTGTGCATAGATGTTTCTTGATGAAACCAATAGGAAGGAAATTCAGCAAGGGAAGCATGTAAAAATTGAAGAGCCTAGCTACAAAGCTGCCACAATCACCTCGGCATGAGGTGATATAGGAAAGGATTGGCTTGTTGGCAGAGTAACCAGTGATAGATTTTGTAACAACTTATAGAAGCCTATTCTTATAATACTGAATATGGATTCCCTTAAATTGATTCCTCTTGAATATATCCCATGGAAATGAATATTCATAAATTACTTTTTGCTACACAAACTGAATACTAGTCGAAAGTGGGGAGGGCGAAGTGATGAAAGTGCCTTATTTGCTTTGTTCAGGTTAGTTATTTTATCTTGTTTTACCCCAAAGATTAAGAACATAGGGTTTGTGATGGTGGAATGCGTTAAATCTATAACATCTCTAATACTTTGGAGTGGAGCTTTTCCTGGTCATGTCGAGCTTTTGTGAGGCAATCTTTGGGGCCTGCTTTGTGACATTGTAGGACTGAATATTGGTTAGAGCAACAATACAGGAATGCAGAATCACAGAAGAGTCAATTTTCTGAGGAAATGACAAAATTCCAGTTGTAATAGCATATTAAAAACTACAGAAATGGAGCCAAGCAGAGAATTTTTAGAACAGCTATCATTTTGCTGCTACTGTTGGTTTCATCATGTTAATGACAGAAAATCATATTCCAAAGGTCAGCATTAATCATTGTGTTGATTTTTCTGGTGGATGGAGGCTGCTAGTGAGAATGTTAAAAGAATACCAGGAAAGAGAAAGTAAGTTAAAAGCTATTGTCATTCAACCCAGGAAAGAACTGACCCATCTAGAGATTCTTTGGTTATTATCAAGGTTCATTTTATTATATATCATTGTACATCTTTGCCTGAGGTTGAAAGATGACCAAGGTGCCAAAAAAGTATTTTCTAAGAATTACAGGGAATGTAGGAGAGAGTCTAGGAATGGAATATTATTTAAGAAAAAAATCAAGTGAAAATCACAAGATTCCTATATACTATATTCTACACATATGTACAGATTTTATTGAAAAGCATCCCTGAGATCCATTCAAATGGATAGAGTTATTTTTGTTGTTAATAGCAGCCCTTCATTGCTTATAATTATATCTTATTTATAATACGTCCAATGCTACCTTTACATATACTACCTTGAAATGGAATCTTAATTCAGATCAAATTGACCGCAAGCTAGAAATAAATGGTCAAAGTTTTCATGGCTTGAATGTGGTGTTTGGCACACTATGCTTGAGGTAATCCTTCTCCAAACAACCCTGTATCAGAACCCCACCTATGACAGTATTAGAACAAGCACTGCCCTAAGTGCAGCTTGACACAGTACAAGTTGCCCACGTAGACATGAATCTAAACAACCAGTTGGTTCAGTGACCAAAGAATCAGTAAATCAACCAAATAAATAGGCCAAATCTGCTCTATAGGCCAAACAACTGAATCAATTCTTTGACATCCTCTGGCAGTCCATATGTCAAATTTGTTCTACCCAGAGCAGCCATGTTTTCTCTAAAGATCCATTTGACTTGCCGTCATTGCTCTCCATGAATCAAAGTCTACTCGCTTTGATCCCTTTGGAATTATTCTAAGAAAAGAAGGAATAGAGGAGAAAAAAGAATATCTTTTAAGATACTTCAACTCACACTCGACAACCCAGAGTGTAACTCTGATTTAGTATGCAAATAAGAGAAAGGCAGAATAATATATTCTGTTTAATCATGCAGATTTTTTTTCATTGTTGGATCAAGTGTCCAGGCATATAAATGAATATTCTACAAAGCCTAAATCTGCTTTGGAAAGAGAGGTATTAAAATGGAGTTGTAAGAGAGAACTGATAGTGTTATAATTTAAGACATTGCTTGGTTTATTTTCAAAAACAGTTTGACTTTAAACAACTATAGTTTATAATGAAAAAATTATCAAAAGCTTTTAACTACTCAGGTTGCTGAAATGAAGGATGAACTCATCCATTATGAGCTATAAAACCCATTGATTACTTGACTTTCCTAAATCTTCAGGCTTAGGAATCCTTATTAATATACCAAAGATGTCTAACTGAAATATCTCCCTTCCTAGAACATATTATTGAAGAATGATTTTATGATATTGAAGAGGTTTAGGTAAATATTGTTCTACAGCAGAAAGCATTGAAAAGAAAAATCAGATTGTACAAAGAGTGATATATTATTCCAAGAGCCAGGCCCTCTTTTGCCACCTCTAGTTAGAGAGTCAAAGTTCAAGTCTCTAGTCACTATCTTGAACTGAAAAGGCAAACCATGAATAATTTGATTTCCAGCATTGTTTCAAGCTCCCAAAGCACTTCTCCCTTCTTCTAACTGAAATTTTATGAAGTTCAAATCAGCTAACCTGGTCACAAGGTACTGAGTAGGATAGGTGCTGCGGATTCTAAAGAAAGATGAAACAGTCATTGTCTTTGAGGAGCTTACATTCTACTGAAGTGATCCATCATGTACACATATAGGTAAAAATAAAATGTACAGAAAATAATACAGACTAATTTATGTGCTGGTAAATGTTTCATAAATAGCTCTCTGAAAAGATTGGACAGGCTTTCAAATTTAATCTGTGTTATTAACATTTTTTTTTCCAAAATTTTCCTAAGTCTAGACAATCAACAACAACAGCAAAAAAAAATTAAACCCTGATTTACAACAATTGCCAAATTCCCAAAGTTCCAATGCTTACACTGAAAATTTAATAATTAGCTTTCTAGGGCCTGCAGGAGCTGGCTCCCACAGTCCCATGGATATAACACTCCACTAACAATTCTGGAGGTCTGGAAAAGACTGGTATAGAAGGGGATACTAAACCATGTTTTTGAGGAAGTTAGGTATTCTACAAGGTGGAGATGAGGAGAGATTACATCATACAATTGCTTGACAAAGACATAGCATAAGAAATGGAATGCCATATTTGGAAGTGATCTGAGGGCCAGTTGGGGTGAAATGGAGTGTTTTTTTTTCATGTAAAATCATTAGTCCAACTTAGCAATGCAGATCAATTCAATGACAAACCAAAATTCCATGACACATGATATCCATCTCCAGAAAGAGAAGTGATAGATTCAGAATGCAGATTAAAACATATTTTGTTCCATTTCATTCTTTTTCAGTTTTTCTTAGAACATGGCTGATGCAGAATTTTGAGGGTTTTTTTATGTTTATACCTATTTATAATGGGTTTATTTTTCTTGCCTTTTCATAGACAGGAAAGAAGTGAGTAAGAGCATTTGGAATTGAAAATAAAACAAGACTGAACTTAGAAATCTAGTACAACTTCTTCAGTTTGCAGATGAGATAACTATAGCTAAAAGAGCATATATTTCTCCAAGTCACATAGGAAATAAATTCTAGAGCTGGTATTTAAACCAAGGGTCCTTGACTCTATTTCCAGCATTTTGCCACTGCCCTGAAGGAGAATAACATGACAGAATACTGGAAATGAGTAGGGAAGCCATTTTGATAATGGCTTTAACTGCAAAACTGAGGATTTTGTATTTTATACTAGGGCATCATTGAATATTTTTTTTTCAGTAAGAGAGCAGTATGTCTAAGTCTGTTTTAGGAATATCAACTTGTATAAGTGTTTCCCTACCCACCCTGCTTAAGGTCAGAGACTGTTTCATTTTTCACTTCCATCCCCAGGACTGATTCTGGTATATTGTACATAGTAGGTCCTTGCTAAGTGTTAACCAAGTTGAATGTCACTAAATTTCAATGTCAGAAGAAGGAAAAAGGGCCTTGAGAGCCTAAAGCAATGCCAGCAGAAGAAGATGGGTCAGAGACAGTAGACATTGTCAAAAATGGGGAACAGCTAGCAGGCAGTTTAACTTAAAAGATTTCATTACTTCTGCAGAGACTCATGCACACGCTAGAAGAGGGAACGTGTAGAAAGACATCATAATGAGAACTAGACATAGGGATAAGTTACACCCGGAAAAAAAATATTGACAATGAAGATTGACCTTGATTCCAAAAAACTATGGAAAGATAAAATGGATGGGCAGAGGGATGACCCATATGCCAGGAAATGCATTGGGTTAAGCTCTTTATCTAATGCCTGTAGGTTTCTGTATTTTAGTAACTTCAGTCCAGTGCCCAATGGACACTTATTTATGTCCAAATTCATGAGCTAAATAATCACCAACAAGGCAGCAAGAAATGCAAATGAGACATTGTTATTCTCCCCAAACAAGCCAGGCAAATAATAGCCAAAATCCTTTCCCATTTCTTAGAGATCACTGATTTCTTCTAAGTGAAATTTCTGATGTATTAAAACAACAACAATGAAATTCCTCCACCAAAAAACACCTCTGCCATTCAAGCCCACATGATGAAAAGATGTCTAATCTGTAACATCTGAAAGATGCTGAGGCAAAAATTAACTCGTGATGTTCTTAGAATTATGATGACCATCTGCCTTGCAGTTTTTGAATTGCAGAGCCAATCTCTGTAAAGTATTCCTCATTACTGAAATAATAATAATGTGGAGTGCTGTGCAAATTGCATTGATTTGATTACTGCAACTTAAAGTATCTTTGATGCTTTGGGGCCATTTCTGAAAAATGTTGCATAATATTTTGAGACAATTTCATCTATTTATTACTTACAGTCCTGTTTATATTCTCCATCTGTTTTTTTAATTCTTCCCTAAGACAGTTGAACAGAAACATAATTTTTGTTTATAAGAGTTCATCTGTTCCTACTGCTTCCTCCCCACCTAATGTTATCAATTCTTTCTGACTTTATCACTGGGCACTTTTCCCACAATGGCCATGGATGTTTGATGCTTCTTGGAGTTAATTCACTGGAATTACACACATGACCACGTCTCTATTTCTGAAGAAAAAAAATAGATTTATGAGCTTAGTGCTCAATATAATGTGTGGCACACAGTAGGGACTTAATAAATGCTTATTGAATTGAATTTTATCTCCTTACCATTTAGCACAGTGCCTAGCACATAGTAGTTACTTAGTAAATGTTTGTTGAATTGAACTGAGATCATTTTGATGATAGCAGAGAATTTTATAGACAGATACTTTGGGCACTTTTGCATAGCAGATAGGCACTGGATCTGGATTCAGAAAGACTTTTTATCTGAGTAATGTATGAGCTGAAAGACCTTGATAATTCAACTTCTCTGTGCCTCAGTTGTTGTTTTTTTAATTTGTAAAATGAAAGAGTCCACTCAATGGTCTCTCTGACATGTTTTCTCTCTCTAAATCTGTGATCTTATGTTCCAGTATTTGTTCTTCTAGCTATCTTATAAGGGCTTTGTGATAATAGCATAATAAAATGGATTTAGAAGCAATTGCAAATATATTAAACACATGTTGTAAATGTAAAGTATTATTGGATACCATGCAGCAGCAGTAGTTAGTTGTAGTGAAAAGAGCCCTGGACTTGGAAGTCAAAAGACCCAAACTTTGCATCTTGACTTTAACATTTACTGGATATTGGGCCATTATACATCAGGGTCCCTGTTAATAAAACAAAGGTAAAAATGCTTCCCTTACCTACTTCACAAGGCTGTTGTGAGAAAATGGTTTTGAAAATGATAAAAGTGCTATATAAGTAATAGGTATTATCACCATCTGTGCCCTTCATCTAGATCATTGTAAATGGTGTCTTGCCACCTAGAAGGACTCTCTGGGTGTTTTGCTGGGTATCTTCTGATATCCCACAGAGTAAGGCACAAAGCAATGTTGGTGTGCTCCTAAACTCTTCAGTAAACAATTTTTTAAAAGTTTCCTATGTGTCAACTACTGTCCTAAGTGTTGGAGATATAAATATGAAAAAAATAAATAAAGATAGCCCTTGCCCTCAAGGAGCTTAAAATCTTTTTTTTTT
>CM053598.1:85614506-85656265 GCA_028646575.1 Pseudocheirus occidentalis
GTTATCAGTGACTTGGATCCTGGAGATGGGAGAAAATAGAGACATCGTTGAATCTAGCCTCCAGGTTCCATGGTTCATTCATTAATTCAAAAACAGAAGTGGTATATTTAATGGTGGCTTAATAAGATGGTTGCTTCATGATTTTAAACGTGCCCCCATTGGTTTAGTGTTCATGAGAAAGCTTTAGGTGTTTCAGCAGATCAATGAACGGTGCTGCTAAGAGGAAGACATTAGGTATGAATAAGTAATACCCTGTAATACCAGGGAACTGCTGAAGATCTTTGGCATGGGGCACCTACTTACAAACATTCACGTATCACTCCATATAAAGTTTCTGTCCATGTGCTATGAGCTGCTGGAATGTCATGTCCTTCTCCAACTTGCAATTCCTCTTCTTTAGCTAATAGCAAGTCTTGGAATAGAAAATTAGGATGACTCCAACTGATTTGGTTTGCCAAATAGGAATCCAGAAGGGGATAAGGAAAATGTGTTACTTACTTTAGCATGTCTTAAAACACCAAATTCATGAACCTCTGAAAAACTCCTGGTGGCGTTGCACAGTCTAAATCTATAAATTGGCATTCATGTTCATCATACTGAGTATTGAGAAGTCATTTTCCATTTATCACCCCTTTATTTTTGGGTGAAGTTCTGTGTCCTCTAAAGATTTAATTTCATGATTATCACTAATTTTGCCAAATGATATATTAGGTCATGTTGGTCAGGGTACCAGATCCAGATGATAATAGAAATCCGGGATGTTTTCATAACTATGATGGCAATTTCTGATTGCTGCTTTGCTGCAGCATTTTTTTCATGATCACCATCAATTAATATCTAAGGAGCATGTCCTGAGTTCATGACATTGAATTAAGTTTTCATAAAACTCATTGACTTGAACCTCATTGTTATTGTCACTAACTTCCTGCCATGGTGGTTGCTCAAATTCTCCCAAGGATCCTGTCTCCTTTTTCTGCTCCTATGCATGTGTCTTTGCCATTTTGCCTCTTCCCATTGTCATTCAGGTAGCATCAGGATTACATTGGTGTGCTTCTGCATGCCTGCCACTTATTTCTGAAATGTAAGCTGCCACATCATAATTAGGGGTGTGACAGCTCCTGTTTGTTGAGGTGTGAGTCACACCAATATAGAAATGGGCTTTATTTAATCTTCCTCTTCAACAGATTGTTTGTCTTATAATAGTATCTGGGCAGAAACTTGTTTTTATTATTATTAATAAGAATAAAAAAGGTAGTAAAATGATGCCATATGAGGATTCACATGTTTTTAGTGTTTGACTGTAAGAATTATGGAGCCTCCTGGCCTGAAAAGATGGCAGAGAGCAAGAGGAATTAAAACAAAGAGAGAGATAATGTGGGAGATAGTTCTTATAAATAAACCTTTTTTTTTCTTTAGTCTGATAGAACCTACTGCTCAGCAAACCTTATTCAATGGATCATGAACCTAAGTGTTGGGAGAGATTTCCAGTATCCCCTCAACTATATCACAGAGAAATAAATGGCCATCCAGTTTCTTCCCAGAAGAACCCATTTGTGGGGGGCTGCTACCTCAAGAGATGTCCTCTTTTTTTTGACAGTCCTAAAACTTAGGAAGTTTTTGTTTAAATCAGTCCCAATTACGAGTTCTTACATCTTCCATCTATTGACACTAATTCTGTCCTCTGACACCAAGCCTAACAACTCTGATCCTTCTACAAAACTGCTTGTGTAAGTAAGTGGTATGGTGGGTAGAGCACTGGACTCGAAGTTAGGAAGCCCTGAGTTCAAATTTGGCCTCTGACACTTTCTAACTGTGTTATCTTGGGCAAGTCACTTAACTGCTACCTGTCTTAGTTTCTTCATCTGTAAAATGAAAGTGATGATAGCAACTAGGTGACTCAGTGGATCTGGAGCACTGGACCTGGAGTCAAGAAGACCTGAATTAAAATCCAGTCTGAAACACTTCCTAGGTGTATGACCCTGGGCCAGTCACTTAACCTTGCTTGCGCCAGTTTCCTCATCTGTAAAATACACTGGAGAAGGAAATGGCAAACCACTCCAGTATCTTTGTGAAGGAAACCCCAAAGAGGGTCATGAAGAATCTGAAATGACTGAACAACAGGAGTAGCTGCCTCCCGGGATATTGGAAGGATAAAATGAGACAAAGTTTGTAATGCGTTTCACAAACGTTAAAACACTACATAAATGCTAGCTGTTAGGGTTATATAATAACTATTATTATCATACTTGAAGACAGCTATCCTTTCCATTTAAAACCTTTTCTTCTCTGAATGCTGAGTGCCCTCAGTTCTTGGAGTCCATCTTCCTCACGTGACATGTTCTTTCATTCTCTCATCATCTGGGTCATTTGGTTGTGGAAGTGTATCAGTTTTTACATGTCCTTCCTAAAGGGAAGTACCCAGAAGTTAACAAAGATGTCTAAGAGAGTATATTTATAGATAGATTATATGCAGCCTAGGAGAGCCTGACTTTTTAAATGACCAGATCACAATACTGATGTAGTTTATGTGTTCCTAACACCGTTACTCCTATGCTTGGGAAAGAGAACTTAGGCACCAGTATAGTGAATCCTGGGTCCCTGAGGCTGATGGGGCCAACACCGAGTACTTCAAATATGTCTCACTCTTGTATAATAAGCCTCCCTCCAGAACTCCACCGACACCTTCCCCGAACTTCAGGCAGGACCAAAAGGTGGACATTTGCCCTGTTGACATGCATGAACTCCTCCAGCTGACATACAGACATTTCTCTTTTTCTCCCTTGCCAGTAGGAAGTGCATAATAATCTTCTCCTTCATAGCTCCTCTTAGAATCCCTATGATCAAATTTTCAAGATTCCAGACAAATTATATATAGTGCCAGTCCTATTTTGATACAATTTATCCTTTGCCAAGAGCTCACCATTCCTATATTTTAAACCATAATCCAGAAACCCAGATCTCTTTTTCAGTTCATCTTCTTAGGCAAATTATCACCCACACTTATTTTCTTATTCCCCCACTTCTAATTAGCCATCTTAATGAAACAATTACTTCTATTCATCTGATTCTAAATTTCAAGGAACACAAACACAGTCACATTCACTTCTAACATAACAAAAATATTTTATTAATCACATATAAACCACCAAATAATATACTTTCAATAAAAAGATCTAAGAAACATATGCTTCTTATTTGCCATGGCCCTTGGGATCCAGGGTTTTGGTCCTCGGAAATGGTGGTATACATGCAACAGCAACCTAGGCCGATATATCCAAACTATAGAATGATTTGGAAAGGCCCAGGAAGGTTGCAAGGGTCTGTAGTTACGTACTCACATGGACAAAGAGAACTGTAGACTTTTAGAAACATAATAGAGTAGGGTAATCAGAACAAGGCATCTTTTAATACATCAACCACTAAAAGGTCAGATAAGTATAAATAAACAAAAAAAAACTTGGTTGGAAGCTTCCTTTGTTGTTAGAAGTTAAATTCATTTATTCATCAATCATTCCAACTTTTTCTGACTCCATTCCACCTTTTTCCTTTTTTTCTTTGTGGGGAGAATAGGACTCAATCTTTCTTTTTTCTTTCATTTCCTTTACTTCTTTTTTCTTTTTCCTTCTTTCCCTTTTTCCTTTTTCCTTCTCTTCCTTCCTTTCTCCCTTCCTCCTTCCTTCCTTTCTTCCTTCCTTCCCTCTTTTCGTCCTCCCTCCCTTTTTCTTTCTTTCTTTCTTTCTTTCTTTCTTACTTTCTTTCTTTTTCTTTTCTTCTTTTCTCTCTCTTTTTCTCCCTCCCTCCCCCCTCTCTCTTTCTTTCTTTTTATGATGCTTTGCACTCCTTTCTAAATTCTCCCTGTGATATCTTTTGTCATGCCCCCCCATCCCCCAATTGATTCACTAGAAATGAGTAGGGGTACATCTCAGAGACTCTCCATCATATCCCAAATACATGCTAAGGAAAGGTAGCAGCACTCCCCACTCCTGTCCCCTTTTCATCCCTGTTGAAGTCAGGTCCATAACTTTGCTGCCTTAGCAACCCACAGCAAGGAACTATCAACCACTATTAATTATGTCTTCTTTCTCTGACTGGTTGAGCTCTCATCTGTTACCCGTGGAGTCACATCATTATTCCCTCAAACACAAGAACATTTCTTCCTGAGATGATCCTGCCTCATACACTTTTGCTGTTTTACATTCTTCTAACCTCTAACCTTCTAACAGAAGTTTTAATTTCCCATTGCCACTTGATGTTCTTTTTCTTATTTCCTCTTTTAAACACTCATTTCTATTCTTTCAAGAAACATTTTATTCTCTCTTCTAACATAGAGTGCAGAGGTGACTTTCTCTGGTGCAGTGACGTCTTAGGATAGAGATCTACTTGCATTTTGTGCCTATGCCATGTTATTCTGTATTGAACAAAGAAGAGTCACTTCGGATTGCCACAAAATTCTTACTCTTCATTCTCACTTAACAGAAGATCCTCAGCATGTCTTTTTCCTGGATGCACTTTGGACTGATCTTTGCTGGGCTGACTTATTTCAAACTGCACATGTGCCGCATGGTGGGCTGGGTAAATAGGCGCTCCTCGACTAGGTTTTGTTTAGGGCAAGTTTTCAGTGATAGAATGACGTGATTTGATGAATTGCCTTTCACTTGTATTTATATTCTTGGCAGGACCCAACCCAGAGGCAAAAACAAATGAATACAGATCTGTCTACTTACCTTTCCTCTGCTTGGTGCTAATCTCTGGATAGCTTCCTGTATTTGCTTTGCCACAAGGTTCTCCGTCCCCACTGTGGTTCTTAGGAGATGGGACAATGGAAATAGGCTAAGGTTTAACTGATCCGGCGGCTGAAGCAAACATAGAATAGTAGCATGTTAGGGACAACACAAGTAACATAATGATAGTACCACTTTATAGTATTTTAAGGGTCACAAAGTGCTTTATGTGATATATTTGATCACTAAATAATACTGTTGATGTAGATGCTATCATTCTTGCCATTTCACAGCTGAGGTAACTGAGACTGAGAGAGGTTAAGTGACTAGTCCAGGGTCACCAAGCTCATAAGTGTCTGAGGCAGGATTTGAACTCAAGTCTTGATGGCTTCAAGACCAGCAATCTATTTATTGGACTATGTAGCTTCCTAGAGTCTTGAGCCACAAAATGAGCCTAGGACTGCACACTTGAGCAGACACAAATAAAAGGAATACAATCTATTGTAAGGAGGCAAATTATCTTGCTGAGTAGGCCAAAGGGACATATCTTCTCTGTCTTAATTATGCCAATTGTAGGGTGGTACATTCTTTGAGAGAACCCCAAGATACCAAAGAAAGGGAAGTTCATACCAGCTTTGTTATTAATAGGTTTTATTTGGATTAATTTGACTAATCTGATATGTTTACTCACAAGAGGCCATTCACTCTTGGCAGCAGGACAAAGCAACATTGTGGATCCCCACACCAACTGTAGTCCAGATCAGTTATTATACAGAAACAGAAAAAGAAGGCATAGTCAGGATGACCCAGGGTCACGTGCAAGTTTTTCCAATGGGGTAGCTTGAGCTTCTTTTACTGTTTATATTTAGTAAAGTTAGTTTACATTTTTCTGTGGAGTCAAAAGTTGTGTTCCTACTCTGACCCATCCCTGTACACCACCAAAGAGAAATAGAATATCTAATAGATTTATATACCTTCTTTCTCCTTGTCACTCATTTATGAATACCTCCTTTTATATCCCAGGCCACAACTCTCTTGTGGATGTCCTTGTAGGGAAATGGAAAGAGTTCTGCTCATAGAGTAAGGATATCTAATATTTAAGTAGGACTCTGACATCTACTGCGTGTCTATGAACAAATAATTTAACCATCTCTGAGTCTTAGTTTCCTCATCTATAAAATGGGGACAAGCTATTTAACAAGCTTGTTGTAAAGAAAATGCTGCGCCAAACTTCAAGCTATATAGAAATGTGCCATAATAATCATGATGACGTCATTATATAGTACTTTACATTTTACAAAGTACTTTCCTTACACAATTCTTGCAAAATAAGCCTAGTTTTATGTATGTGAATAAAATTCACATTTGGGATGATTTGGGAATCTTTGTCTACACATACTCCTTGGTTTGAAAAAAAAATTAATTCAATCAAATGATAGATTGTTTTTTTAAATACATTAAATTGAGCCCCAAATCAGTTGCTAACTACTAAAAATCTGTGTATTTTTCTGCAGCTTTTCTGAGGGTCCAAAGCTATAGGAGAGCTCACAGAATGTAGAGCTGAAAGAAATCTCGGGCATTATATAATTCAACCCTTTCATCTGACAGATAACTGGGTAAGAATAAATGAACAAATGAATGAAGGTGTTTTTGAGATTGAAATATAGAGCAGGAATAATCTTGCCAAGATCTAGCTCTTGCCTCGTCCTATCCCACAGAGAAACGGTACATATTTTATTTTTTTTTCCAACAAAGATATGGTTTCTGTCTCTGTTACACAGAAAGAATCCATGTGTCATATTATCTAATAATGACACAATTTGTCATATGCCATCACACAGAAATATAGTCCTTTCTTCATGCCACTACTCTCAATCTTTAATTATTAATGGAATTCTATAAATTGTTCTTGTAGCACCTGTGTTTAGTGTCTGATGAACATATAAGACTATATCTTCCTTGGGAAGAAGTGAAGGCCACTGCCTGCTCAACATATAATCAATGTGGGTCTTTAGAATTTTCTCATTTTAATATTTCATGCTTGATTGTTTGGACGTCTTCAAATTTCTGGTGTCTGTTCTCTTTAAACTTATGGTTTCTGTAAATATAAGTATGTTTCAAAGGGAATTAGATAAAGCCCCACCTTTCTTCTGGTCATGCCAAGATATCTTACCAATACCTTAAATTTATTCACCCCAAACCCAAAACAAACCCTATCTACCATCTCCAATAACTTTAAAAACTGACTTTAGAAACAGTTTTTGAAGGACATGGTACAGAAAGCTTCAGAATAATCATTTGCTCCTCCTCCCTCAACCCCCATATTCATTTTGCAAGTTGGGTGGATTCTCTTTACATCTTTGCTTTCCATTTCCACTTGATATCTCTCCTCTAATCCTACATATCATTGCTGCACTAATCTTTGTATAGCACATCAATGAGCATTTCATTCCCCTGATTAAGTACCCTCAATGAATCTCAATTGCCTACAGAAAAAGTTCAAGCCACTCAAGATGGTGTTCAAGGCTCTACACATCTGGCCCCCAAACTATATTTCTAACTCTTATCTCCAGTATTCCACTTCACTACCCTATGTTCCAATCAAATTAGACTAGCTTTTCTTTTTTCAAGGTATTCTGTGTTTTCTCTTCTCAATGCTTTTGTCCATAGTTTACCTTGTACTTCCACATCTCCTTGTCTAAACCTGACCCACCCTTCAAGACCAAGTTCAAATAGAAACACCTCCATGGAACCTTCTTTTGCACACTCTATCCAAAAGGGATCCCACTCACTCCATCCAAATAATCATAGGTACCTCTTATATGCATGCATCATGTCCTATTCAATGGAATCATTATTTGTAATCTTGTCATACCCTATTAATATACAGTATGTTCTTTGAGATTACCAACTGTGTTTTAGGCAATTTTGTATTAGGTGACCTTGTATTCTTCAAAATGTCTATGCCTAGGTAGACTTATTTGTTTCAGAGGTAGAATTTGAACCTAGGTCTTTCTAACTCTGAGACTACTCTACTATCTACTACCCAATATTTCTTTGTTTTCACATTTTTTTTTGCTTTGTCTTCCATTAAACAAAAACGTTTCTAGAATTGTCATTTGTCTTTAGTACAAAAGAGAAGTCCTCTTGTGAAAATATCAATCTGCTTTAATAAAATGAAATATTTTCACTGAGTATTTAATTGAGGCTACTTTGGAAAAAAAACTATTTTAGATGGATCCCAACTCCTTCAGCTCTGATCTCCTTCTGAGCAGGTCTGGGTCTTTTGTACCTCATAAGTGACAAATTGGAACTGGGTGTTTTCAAAGTGGTTATCATCATTCTTATAGTATTCAAGTTAGAAAAGGCTAGGATAAGAATGGAGCTTTCCAATTGTTTTAAATTTCTGTTGCCTGAGAAGATATAGAGGAAGAATTCAAGAGAACAAGAGATGAAAAAAAATATGACACTGAAGCTCAGAGGGGTTTTGATTATTTCAGCATGTGGTCTAATAGGCAACAAATTCAGTAAGATGGGGATTAGCATAATATAATGAGACTGGAATTAGGGAACCGGAAGAGTGAAACAGAACTTACTGAGGAGACATCACAGTAGGCAAAGAGACCGGGATAAAAAAGAAAAATGTGGATGAAATGCCTCTTGAGCATACAAATATTTACTAGGTTCTCTGTGAAATTAGCCTTTATCCTCAAGGAAGAATCTCAGAAGAATCTGAGTCTGTATTGAAGCAAGACATATCAGTAATTGGGGTAACTTGGTTCTAGATATTTCCATTTCCATGCCATTGCTTTGCAAAGATAATAGAAATACCTACCAGGGCAAGATTCAACAATCTGGGGTAGGAGAAGAAAAAATTTTAACTGAATCAGTGAGTAACAATATCAAGGTGTCATAATTAAAAACCTGTGAGTCTAAGGGGAAGAAATTTTCTTTACTTACGGGAATGCTGGTGACATCACTGGCAACTAATTGCCACTTTACAATTTAAGAAGGGGTTTGTTAAAATTGATTTAGTTGGATTTCTCTTGCAAGCCAAGAGTGGGTAAATGTAAATGCTGTGATCTATATGGAACGCTTTAGTATGAGAAGCAGATTGGTGTTCATAGAGACTCCATAAAAGAGTCATAAAGACAAGATTGATCAACTACACCTGAGAAACAATGAGGCTATGTCCTGAGAGGAGAATGAGAATTCATAAAGTAGGTTTTGAGAGGTTAATGTTGAATTCATACGTCCTATTTTCTAATTATGCGTTTTAAGATCTAAACTTTATCAATTCTTGGAGCCGGCTGTTAACGTTTCCTGTTTGCTGATGTATGTCTTGGTTAGTTGTACGTTATGAAGGTCATATGAGGGTATCCCAGAACTAGATAAATAGGAGGCATGTTGAATTTTAGATGATAAGCATTAGTATCACCTACTCTTTCCGGGAAAAGGAGAACTTCTTTCCTGATTCTTTTTTAAGAAAGGTAAATCATTTATCAATTGTAGATTTCTGGAATATTATAGATGAAGGAAACTTGCAGATCATTTAGTCTGACCCCCTAATTTTTCTCCCTCCCCAAATTGTGTTTTGTATACTGTTCATCCTGTATTAATAAAAAGAAATGATGTTTACCCTACATTGTAACAGACACCTTCTAGTTTTATTGCTGCTAAATCTTTGGTCTACCAGAAGGCAAAAAGTCTCCTTTAGTTTAGTAGACTAGATACAATCACAGAGCTAAGCTATAATTATGATGTTTTCTTAGGACATGAGATCCAAAGAATCATAGAATCTCAGACTTTCAAGGACCTCAACTATCATTTGTTCAAGGTTTACCTGAACAACGATCACCTCCACAACATCCTGAAAAGCACATATCGAACTTTAACTTGAAGACCTCTAACCAGGGAGAACAAATAACCCAAGGCTACTTTTGGATAGCTCTAATCATTAGGAAAGTTTTTACTTATATAATGGCAAGAGTGGTGTGTATCCTGGGATTTCAGAGTGTTGAACATCAGTACAACTGTCTGGATCTGATCTAGGAATTTGGGTGGCCTATTTACAAAATAGCCAGTTGGTATCATTTCAAGGAAAGATCCCTTCCTTCCTTCCTTGGTTTCAGAAGAAGCAAAGGCTTGAACTGGCCTAACTACATAAAACAATTACTGTGGAGTTGATCATTTGGAATCTACTAATAAGGACTTTGGAATTCTCTAATAAAAATAACTACTATTTTGTTGTCATTAAGCAATTGTGTGACATTATTCAATTTTAATTGTTTCACAGTTTTGCTGAACAGTTCCTGTCTGGTTTACTCTATACATGTTCTTTCCTCTATTTGGATAACTTATACATAAGGGCTAATTGGAGGAGCTCTTTTTTCTCCCCCAGGGAGATGGTTCTATTTTAATCTTTTAATTAGTTAGGATAGAGTTCTGCTGGTGTATGATTTTCTGTTCTGCAGCCTTGGGTTTGATATTTTTAGTCAAGATGCAAGACATTTCATTATCTTTCTCTCTTGTTATTTTTTCATTGAAAAGTACTTGGAAAAAAAGGTTTCAACAGTGTCAGGTTGTCACTGGGTCTCTCTTAGAAATCATTTGAAATGCTAGTAATGGACTATGCAAATATAACTTGAGCTCCAACTGAGGAGAGCCCCAGGAGCAGAACAAAAGGCAGAAGTAGATGGGAAAGGAAGAAATGATCTTCTTTCCACACTCTAAAAGACATGACATGTGGTCACCCTCAGCAGCTTTTCCATTGAGACTACCTCAGTGGCTTCCAATTGGCTGTCACTTCTCCAGTTCCAGCCTAGGTATGGAAAAGGCTCTGGCTCATGCTGTAGGCACCTGCACAAGATGCAACAGAATCTAGATGACATAGCTTTCTGTGGGTAGGAAGTGTAGACAAGGAAGGAAGAGGGATTGCATTTTCAGGAAGAATCTAGTGTTATAGGACAACCACGCAGATATCATGTTTGTGGCTAGAAAATAGAAAATGGAGGGTTATTTGGGTTCAGAATCAAGTCCATACACCCTGACTGATTAACGTATCTGATTTGGACTAACTTATCTCATCTTTTAGAGCCTTAGTCTTCTCATCTGCAAAAGGTGGCCATCCGATGACATTATCTCCAGAGTCCATTCTAACTCCAAATCTTATAATTCTACAATGGAAAGCAGCTTATGCCTATTTTGGGGAACTGTAGTATTGTCTACTGAGACCCGTGTCTCCCTGTGTAAGAAGCTGCTGCAAACACTTAGGATTCCCATTGAATAACCAAAAAACATAATAAATGACTCAGACAAAAAGAAAGAAACAGGTAATAGGTATGGAAACATGGGTTTCCTCTGGTGGTAAGATAAGCACAGTGCCAAATGGAGCATTTAGGGACATCTACTCCCATTCCTTATAGTCTCATTTCCTTGTTAGTTTTCTCTCCAGGTTTAAAGACAGTGTAGTAAATTCTCTCTGCATACCAGACTGCAAACAAGCAAACAAACAAAAACTTGGGTTGAATTCTTTCACTTTCTTCCCAATTTCCTCCCAGGAGGGGGTACTATGAGTTAGATGGGGGACAGAAAAGGAAGATATCTGAAGGATAAAGGGAATTTTCCACAGGACTGAATTCTGGGAATGTAGGAGATAGAAAGAAGCTGTAGACCATTATAGTTCTCACGAATTGTATAGACTGCTTCAGCTGCACATGTTCTCTACTTTTCCCACTGGCTCCAGTCTTCTCTCATACTTGTCTGCTCTCATCTCAATTCACTTGTATCCACACAAAAATATTTCATTTCTCTTCCTTTATCTTTCCTTGATTTTTGTTGCAGTGGGAATGGGGTGAAATGGCTCTCTGCTTCCTGCAATGCTTAGCAGAAACATATAGTGACAGTTTAAAATATCTTTTATCGGTCTTGCTTCTTTGTGACCTTCAGAGTATCAGGTATCATTTGCCCTGGAGGACCCCAGGACTGGAAACTTGGAATTTCCTGTATGTTCACGTACATTTTGATTTAGCAAGCTGCTAGCCACTGTGGCTATCCATTGTCTCTATGGCAAGCTCTGTCTTGGTTGGGAGGGGGTTAACTTGGTTATAAATGATTTTAGAAAATGTCACTGAAAGATGGTGAAGTAGAGGCAGGGGCTAGACTGAGCTGTCCCCCAGACTCCTCCAAATACCTCTACACAATGATTCTAAAATTTTTTAGAGTGGCAGAATCCACAAAAAGATAGAGGGAAACAATTTTTCCAGCACAAAATAACTTAGAAAGTTGTTGTGAAAGGTCTGTTGCCCCCGGTGAGAGAGGAGTGAAGTATAGTGCAGGCCAGGCAAAAGCATATTGGGTCCCAGCAAACTAGGAGCAGGCCTCAGGAATCATTGAATCTCTAGGTGCAGCAGCTGATTCCAGCAATCTTAACCCACAGATAGTAAATGGGTTGAACAACTAACTGGTCAGAAGGACATTACAGGGGTCTCTTTGCTACCACTGAGGCAGGACTCTTTTGCTTTGCCCTTACTCAGATCAGGGTCCCAGTCCTTGATAGTAGTCCCAGGGAGGGGAGGAATACTCACACACTAGAGCTTGTGACCACAATGGATTAGAGGGCCCCCCTTGCAGTTGCAGGGCAAAAAAGAGTGCTTGTGGTCACTCACAGATGAGAGCACAGACCAGGAGAGTTGTAAACATCTCTCCTTAGATCATACTACCTTAGATGTCTCTGAGAAGTCTCTCTCTAAACAGCTGCACAGGGGCAGAGCCAAGATGGTAGAGTAAAAGCACAAACTTGGGTGGGCTCCTGCTCCAATCACTTCCTATGTATATATATTGACTCTAACCAAACTTTAGAGCTATAGAACATACAAAGTGACAGAGAGAAATAAATCTCCCACAAAGGCAACCTAGCAGACCAATAGGAAAGGTCTATCACAGAGTGCCAGGAGCTTAGCACAGACCCCTGTGAGCTGTAGTTCTGGTCCCAGGGTGGCCCTGACCAGCAGCAGCCAGAGCAGACTCCAGGAGAGTGAAACACCAGCACTTATGGTAGTTTCCTGACATCTCAACCCAAAATGCCAAAGACAAAGTAAAAGGTCAGCGTGGAATTCTGTTGGAACGGGGAGGGACAGAAGATCAAGATCTGACCCCTGCCCCTGGGGCGAGAAGTGGTGGAGGGGCAGCAGCTGCACAATGTGTCTGCCATGGAGTTCCTGGCCTCCAGATTTTAGGAGGACCAAGCAAATGTTCAGAGGGTAATCACTCTTGCTTTAACCTGCTTGGATCTGGATCATGGTCTTGGGTGGTGGTCCTGCGGTGTGTGGCCAGTGAGTCGGAGCTTGTGGGGGCTCTAGAGAGGGCACCCTCCTAATAGCTCTGGAAGGTGTGAAAACCCCAGCATTTGGGACAAAGCTCTGTCCATTCTGGAAGCAAAATTTGACTGGCAAAGAGCTCAAAAGTCAAGTAATTGGCTGGCAGTATGAATAAGCAGAGGAAGCACAAACAGACCATAGAGTTCTTTTTTTTGGTGACAAAAAGGATCAAAGCATGGAGCAGGAGGAATACAGTGAAGTCAGAACTCTTGCACCAAAATCCTCCAAGAAAAAAATATTAATTGGTTACAGGCCATGGAGGATTAAGAGAAGTTGAGGAAAAATTGGGAAGAGAAATGAGAATGATGCAAGAAAATCATGAAAACCAAGTCAACCACCTGATAAAGGAGACACAAAAATAAACTGAAGAAAATAACACCTTAAAAATAGAATAACTCAAATGGCAAAAGAGGCCCAATGAGCCAATGAGAAGAATGCCTTAAAAAGCTGAATTTGCCAGATGGAAAAGGAATTTCAGAAACTCACTGAAGAGAATAATTCCTTCAAAATTAGATTGGAGCAATTAGAAGCTAATGACTTCATGAGAAATCACAATACTCTTAAATAGATCCAAACAAATGAAGGCAATGTGAAATATCTCATTGGAAAAGCCATTGACCTGGGAAAATAGACCCAAAAGAAATCATTTTAAAATTATTGTACTACCTGAAAGCCATGATCAAAAAAAGAGCCTACACACCATCTTTCAAGAAATTATTAAACAAAATTGCCCTAATATTGTAGAACCAGGGGGCAAAATAGAAGTTGAAAGAATTCATGCATCACCTCTTGAAAAAGATCCCCAAAAGAAAACTCCTAGGAATATTATAACCAAATTCCAGAGTTCCCAGATCAAGGAAAGATACTACTACAAGCAGTCAGGAAGAAACAATTTGAGTATTGTGGAAATATAATCAGTATAACACAAGACCTAGAAGCTTTTACACTAAGGGTTTGAAGGGCTTGGAATATGAATATTCTAGAGGTCAAAGCAACTAGGACTAAAACCAAGAATCAACTACCCAGCAAAACTGAGTATAATGCTACTGGGGAAAATATGGTGAAAGGGAATGGGACAACTTTATTGAATTTGGCTCAAGGAGAGAAGACCATACACATTCAAATGGGTATTTTACCCTACAGGAAAATAGAGGGGTAGGGGATAAGAGAGGGGATGATGGAAGGGAGGGCAAATTGGGGGAGATGTTAGTTAGAAGCAAACATTTTTTTAAAAAGAGATAGGGTCAAAAGATAAAATAGAACAAGTGGGGGCAGGACAGGATGGAGGGAAATATAGTTAGTCTTTCACCATATAACTACTATAGAAATGATTTGCGTAACTACACATGTTCAACCTCTATTGACTTGCTTATCTTCCCAGTTGGGGTGGACAAGGAGAGAAGAAGGGGAAAAATATCTGGAACTCAAAGTTTTAAAAACAAATGTTTAAAAAAATGTTTTTTACATGCAACTGGGAAATAAGATATAAAGGCACTGGGGTATAGAAATCTATCTTTCCCTACTAGAAAGTTCAGGGATTGAAGTGGGAGGATATAAGAGAGAACAGATTTTGGGAAGGGGTATTCAATAGGTTTGCTATTTTGGGGTTAGTGTAGGAGAAAGACAGGGAGAAAATTGTAACTCAAAATCTTGTGGAAATAAATGTTGAAAAGTAAAAATAAATAAATCAATTTTTAAAAAAAAGAAAAAAGAAAACAGCTGCACAAAAAATACTGAAGCTTGGGACAGTGCACACTCAACCCTACAAGCAAAGCCCTGCTTTACCAAAGAGTTAAAAAAAACCAAGCAATAGGCTTGAAAAATGAGGAAAACAACAACAACAACAAAATCTGACCATAGAAAATGAGTATATTGACAAAGAAGATCAAAATCCACACTCAGAAGAAAATAACAAAGTTAAAATTTCGATATTCAAAGCCTCCAAGAAAAAAATCTGAATTGGACTCAAGCCATAAAGGAACTCAAAAAGGGTTTGGAAATCAAGTAAGAGAAGTAGAGGGAAAAAATTGGGAAGAGAAATGAGAGCGATGCAGGAAAATCATGAAAAATGAGTCAACAACTTGGTAAAGGTGTCTACACACACAAATACTGAGAGAAAAAACACCTTAAAAAGCAGACTAGGCCAAATGGTAAAAGACGTACAAAGGAAAATGTCACAAATAGGCAAAGGATACATAAACTATATGAGGAGCTGATACAAATATTTAAGAATGAGAATGAGATATCTCCCAGCAAATAAACAATCAAAAGGCATGAATAGGTAGTTTTCACTGAGAATATCAGGCTGTTAAGAACCATATTAAAAATCCTCCAAGTTTACTATTAACAAAATAAATATAAATTAAAACTTTGATTCCTCTTCATATATGTCATACTAGCAAAGTTGCAAATGGCAGGGACATAGGGATATAGGGTCTGTGGGAGAACAGGTAAATCAATGCATCATTGCTGGAGCTGTGAATTAGTCCAACCCATCTAGAAAGCAAAGCTATATTAAGGAAGTTGCTAAAATGTATATACTTTTTGAGCCAGGAGAAATTTCCCTATGTACACAAATAGTCATGGCAGGTTTGTTTGTATGTTATAATAAAGAACTGGTAATAAACCAGATGACTGTCTTTAAGTAAAGGCTTAAAAATCATGTGCTTTATGGATATGAATTCTATTGCCTTTGAAGAAATGATGGAAGGAATGGCTTCAGATATATCTAAGAAGACTTGTATGAGTTCTAATTAGAGTAAGTAGGGAAATTCCTGAAGAAGGTTAAGCTTATTTTCTGTTTTAAGGGTAACTACACATTCAAGAGTTAAGGAAAAAAAAAGCTTTCTAGCCTGAAACTTCACAGAAGAAATTCCCTTAATAAAAACATTTGTTCTGTAGAACTTAGACTCAGGCAAAAGGCAGTACCCAAGGACCTAGAAGATCACATACGGCTCGAGGCCTCAGGTTCCCCACCCCTGGGGTAGACCTTGTATAGGGCATGACCCCTGAACTGGGCTTTGAAGGAAGCAAGGGCTTCTAAGATGGACAGAGGGCAGAAGGATATGATTCATTGCAGATATAGGAGATCACACACAAAAAGATAAAGTGGTTAGAGATGGAATTTTGCTTGTGGGGAAAAAATAGCAGCTCCATTTGGCTGGAATATAGTGTTTGAAAGGGAGTAATGTGAAATAAGACTGGAAAGACAAGAGAAGGTGTAGAATAGAGGATTTTAAGTGTTTTGCAGAGCTGGCTCTGGATACATTGCTGATAGCTTTGTGAATTGTGTCTACTCCAGTTTTCAATGTCTGGGGTCTGTCAGCATGAAAATGTGAATTGAACTTTGGCTGTCCTTTATGGTTATGGAATAGAAATGGTAATGAAGTAAAGAAGAGAAGAACAATTATTTTATCTGAAAAGGAATTTGATCCCTATTTCTTTCTCCCTTCCCTTCCACATTAGCCTGCAGAATGCCATAATAACCATGGCAATAATGTTAATGATGATGACTAGATTCATTTGAGCCTGGCCATGACCCTGTGAGGTAAGTGGAGCAGATATATTATCCTTATTTTGTAGATGAGCAAACAGAGACTCAAGAAGATGTGATTTGCCCAAAGTCACAGTCCTTGGAGGAGAGAGAGCTAGGCTCAAACTTGCATCTCCTGTACATAAATCCAAGGGTTTTGTTTTGTTTTATTTTCACATCACATCCTCAATCAGCAGGAGCTACTCTACCCAACCCCACCATCCTGCTGAAGTGTTTATCCAAATCCGGCTACAAATAACAAAACAATGGAAATATTAGATTATCACCACTAACATATTACAAGCCCTGGCAGGAAATGATTCCTTTAATACTCAGGCATCACCGTCAGCTTCCTGGCATTCTATCTGTCAGCAGGGATTTCAATAGCCATGTCAGCTAACATGATAGTACAAGCCTGGACTGACAGGAGATTTCAGCACCCTGGCGTCACAAAAGCTTTCACAAAAATCTCAGGTATCATTATTCCGCCTTCCAAAAAATGATACAGGCAGAGTTATCACTAAGAATGTAGAAAAATGAGCAAAATTTATGTTTTTGAGGCTTTCTTTGCATAGGGCCATGGAAGAACATGTGGTATTTTAAACCAAAATAGTATTATCATCTGTCCAATAAGTATTTTGTGAATACTTTCTATGCTCTTAGTCTTGTTTTAAGGACTCTGTGGAAATGCAGAATGAATAAGTCCCTAGTCTCCAAGTTCCTAAGGAAATCTAATTGCAAGCTCATCCACTCACTGAGAAACACTGAAGAACAGCAGGGATGGATTTTGGGTCCAGAGTTTATGATTTATGTTTATCCTCCATCAGTCACTTGGTAGCCAAGTCATTATACTTCACCAAGCCTCACTTTTTCCCATTTGAAAATGGAATCCATAATCCTTGTCTTGCCTACCTCACAAAGTGATTGTAAATATAAAATAAGGGGTGAGTCTGTGGAAGTGCTTTGTAACCATAAAGATTGGTATCAATATGTTTCTGTTGTCATAGCCAAAAGGGTAACATTTTGATGGCAACCAAGCTTCCTTTTTCAAATAGAGAGCTCCAACAGGTAGAAAAACCTTTGATCTCAGTGTTATGAAGGAAAACTGCCATGTTATCCTGCATCCTATACTTTGGTGCCCACATCAGAGATAATACCCAAAACTTATCTGTCATTTGTAGGATGCAGTTTTTGGTTCCTGTGTTTATAATCAATAGCTCAGATTGCTGGACCCTTACGAGTAATGACCCACCAAAGTGGACAAGTCAGATAAGCAAAATGCCCCTTGAACTGGGTAATCAGAAGGCCTGACTTCAAATCTTACCTAAGAAACATAATAGTTCTATGATCCTGGACAAATCACTACCTTTCTCAGTCTTAGGTTTGTCATCTGTAAAATGGGTACAATGATATCACCTACTTCACAGAGCTGTTTTGAGACTCAAATTATACACACACACACAAGCACAGACACATGTATGTCTATATCTATATCTTTATCTGTATCTATATCTACATCTATTCACACATATGCTTATATGCATATTTATGTATACATACGTATACATGCATACATATATATAGATGTTAATATGGATATGGATATAGATAGATATTGCTTTGCAAACCTTGAAGCACTATATATAAGCACTACATATAAGTGATCATTATCATCAGATACGTTAATCATTAAGGAGAATGGCTTTGTAGCAGGAAAAGTAGATCTTCATTGGGAATATTAGATGACCCATATGACTTGGAGGCGTAAAGGGCAAGAGCATAGGATGGGGACTTGGGGTTAGATCTTCCCCCTACTTGTAAGAGCTCTACTACAATGTGGGGATTAAGAATATATGGCTAGCCTCATGTTTGCTAACTTGAAAGGATAGAGGTCAACACTCTAAGAGAATCCACTTGCCCCTGGCTTTCTACCATAAGTACTATTTGCCTTTGGTCTTATACTCCATGTACTGATAAACTGTTACTCCTGCTTGACCCTGACTGAGGCTAATTCCTTCTGATTTTGTGAGTTGCCTACTATTAGAATTTATGACCCTAAAGATATGACCTCTGAACTCTGGATTTTTTTTAATGAAGTGTCTGTATACTGATTTGATTTGATTTTTCTTTTTTCACTTCTGGAGGACTGGTCTCCACACTCTCCTTTCTCTCCTCTCCATCCTTGATGCTGACCCCTGCAGAAGGTCACTCAATTCTCCTCCAAGCAGCCCCACCCTAGAGCTGATCCCCAGGAGGGTGGGAGAGGTCTGATTCCTGTAAGTTTTCTGGAAAGCAGGTACTGAGCCCTCAGAGACAGTCTGCAGCAGTCTCTCTGGCATGGATATGAATGCACTTTCAAAATTTAGTGGCATGCCTTTCCTAAACACATCCCTAGTGAGAGTTTTATCAAATGTTGTGGCTGTAAAAAATATCCAAGTGACTTTTAATTTCGTTTCCTCTGCCTAATGAAAGAGTACAGCCTATACCCACCTGAACAATATAATGCTGTGACTTTTTTTTTTCCGTAAGGTATGCAGCTGACAGACTGAAACCAGTTGAGTAAGCTGAGAGGGCTGGGGACATTCAGCTCAAAGAAGATTAAAAGCCAGACTGTAATCTGTGTCCAGTTTAAGCACATCTTATTTCTAATGCGTAGAGGAGTTCAAAGGCACTGTCAGTGTGATAATTCTTCTCCAAAATGAGACTCTGAAGTGTTAGACAGTTATTTACCTGCTTCTTTGCTTGGGTCAGGGTCTCATCCTTACGGGTTCTGGTTGGATTTGACCTGGACATCTTTAGTGTCTGCTCCAGGATAGTTAACTATGACAGCTTTTTCACAAAGTCCCCCTGTCCTCAATCTAGAAGGGTTGTCCCTTTGAGAGAAGCATTTCTCTAAAGTCTGTAGAGGGTTGGGAAATCCACAAGGATATCACTTCAAAATAATCTGCCTTAAAAACCTAAAAAGAAAAAAGTAAATCCCTATTTTTGAACGGGAGGAGGGCAAAGGGGTTGGAAGAGTTTACTAACTCCTTATGTTTAAAGGCTTAAAATGCAAGCATTCATTTTTGTGGTCTTCTATGTACAAGATACTTGGTAGACTCTTACTGCATTAAACAGAATTATTAAATGCTAGAGAAGCACTTGAGATAGGTGGAATTGTCAGGTGCCTATTCACTGACTTAGAAAAGTACCTGGAAAAAATCCCCAAAGATTCTTTCTCATTGATGCCAAAATTTCAATATATTCCTTGTGGTTGACAAAATACTTTTGAGGGGTCTGTAAAGAGAGATGTAGGGGATTAAGAAAGGAGTGGCAGGGGCACCATATACCAAATGATCCAACTTCTTGATCACAGTAAGGGTCAGTTCTGATTGGATATAGTGTCAGTATGGTTTATGTGTTCCATATCCTAAAGCAAAGGTTCTTATACTGTTTATATCATGCATTACTTGGCAGTCTGGTGAAACCTAATGGTTCCTCTTCTTGGAATAATGCTTTTAAATACATTTTTAAAGAAGATTAAAAGGAAACAATTATATCAAAATAGATTTGTTGAATTATTTGAAAAAATTTCATGGAACCCAGGTCAAAAATCCACATTAGAATATAAGCACTAAGAAAATATAAGCACTAGACCATGTTCCTAGATAGTAATCTATATTTTGCAAAAAGCCTTTTCATACCCATTATCTCACTCGATCCTAACAACACTCTGTGAGATCAGCAGCAACCCCAGCCCAGAGGAGGTATCATAATCCCTATTTTTATTGGTTATAGAACTAAGGACCAAGAAAGTCAAGAGATCAATCTAAGATCACACAACTGTTGGCAAGGAAGGAATGGTTCCTTGGAAGGATTCAATGATCTGATTGAGAGGTAGCTTAGCACAGAGATGTTAAACATGCAGCTGGCCTATCGTGCAATGTCCAATGCTCTCAAGTATAGCCTGAAATCATATTAAAATACATTTGGGGAGTGTTTAGCAAAATAAATAAAAATACAGCCTAAATGGCATTACATTTAAAGCTAAGTCATTATGTGTCCTTCAGGGATTCTAATGTATGAATTAGTGTTACCTATTTCTTTTAATATTTGAGACCACTAGCTTAGCAAGAGGGCTATGATGGGGTTTTTTTTTTGTCTTTTTGAAGCTTGCAAAGTCTTTCCCCACAACAACCCCTGAGGGAGGTAATACAAAGGTTTTTTTTATTCCCATTTCACAAATGAGGAAAATGAAGCTTACAGAGGGAAGGGAATTTAGAAAAAAAATTGGATTCAAATCTGTTCTTGAATCCTGAGTCCTAGACTTACTGACTATAGGACCATAGGCAAGTTCCTTAACTTTTCTGAGCCTCAATTTTTAATCTGTTAAATGAAGGTGTTAAGTTCATCAACTATCTCAGAAAATTATGAGTAAAGCATATTGTAAACCCTAAAGTGCTACACAAATATGAGCGCATGATTTTACTAAGCTAAGAAGTATCCCAGCTTTTTTTTTCACAGGGAGAAGGTAGGGCAATTGGGGTTAAGTGACTTGCCCAAGGTCACAGGTCTAAGTTTTTGTGTTAAGTGTGGCAGGCTGGATTTGAACTCCTGACTCCAGGGCCAGTGATCTATTCACTGTGCCACCTAGCCACCCCAAAGTATCCCAATTCTTGTGAAGCACCTGAATCCTGGCCTTCTACTGTCTGTCTGCATGACAAAGGATCAATCATTTTCCTCCTCCAACCCTCAGTTTCTTCCCCTATAATGTGAAGAGGTTAGATTAAATGGCTGCTGAGGTCTCCTATGCACAGATTCTGTGTTCTTCCTATTGGAGCATAATTTTTAACTTGTTGACTTTTTTGATCATTTACAGAGTAGTAAGTTTTTCAAACAAAGGCTATTTTAAAATTTTCAATTAGTCCCTGCTTTTCCACTCTGAATGTGACTTTGACTGGAATTAAAAAAGCTTTAGTTAGACTTAGCTCTAGAGGGCACTGCTACTTCAGCCAATCAGCATTCAAATTCTAGGGTTAACCTTACTGAGTCTCAGAGTCAGAAGGGACCTCACATACCTTCTGCGATGACTTAGGTATGAACAGATATCCACTCTCTACTATGCACTCTGCCAGGGGTCATCCCCAAGTAGGACTCATGAACCCCAAACTGAAATGCAAAATAATAACATAAAAATTCCTCTCCTTTTACTTTCCAAAGTTGCCCAGAAAGAAGAGTGTGTGTGTGTGTGTGTGTGTGTGTGTGTGTGTGTGTGTGTCCCCTGAAACACCCACTCTAGTATGTTTGTCTGAGTGTGGGTAGGTGGTTAGATGTGAGTGTGTCCAGGGAGGGAGGTGGGATTTGAGTCTGTGTCATTTCCTGGGAGTATTCTGTATGGCAATCTATATCCAAAATGTTCTTTCTGTTTTTCTCATCCTTTTCTTCCAATTCCTTTTTTAAATTTAATTTTAATGAACTTTTTTTCCTCTCCCTTCTCCTCTCCTTTTTCCATCAAAAACCAAACCAAACCAACAGCCGACACATACATATAGTCCAGCAAAGCAAATTCCCACATTGACTGTGTCTGAACATATATGTCTCAATCTGAACCTCTGTCAAGACTCAGGTTGCATGGTTTATCATCCTAATGCAATTCTTAAAAGACAATGAGACAGCAGAAACATAACAAACATAGTACATCCAAGGGAAGTAGACAGTCTGAGTTCTAGATCCAGTTCTTCCTTTGACCAGCTGTGTGATCTTGGGTAATTTATCACACTTTATACGTCTCAGTTTCCTCATCTGTAAACTAGACACTTTGGAGCAGATGATCAATAAATTTCTTGTTGCTTCATTTGAAGGATTCTGAACTCTTCAAAGACAGGGCTTGTCAAAGTGCCAACGTGGAACAGGCTTGTGAAGTGAAGGAGCAACATTCCAGTGGTGAAGAGTCCTAATGACTGAGGTTGAGTCCTGGCTTTACTCTTTTCTATGTGCATAACATTGAACTAATCACTTTCCCTCTTTTGCCGTTAGTTCTCTCCCCTGCAAATTGACTGTGATGGAGCAGACAGCCCATCTTTAAGTCCCTTCATCTTAAGGGAAAAGTGTTATACAAATGCAAAGAATCCTTACTATTTTCATCAGTGCCTTCTTTGCTCTGCATTGCTCCCCAAGGTACTGGATCTAGGGACATTGCCAAAGCAGGAGAAGGTTTGTACTTACAGCCTCTCCAAATCCAGAATGTTCCTGACCCCTCCTAATCCCGTAAAAACTTCCGTGTCTGGTATTTATCACTTCAGAACCCTACTATCAACTAGCTAGTGTCCTCCTCTGCATTAGTTGATGTGATCTATTCACTGAAACCAAGATTCCCAGAGTTGATGGTCAATTAGAGTGAGATCACTCCAAGAGCTGATTCAATTCAATGTAACAATTAATGTTTATTATTTGAAAGACCTGGTGTTAGACTGAGCAAAGACAATAATAACAACAGTTATCATTATTAATATAACTTCAGTTCCAAATACCAATGGCATGAGACTCTTTCAGAGAGAAGATGCAGATGAACACAACGATCTAATGTAAGGTTACTGGGGAAAGGGGGGGTGGGAGAAGTTCTGGGAAGACATGAGAGGAGCTGGCAGTGTCCATCATGTCCCCATACCCAACTTGCTACACTACAGATTTCAGGAACTTTCCCTTGGGTAAGATCTAGGACTCTTTTTTTTTTTTTTTTTGCTTTTTTGGAGGGCAGTTGGGGTTAAGTGACTTGCCCAAGGTCACACGGCTAGTTTTTGTGTTAAGTGTCTGAGGCTGGATTTGAACTCAGGTCCTCCTGACTCTAGGGCCGGTGCTCTATTCACTGCGCCACCTAGCCTCCCCTAGGACTCTCTTTCTCTCAGTTGAACTACTACCTTGCTTGAAATAGGAGAGTTCCTTTATTCCTTTATTTCATGCCTCATATGTATAGTTTCTCTAATTTCTGTTTTGTTAGTGAATTGGATAAATAGGATTTTTAGGTAAGTGCTATGTGTGTTCATTGTGGAACTGGTATTTGGTGGGAAAGAGGTAAAATCTTAGATATAGAGTTTGGGAAACTGATTCTCCCTCAAAATGAATGGCAATCAGAAGTTATGTAGAACCAGAAAATCACATCCCCTAGAGTAAGGGTGGGGAATCTGTGGCCTCCAGGCCACATGTAACCCTCTAGGTCTTCAAGTGTGGCCCTTTGACTGAATCCAAAGTTCACAGAACAAATCCCTTTAATAAAAGTATTTGTTCTGTAAAAATTGGGCTCAGTCAAAAGGCCACACCCAAGGACCTTGAAGGCCATGTGTGGCCTCTAGGTCACAGGTTTCCACTTCCTGCTTGAGACCAACAGTATTTAAGGGAGAAAATACACCTAATTCTAGCTTGATACTACTCTCCATGAGAAGAGGAGAATTGTGGCATGAGGCCCTGTCCTCTTCCCCATTCCCCCCCTCCACCTGGGTGCAATTAATATCTTCCTTAGATAAGACTGGGCGGGGGCGGGGGGGAGAATAGATGAGATGTGTCTATTCTATGTCTCTTTCAGCCAAACAATGACATTCCCATGCCACGTGTCAGGAATGAAGGCCCTCACAAAACATGGACTTTGCCAAAATAATTAGTAATGTTGGTGATAATAACAATGATGGTGATGATGATGATGATGACGACGTGGAAGAGGAGGAGAAAGTGGAGGTGGACGATAGCATTTCTGTAGCTCTTTAAGGTTTGCAAAGCTTTACAGATCTTATTTCATTTTATTCTCACAACAACCCTGTGGGGTAGGTGCTATTATTAATTACACTTCAAAGATGAGGGAACTGAAGCAGACAGAGATAAAATGATTTCCTGAAGGTCACACAAACTCTAAGTGCCTCTGTTCAGATTTGAACTCTGGATCTTCTTGACTCTCGGTCCAGAGTTCTTGATTTTAAGGACTTGTCTTTCTGCTAGGGAGAATATCCATAAAGGAGAAAATATAAAATGTGTATAAAGTCAATGCCAAGTAATTTGGGCAGCAGATCAGCACTGCTGGCTAAAGGGTGGTTGTATCAGGAGAGGCTTCTTGTAACAGGTGGGTGAAGCACAGATGAGAAGGCAAACATTGGGACGTGGTACCCACCCCAGGCAGAAGCCTGGAGATAGGAAGACCATGTATGAGAAGAGAAAGTAGGATTGGCTGCATTGTTGACTGTGTGATGGGAAGCAAAGTGAAAGTATGATTTATGATATGATATATCAGATCATAGATTTGCCCTTTAACAGGGTCCTTTGATGAATATTTTTTAAAGAAACTGTTTATTAGAACCTTTACGAGGGCTGAGAAGAGGGGATAATTATGGGCTAGTTATCTCTGCTACCTCTCAAATTATAGCAGGGCTATGACCAGTTTGGCACCTCCAGCACCAAGTTCAGTCCTCTTCACAGACAGCTCAGTGGTTCCTCAACAAATATTAAATTTCTGAGGTATCTTTTTTGAAAGTATTTATCCTTCCTTCTTCACCTTTCTAATTCACTTAGGCTTCTAATTCACTCCAGACTTCTCTATTGATAAGATCAAATATTCTGGGAAAGTGATATATTTGTCTGGGCTCATATTTGAATGTTCAAGATAATCACCAATTTATAAGTTCAGATTATGGGCTGTTCAGTCATAGACAACTCCCCAGAGTGTGATAGCGACTAATGGCCTGTGGGGAATCCTGCATGTTAAGTGGGGTAGAAACAAAACAGTAGTGACCTTGGGGAAAATCTTTCTCTAGCTTGGCAACAGGGAAAAGGTCAGGGCTTTAGAAAACTGATCATTCAACCTATCCAATGGGATAGTGTCCACAAAAGTATTTTTGATGATTGTCAAAGGGAATAAGTACATAGAGCATTATTGTTGCTTAAGTCTCATCATAGGAATTATATCAGGCAGGGTCTTGCATATGGTTATTTTCTTGGAGCAGGAACTAATGATATTCATAGGAGGCTTGTGAGGAGTGTGGACAGAAGGGATTTATTTATTAAATGAATGAATGGATGGCTGGGTGGCTAGATAACTAAAGATGTGTGAATTTGATTCCTTTAGAAGCTCCATTAGCTAATAGGAAAAGCTCATTAATGCCAAAGTTCCTATGGCTACTGGTGGCTTAGGCTGGTTTCACCTAAAGTTCCCAGAAAGGAGGATTTTGGCATGTTAAGTTACTTAATTACTTAATTGTTAAGTTACTCAATTACTTAATTGAGGTATATTGCTATTCCAGTATGCATATGACATTACTAATCTTTCTGAAGGGAGCTTAGACCTGAATGGCTGCTTTGTAATAGAAGAATAAAATATTAATATGTAGTTGAACCAGATGAATGTGTTGGTAGTTAAAGTGTGAAGTAGAAGTTCAAACAAACTAACCCCTCAATAGCTTTCTGGCATGATACAATAGAAATTTAGTCAGAAGTTCTGAGTTCAAAACCAGCCTTGGCACTCAATTCCTCTATGTAACGTTAGGCATGCCACTTACCTTTTCTGAACCTTATCTAAAAAGTGAGGAGGAGATTGGATTAGACCCCTGGAGTTCCTTTAAATCTCTCTAAATTGATGGCACTATGACCTCTGAGGTTCCTCACAGCTTTAAATCTGTGAGTCCATGAAGCGTGGAATTCATTTTAGTGGAAAATGTTAGGGCTGACTGCTTCTAGCCAGTTGTTGTAAGGGCCACATGGTGAATTATAGAATGTTGGCATCCACTAAAATCTCCTGGTGGTGCTTGAACTTAGAGTGCCAGTGACTGTGGTCTCTCAAAAGCTATGCCCGCTCTATCAGGCCCTACCAAGCTTGAAAAGCCTTCATATGCACAGGGATGAACTATGAGTCTGCTGTCTAAAAACAAATTTGGAGAGATTCATGAACAGGCTGGCTCCACAGGATGAATTTTCAGGTACAGAAATGCTTAAAGACCATCTAACAATCTATAGAAGACTTTGGAAGTGTTGGTAGAAGGAGTGCCTATAGCCAAGGAAATTACAGATCCTTGAAAATGAAATTGAAACTCAGATGGTGATAAATAAGGCACATAGGCATGAAGCAAATATCTACCATCTACTGCTGTCCCTTTTTTGCCATAATTTAAGTGGGAAGTTGAGATGATACTGCCTTATATATCCACCACAGCACTAGTTCATTACAGGTAGGTTTGGGATAGCTGGGAATATCAGCAATTTCCTTCTTACCCTTAGAAAGCTTCCTTTTGTCACTTTGATTGAAGAACCTTCATAACAAATGGATCTTCCCATGTCACAGGCAGGGTTTACACTTATTATTTCCTGTTGTCCAAGAAAAATACAAGTAAAAATTATTGCCTGTGTGTCTTTAGTCAAGTCACATAACTGGGTCTCAATTTTCTTATCTATGAAATGAGGGAGTTAGACTCCATGACCTCTGAGGGTATGAGCAGCATGGGAATCTATGATCCAATGATCTGCATTGGAGGAAGGAGTTTTCATAGAGGGAGTTCTCTATATCCATAAAGTCACAGATATGGCCCCTAGACCTAACAAAGAAAAGAAAACATTCTAGATCACTTGAGTTCTTCATCTATGGAGGCACCTTCCACACCCACAAAATCATAACTCCTTGATAATTCACGGGTTTGTTATGAGAATCAAATGAGATTCATGACACTCAGTCTCCTATCTCTGTGCCTTTGCACTGGCTGTCTCCCATGCCCAGAATATATTACCTTATAATCTTTAAAATTCTTAGAATCAGAAGTTTCTTTGAAGACTCAAGTCAATTTCCACCTTCTCCATAGAGACTTTCCTGGTCTCACAAGATGCTAATGCCTTCCTCCTAAGACCAAATTGCCTTTTATATGTTTATATTGGTTGTACATATTATTTCCCTCATTGGAATATAAACTGTTTGAGGGCAGGAATTTTTTGACTCTTTGAATTCTAGCACCTAGCACAGAGTAGACATAACAACATTGTTGATTGAACATTTAAAGTCCTTGACAAACCTTAATGTCTTATGCAAATGGAATTATTATTAATGTTATTATTATTCATTTTTACCCTGATAACATGACATATTGCCTTGCATTGTCCTTTGTACCAAGTGTAAGCTAAATTCATGGCACTTAGCTAACCAAGGTATGTGATGAGATCTCTCTCTCTCTTTTTCTCTCTCTCTCTTACTATGGGCAGAATGACCCTGGTCTTAGCCATATAGGATTTGGCCATTTATGGTACTGACTAGCTAGACTAAAAACTCTATTGAAGGCTTGCTGAGTCAGATGCTGGTGACTGCTATTTGGGACTATGACTGAGGGCTAGGAGTTCAAAGCACAGTTCAAATCATAATTCTTAGTAATTACAGATAGCTGGGTCAGTTAAGTGAAAAAGGCCAGAGAAGTCCAAGCCAAGAGAAGGCAGGAGGCCTGATCTAGGAAACAGGATATAAACCAGAGCTAAATTTCTCATTATAGCATGTGAGTGGACTAATTTGACCAGGATAATAAAGGAGGTATAGTTAGCAAATAGAGTGCTAAGTCCAGTGTCATACACATGTCTTACAAAGTGTTTGTAATAGCTAGAAATCAGATACCTTGGTCATTCAGGCATTTGACCAAGAAATAGAATGAGTACCTCTTCTTCATTTAGATTATAAAGTGACCACTATGAATGTAATGTAAATCATATGGCAGTGACACTTTGGGGATAGAGTGGAAGTTAAAGGACAAGAGTAAAGCATGGTGACCAGTATGGTCATGGGAATACTACAGTGAAAGTATGGGGGTTTGATTCACACCGCTTGCAAAAGCTACAGTCCACAGAGGGAAATAAGAAAGCAAGCACTAGCATCATGTCTGTAAGGAAAAGCCTGTACATTATAATGTTGTCACAGCATAGCTTGTTCCTCCTGGGATAGCTGAGCCCCAGCAGGCATGGTCTGCCATAACCTTAAAGAAGTTTTTATATTTTGAGAATTTTAAGTAGGTTTGAACCCCTTCTTCAAGTACTTTGTCTCAAGAATCCTCACAAAAAGAAGGCAAGATATGTCAACACTCCCAGAAGACCTTGACACAGCCTGAGAACATAAGTTCTGATACCTTCTAGATGCCTCAAATCAATGGTTCTCAACCTTCCTAATGCTGTGACCCTTTACTACTTGTATGTGGGCATATCTGCACGTCGGTGGACCCGCCTGGAGACGGAAAGAGGAACAGTGTCTCAGTTCCTAAGACCACTGGAAATACGTGTTTTCTAATGGTCTTAGGAGACCCCTGTGAAAGGGTTGTTTGACCCCGAAAGGGGTCACAACCCACAGGTTGAGAACCACTGCTTCAAATAAAAAATGGCTGATATTTATTGAAGCATTTAATATCAGTAAAGTCCTGTTGTAGTTAATATGAAAGACACAAGGAAGTATGATTTGTCCCTGGTCATCAAGGAGGTTTAACTGTATCTGAGAGAAAAATCCCAGTATGTGACAAAAACTTAACATTTGGGGGGCCTAAACAATAGTGGAGGAAGTGTCTGTCTCAAGGCATGAAAGGATCATTGCCAAATGGTGAAAGTGTTATAGGAATTAAGAAGAGCAGAAAGAAATGAGGGGATATCATTATAAAAAATAGAATGTCATGAAAAGACTAGCAGAAACAAAGAAGTACAAGGTATATTTTGAGGATAGTAAATTCCAGCTTGGCTGGAATATAGGGTTCATGTAATGGAAAAGAAAGATCAGACCACAAAGTTTAGGTTGAGGTCAGACTAATTTGGGGCCTAATGAGTTTGAAATTTGTTTTATAGGCAAAGGGCAATCATCGAATATTTTGAGTAGAAGAATGCCTCAATCAGAGATGAGTTTTATTACCATCTGATGGTGATATACTGGATAGATTAGAGCAGGGAGAACCTAAGAGCAGACAGAACTTGGACAAGGCATTATTGAATCAATCCAGGTATGGGGTCATGAATTTCAGTTGCAGCCATAGGAACAGAAGAAGAGACAATACAAAACAGATGATGAGATAATGAAGGAAGATTTAAAGAGGTTCAAATGCCTGCTTTCTTAAAGTTGATCCTTCTTGCATTTCTCTATTTGGGTGAGCTCCTTGAAAGGTAGTAAGCTTATCTTAAACATACACACACACACACACATACACACACATACACACACACAAACACCCTCCCACCCCAACAACCTAGAATAGTTTATTATAAATAGTTAATATTAAATGAAAGTTTGTCGAATGACTCATTGAAACAGAAAACCATTGCTATGGCTTTGTGTTCTATAAGGTTCCCAGATTCCCAATCAGGCAGACAAAATTTTACAGGTTCTTAGTTTTAGTGAACACACGTTTTTCAAGAGCAGTTCTACCTTATTCACACTTTACTGAAGAAGTAATAATGTATAACAATTAACTAAGATTTAAAATTGTCTCTCTGAATACTACTAAGAGATTGATTTAACTTTTAATATTGTGGGTCATGCTTAGACCATATATGTATCTGAAAACAGAAGAATGACCTGAATTACTACCTACTTCTGTGACTTTGAAGATGTCAGATGACTTTTAGGTGGAGTAGATGCAGTTCTATATATTCATGTAGTGGTGAAGGTCTGAAATTTGTAGGCCTTCAGTAGTCCTTTTTATGCATGGTGATGGTGGGAAAGGTTTGCTTTCCTTCTCTTTTCTTTCTTCTTCTGACATTTGAGATGTGTGCTGGTCATTTTTCACATTTGCAATGGCCTCTGGGTGAATCATAATTTGTGTATGCTCATTTGAAGATCCTAGAGATATACTATCCATGTGTATCAAACTGGCACATTTTGACAGACCATCACTGGGGATTTTAATCAACAAACAGCATCCCTCCCGGCAGCTTATGAACATGGCATTTTCAGTATTTCCATGCTTCCAGCCAAGCCAGAAATACCACAAGAACAGCTGCTCCAACAGAATTCTGGCACACTTGGTCCCTGTTAAAACCCAGAACTGCAAATACTGCTTTGAAGGTGGGTGGGGAATGGGGGTAGAGGTGGGAAGTAGGATCAGGAGGGGGGAGGGAGGAGAAAATAGCAAAATGCAAGTGATTTCAGTCATCAAAATAAACTCATGCCTCCTCTGCCACAGAGTACCTCCTTTCTAAACTCACCTGCTTCAGTTGCTGTATAAATATAAATCATATAGTATAATTTGAGACTTAAGGCATTTCCCCTTAGTCCCCCGCCCTCAGTATTGAAACCTACCCTTTAACAAAGAACTTATTTGTGTGTGTGTGTGTGTGTGTGTGTGTGTGTGTGAACAAAACCCAAGACATGCCCCACATGACCACCTAACAGTGCCTGGCACAGTGTGGATACTTAATGAGTCCTTGTTGATTGAATTGCAATGTTTGAAAGCATATAGAGCAAATTCCACATCCATTGTCCCCCACCTTTCCCCTAATATGATGTTGCTTTACTTCATCATTTGCTTTTCATAAGTGCTAGTGGTTATTGCTATCAGTCAGTTTGACTGTTAAGGTACTCAGCTTGCATCACCCAGACTTTCCCAGCCTGTAAACTCCATCAGGGAAGGTGGCACGTTTTTGTTTATCTTGGAACAGCTCCCTGTCGCCACCTCCACCACTGAGAAAATGCACAGTGCCTAGTATGGTGATTTCCATGGCCACAATAAATACAATTGCATTAATGAGGTCTTGTGTTTGAATTGTAGTTGTCAGTTTCTGTTTTGGCAAGACTATTATTTGGTCTGCTCTATTTTGTGATCTCACAATCCTATGTTTTTTTCCAAGTTTATATTGAGGTCTTTGGAGATACTAACATAGTACAGGCATAGTTCTGAAGATTGAAATTTCATCGGGGTTTTCAAATACACAGGGATCCACAGATCCAGTATGGAACGCTCTATGTAACTCTACTGTTTGTGTAGGGATAAAGAGACTACTCTCATTCCATTAGAAGCAAGTGCAGATGTCCTTCGTTTGGGATTCCTTAAAGTTCTTGGAGTATTTGTGATGTCTTTGAGCATATAGCAAATGTGTCCTTTCAATAGCCTTCAATCTTTCATCTGTGTTATATTTATTTTAAGGGCCTCATAGGTTCATACAGATAACTCATTTTATTTTGGACACTGAGCCAGAAATGTTGTTACAGATCCTAATTCACTTAACCTGACTGGGTATGAAATCTCTTGTTGACAGTCACTTGTATCTAAACTGAGTACCAGACCACATGATTTGTTAAGACCATAAAGCTGGTATGGGACAAGAGTGGGAGAGAATGCCCCTCCTTGTACAACACCAATATCTAAAATGTTTGGGCAACTTTTACCTTAATGGCTCCATTTATCACCCAAGCAGTAATGTGGATGACTTCAGCCCCGTCAAAAATAGGTAACTTGATCTGAATCTGTGGAAGCCAATTCAAGGTCATTTGTGTGCCATGCTCCTAATATCCCTTTTCTCATTTATATTCTTAAATAAAGGTGGTTATTATTTTTTCAATGGTTCTTTTGAATAAGTAATATTGATACTAAATGCCAACGAACTCACCTAAGACCTTCTTTCCAGCTCCATTCTTTGTCTTTAATTCCAGTCCTGTACTTCCAACTAGTTTCAGAATATTTCCACCTGGCACTTTACATACTTTCCCCAAACTATACTCTCTTCTCTTCCTACCTTCCATCTGCTCCCTTTCTCAATTTTTCTATTTAAAAAAATTAATGGCACCACCATAATCACAGTCACTTGTGTTGAAACCTCAAAGTGACCTTTTACACTTGATCTTTTTACTCCCCATCACCCCTATCGATCCAGCTCTTGAGTTCTCATTTTGGCATTCACATCATCTCTTACATTAACCCCAACTCTAGAATCTAGAATAGCTTTTGTGGAGTTGAATAGAACCTCAAAATCCATCAATGCAAACTAATACCTCAAGACAAAACCCTTATATGGTATCTCCAAACGACTTTATAAGTGGAAAATTGTGATAACTTCCTAGGAAGACTTCTTATTTTGATATCCTCTTCTTTCCAATCCTTCACACAGCTTTAAAATTTTCCCAGTGTTCAGGTCTGATCATATAACTTGTTTTCTGCTCAAGAGTCATCAATAACCCTCCATTTTCTACAACTGGTATAAAACTCAAATAGACTTGAGGGCCCTGAAACCATTTGTGAGGATCTCTATGGGCTGTATATTGATCTAGAAAATCACATCATATTATTTTTATTTTATTTTCATCTATCTATCTATCTATTTATCTATCTATCTGTCTATCTGTCTATCTGTCTATCAATCCATCTATCTATTTTTCTATTTATTTATTGTATTAAACATTTCCAAATTTCATTTTGATTTGTTTTGGGCATGTTGTGTGCTTTGTGTCTGGCACCTCTGGTCTATAGAATTTAATACAAAGTTCTTAGCCTGGCATTTAAAACCTTGGCAATCTGGCTCCAATATACCATTCTAGGTATTTTACTACTATTTTCCTTAAAGGACTCTTCATTCCAAAAAAATAATGGCCTAATAGCAGTTTCCTGATCCCCCTCTCTTGGCTCTGTGATTGGTGTGGACCATTTTATACATGCTTAAAATACACTTTCTCCTCCTTTTCGACTTCCTTTATTCCAAGGATCACCTCAAGCACCAACCTTTTAAATTTTTCTCTTATCCCTTTTGTAGAAAATGTTTCCTTCTCAAAATTCCCTATAGTATTTGTCTGAATTTGATCCTTATCATGTTCTAGTGAATATCTTATTTATTTGTGTACATTCCCTGTGCCCCCATTTACCTGCAAGTTCCCAAACCAATCCCTCATTCAAATTATCCTCTTTCTTTTGAGAACACCAACATCCTTCTAGTTACCTAAGCCTGCAACCTTGGAAACACCCGTGTCTATTTCTCACCCCTTCTATTACTCTCCCTCCCACTAACAAATCTATTGCCAGGTCTTACTGATTCAACATCCAATGTGTTTTTCTTATACAATTACCACTCTAGTTTAGGTCCTCGCCTCTTCCTTCCTGAACTTTCGTAATGGCTTTCTAATTGGTCTGTTTTCAGTCACTCATCTCTTTAATTATCCTCTATCCAAGGACATTCCTTAAACCAAGATCTGATCCTGTCACTCCATTGTTCTAAAATCTTTAGTGCCTCTCTATTGCATTTATGATAGAATAGAATGAAACCCTCAGCCTGGCTTTTAAATTCCTCCACATGTTGATTCCTACTTATCTTTTCAGTCTTATTTCATATTACTATCCTTCATATCTTGTCAATTTTAGTCAAACTGGACTGCTAGTTCTTCTCATAAATGACTTTCCATCTCCTGTTTTTTGTTCATATGCAAGGCTGTATTGCATCATTAGATGTCATTTCCTGCCCATTTCCACCATGAAAATCCCTGCCTTCCTTCAAAATGAAACTCAGGTGCCACCTCCTATTCGAGGTCTTTCCTGATTCCCCCTAGTTGTTATTGCGTTTTCTCTCTTGAAATTACTTTGTACAGTTCTGTATATACACATCTGTACTTATGTTCTATTCTCCATCCCAACTCCCACCCAATAGACTGCCTCATTTTTGTCTTTTTATCTTCAGTGCCTTACACAGTCATAGTCCCTTATACATTTCCCCCCTAAACCTGTGATTTCACTTATGTAGAGGAGTGGCACCTCTGTGATCTGGAAAAATTATGTAAAATTTTTTGTCCCTTCCTTTGTGTCAGAGGAGTCTGAATTATTGTGGTATTAAAAGATACAACATATTGATGTTAATGCATTCTGATTTTCTAAACTTTTTCTATGTTGTCTCCTGGCCTTTGCGTGTTGTCTGTGGCTTTAGCAAAACTCCATCAAAATTCCCATTTAATTTCTTATGTCAACCTGCAATATGTTGAAATTGCTATGGGGAAAGTCCTGATGTGGAAGGGATAACTGTATATTGTATAGTCTCAGAGAATTTCCTGAAGCAATATATAAGAAAGCAATTATTGAGTATTTTGTACCTGGCATTGTGCTGAGTGCTGATGATACAAATGCAAAAAGAAAGACACTCTGGCTTAAGTAACTTATTTTCCAACAAAGGAAAATAACACAAGGTAGTGGTAACCCTGGGGGTCAGGGAGTGGTTTATTTTGGGAAGCTCTGGCCATGGGGAGTAGAACCATAACACAATTGATTGCCATATCATTTCCACTTGTTTGTCCCAGAGCTAATGGTGGAAGATTCATAGGTTGAAAGACCTCCCTATTTAAAGCGTGTTCATCTTACCCTTTTGTATTAGGTCATAAGTGTTGTGTGTTCTTCCACCAACTAGAATAATACATTATCCATAGTGAGTACTTAATAAATGTTTATTTACTGACTCAGTGATCAGTTTTGTATTTGAGGGAAACTATTTTGTGTAATAGAGCAAAGGTTCTGAATTTCATAGGGCAGGGGGAGGAGTGGATAAAGGGTACTTGGAAGGCAGTAGTATGTGGGAACAGGAGGGATACTGCAACTACATTTGGCATTCTGGCCATAGGGAGCACACCTTCAGATTCCTACTGTAGGCATGGCCATCACCACTTCCCAAATCTTCTGCCTGAGCTATCCACAAGGAATGTGTCGGAACATGAAAACAAGATCTATAGCAGGGATGTGAACTGATGCTCCATTTGGGCATAGCCAAGTTAGGGGTAGTTTAGCAGCTGTGGGAACTAGCAGGTTTGGAAAACTATTAGCTGGTGAGACAGAGAAAAGACAACTATCTCCTATCATATTTCCTTTGATCTCCATTTTGTAAAAATCCTGAAACTTAAGAGGTTTTGTGGTTCAAATGTGTTCTTCTAATCCTTCTATATCCCTGTAAAACCAGTAAGAGGTGACTTCAGTCTTCAGAAATGGTTGGAGACATTATCCTTTCATTTTTCTTCTGCATAATTAATAATGTGGCTATAGAACGTCGATTGTATTCTATGAATGTGGTAAATGTGGCATTTGAGACAAAGAAGGGATTTTTGGTCATTTTAGAGGCACATTTGTAACTATGCAAATCCCCATCTGCACCCTCCTTAAAATAAGCTGAGCTGTTTGGGTTGGCACGATAGTGGAGAAAAGGATCTCTTATGTGTGTGTCAATGAGACCTTGCCAAGATCACCTGATTGGTGGATTAAGTATATCTCACCCTGGCGGCCCCCACTGATTAGTTAATAAAGCGACACTCAGAGATTCTGTAAACTTAAGGAAGGCAATGGGTAAACTGGTATTAGATTTCTTGCCCTCCTGCTAAGCCCCAAATATCACACAGGATAGATGTCCCCTACATCTGTGTCAAAGATGAATCTAAGAATTTGTTGTTTTTTCTCATATGTTTTGATTCAATTGTGGGAGAAGGTAGTGCTGTACACACAGAAGTAAATTTATTTTCTTGGTATTCGACTGTATAGCTTGTGTTCTTTTCTGTCATGTACCTAGACATCAATCCACCCAGCCCCTAAAGACCCACAAAAGTCCATAATAGGTTTTCTGGATCTTCATAATAATTAAGTTTCATTTTTTTTAAAAAAGTTTTCTTCTTTTTGTGCTTACTGTTTTTCCTCTCCATTCAATAAGAAACAGGTTGTGACTCCCTCCCTTCTTTCATTTGTCCAATTTCCAGTGAACTGGTCATTAATCTTTAGAACTTGCTGAGTGCTGGTGCCAGATGGAAAATCTAGAAGTAGGAATGAGGAGGGAGGAATATGCCAATTCCCCTCATAATCCACTGCATCAGAGAATGAAAGAAGAAGTAACCAATATTGCAAAGAATAGACAAGAATAAAATGTCAAACTCATAATTAAGATAAGGCAACCGAGGCTTTGTCCCAGGGTACCAAGTTTATAGGATATCAAATTTGGAGAGATCCTGCCAAAAACAACCCTCAAGCCAGTTTTCAGGGAGTAGCTATGTTTCCCCACAAATGTGGATATAGTAATTCTTTATATTCCATGCCCAAACTCTTATTTCTTCTGAATAAGAAAGTCCATACCCCACAAACTGCATAGATCTGGCCATGCATCATGGTACCATGATCCCACTAATAGCATATCTGAGAAAGTCAGTACTATGTATTTCTTCTTCCTAAGGTTTGTAGAGCCCAAATCCTGGTTGCTGCAAGTATACGCTAGAAACAGGACACGGGGGTAGGAATGAAAGTCAGAACTCCATGGTAGAAGAGAGGTTCAGAATGAGAAAGGCTGAAGGTATGTTATGCTTGGTACTAGAGGGAGCTACGAAGCACCTTTTCTGTTTTTAAAAGTAGGCTTGTTCCACTAATACAAAATCTAAAGATATTCAAGAGTTGATTTTGGACTGACTCAAGCACGCCATCTTTACCTTTAATGACATCAATGAAGACATCCAAGAATGAGGAAGCCATTTCCCTCCCAGGTACTCAAGGGACAATTTTGGCCCAATGGACATTGATTTGATGACTTCTTCCCTCTTAACTTCTTCTTGATTCCTGCTTTCTTGATGGATATGTTCAAGTACCTGCTATAGGCATATCTAACAACCATTTAGAGAAGCTTTGTTTTCTGATTATTGTAAATGAAAGGCCTTCTTTATTTTCTTCATCTCTGTCTGCACTGATAATACTGGGTCTTAATTAGCTACCTCTGAAAAAGCAGAATGGTCAAAGATAATGGCATATTCGGGGTTGAGCTAGGGATTCTGATATCATTCATTAGAATGGTGAGAATAAAGTTTTTTTCTTCCTACTCCAGCTTGTTCTATACCCTGTAACACTCAACAGAAGTTATAAAAACTTACAATAATTCCTTTATTTCTGTTCTGTGCATTTAGGAGTAGGCAGCCAGTTGTTAGGAGGTGTAGGGGATAGCACGTTGGGTCTAGAGTCAGAAAGATCTGAGTTCAAATCTGGCCTCAGACATTTTCTAGCTGTATGAACTTGGGAAAATCACTTAACCTCTGTTCACCTCAGTTTCTTCATCTGAACAATAGAGATTAAAAAAACCCCACTATCTCCCAGGTTTATTGTAAGGAACAAAGGAGATAATATTTGTTAAGTGTATAGTACCTAGCACATAGGCACTAAATAAATACTAGCTATTATTTACAGTTACTATTGGAGATTCTTAACTAGGGGTTTTGAGTAGGTTCTGTGAACTTTAAAAACAAACATTTGGATAACCATACTTTAAATAATTGATTTTCATTGTAGTTTAGTATATTTTATCTTATATATTTAGAAATATTCTGAGAGATACCTAAATTCGGGAGAGACAAAATGGAGAAAGAAAATTATAGACAATCTCATAAATACAGATGCAAAAATTTTAAATAAAATATTAGCAAAAAGAATACAGCAACTTATTGAAAGAATAATACATTTTGATCAGGATGGAGTTATTCCAGGAATGCAAGGATGGTTCAATATTAGGAAAACCATCAGTATCATGGATCATGTCAACAATAAAACTAGCAGAAACCATATGATTATCTCAATAGATGCAAAAAAGCTTTTGACAAAATACAACATCCATTCCTATTAAAAACACTAGAAAGTATAGGAATAAATGGAGTTTTCTCCATTTAGAATAATAGGTAGCATCTATTTAAAGTCATCAGCAAGTATTATATGTAACGGAGATAAACTAGAAGCATTTCCAATAAGATCAAGGGTGAAACAAGGATGTCCACTATCACCCCTCTTATTCAATCTGGTACTAGAAATGTTAGCGATAACAATTAGAGAAGAAAAATAAATCAAAGGAATCAAATTAGGCAAAGACAAGACTAAGCTATCACCCTTTTCACATGATATGATGATATATTCGGAGAATCCTAGAGAGTCAAATAAAAAACTTCTTCAGACAATAAATAAATTTAGCAAAGTAGCAGGATATAAAATAAACCCACATAAATCCTCAGCATTCCTATATATTTCCAACAAAGTCCAACAGCAAGGATTAGTAAGAGAAACCCCATTTAAAGTTACTTCAGACATTATAAAATATTTGGGACCTGTCAAAACAAACCCAGTACCTATATGAACACAACTACAAAACACTTTTCACACAAATAAAATCAGATCTAAATAATTGGAAAAACATAAATTCCTCATGGCTGGGTTGAGCTAATATATTGAAAATAAAAATTTTACCTAAATTAAATTACATATTTAGTGGCATACTAATCAATCTACCCAAAAATTACTTTATAGAGCTAGAAAAAATAGTGACAAAATTCATTTGGAAGAATAAAAGGCAATCAAGGCAATTAATGAAAAGAAAAGCTAGGGAAGGTGACCTAGCCATACCAGATTTTCATCTATATTTTAAAGCAGCAGTCATCAAAACTACTTGGTACTGGCTGAGGAATAGAGTAGTGGATCAATGGAATAGATTGGATACAAAAGACTCAGTAGTCAGCGACTATAGTAATATACTGTTTGATAAACCCAAAGACCCCAGTTTCTGGGTTAAGAATTCACTATTTGACAAAAAATGCTGGGAAAATTGGAATATAATATGGCAGAAACTGGGCATAGACCATCATCTAATGCCACACACCAAAATCAAGTCTAAATGGGTGCACAATCTAGTTATAAAGGTTGATACTGTAAGTAATCTGGAGAAGCAAGGAATAGTTTACCTGTCAGATTTATGGAGTAGGGAAGACTTTATGACCAAAGAAGAGTTGAAGAGCATTGTAAAATGCAAAATGTATCATCTTGATTACGTTACATTTAAAAGTTTCTGTACAAACAAAGCCAATGTAACCAAGATTAAGAGGGAACAGGGAAATTGGGAAAGAATTTTTACAACAAGTGTATCTGAAAAAGGCCTCATTCCTAAATTATACAGGGAATTAAGTAAAATCTATAAGAATACAAGTCATTCCGTCAAAGGATATGAGCAGGCAATTTACAGAGGTAGAAATTAAAGGCATCTATAAGCATATGAAAAAATGCTCTAAATCACTATTGATTTGAGAAATGCAAAGAAAAACAACTTTGAGGTACCACATCTCTCCAGCCAGATTAGCTAAGATGACAAAACAGGAAAATGACAAATGCTGGAGAGGTTGTGGAAAAATTGAAACACTAATGCATTGTTGGTGGAGTTGTGAACCAATTCAACCATTCTAGAGAGCAATCTGGAACTATGCCCAAAGGGCTGTAAATAATTGCATACACTTTGACCCAGTAAAACCACTTCTAGGGTTATATCCCAAAGAGATCATAGAAGTGGGAGGAAGACATGTATATACAAAAATATTTATTGCAGCTATCTTTGTGGTGGCAAAAACTGGAAATTAAGGGGATGCCCATCAATTGGGGAATGGCTAAACAAGTTGGGGTATATGAATCTAATGTAATACTATTGTGCTATAAGAAATGAAAAGGAGATGGACTTCATATGTGCATGGAGAGACTTATGCAAACTGATTCTGAGTGAGAAGAGCAGAACCAGGAGGAATTTGTACACAATTACAGACACAAAGTATGTGTGATGGCCAACTTTGCTAGTCTGGGCTCTTCTAAGCAATGCAAGGTTTTAAGACAACTCCAAAAGACTCATGATGGAAGGAGATGTCTACATTCAGAGAAAGATCTAGAAAGAACAGAGTTTAAAACAGACTGAAGCAAACTACCTGCTCTCTTTCTTTTTCCCCCCCAAGCTCCTCTGTTTCTTTTTTATTATTAATTTTTGTTTATTTTAGTTTATATCATTCATTTCCACTAGATTTTGAGTTACAGATTTTCTCCCCTTCTTTCCCCTATCCAGCGCCCCAAAACAGTGATTCCACTGTATATCCCCTCCCCCATTCTGCTCTCTCCTATGTCCTCCCCTACACCCTTCTGACTTTCTGGTAGGGCAAGATGGATCTTCCTACCCCAGTGCCTGTATATCTTATTACCCAGTTGCATGTAAATAGTAATAATAATAATAATAATAATAATAATAATAATAATAATAATAAATTTATTTATTTAACATTTGATTTTAGAACTTTAAATTCCAGATTCTTTCCCTTCCTCCCTTGGCACCCACACCACTGAAAATACAAGCAAATTAATACAGGTCGTACATGTGTAGTTATGCAGAACATCTCCACAATGGACATATTGTGAAAGACTGACTATATTTCCCTCCTTCCTATTCTGCCCCCCACTTGTTCTATTCTCTACTTTGTCTCTGTCCCTTTACAGAAGTGTATGCTGCTAACACTCATTTCCCTCAACCTGTCCTCCCCTCCATCATCCTCCCTCACATCCCCCTACCCCCACTCTCCTGTAGGGCAAGATACCCAATTTAGAGTGTATGTCATTCCCTCCCTAAGCCAAATTCAACGACAGTAACATTGACCCATTCTCTTTTTGCCTTCCTGTTCTTCCCCTCCATTGTAACAGTTATCTCTTGACTCTTTTATATGAGGTGATGAACCCCATTCTATCTCTCCCTGTCTCTTCTCACTCTGTTCCTCTGCCACCTCTGAATATCACCTTTCAAAATATCATCCCTTCCTATTCAAGTGATCCTGTGCCCTCTGTCTATGTACACATATATACACACACTCATATATGTATTCATATGCATATATACCCTCCTATATAGACACATATTTATGTATACAAACACACACACATACATATATATATATATATATTTATTTATACATACATTTATATTCCCTTCACCTCTCCTCATACTGAGAAAAGTTTCGTAAGTTACAATTATAATTTTTCCATGTTGGCATGTAAATAGTTCAACTTTGATAAATTCCTTATGAATTCTTTTCCATGTTTACCTTCTCATTCTTCTTGTATTTGAATGTCAAATTTTCTATTTAGTTCTAGTTTTTTCCTCAAGAATGCTTGAAAGTCCTCCACCTCATTGAATGACCATATTTCCCCCTGGAACATTATACTTGGTTTTGCTGGGTAGGTGATTCTTGGTTTTAATCCTAACTACCTTGATCTCTGGAATATCATATTCCAGGCCCTTCAGTCCCTTAATGTAGAAGCTGTTAGATCCTGTGTGTATCAGCAAGCACCCTAGCATCCCTAGGATGGCTGCTAGCACAGGTTCTTAGATCTGCTTTTCTAAAGGAAAGCAATTCAAAAT
>CM053598.1:85656765-85676589 GCA_028646575.1 Pseudocheirus occidentalis
CCACTCTCCTCTCAACTCCAGCTGTGATTACTCCCAAGGAGTTAACTGGAAGTAAGGAGCTAAGCCTTTGAGGTGCTAAGTGCCTTTAGTAAGTGCCAATAGAAAGGGGCATGGAAGATCTTCTGATTTCATTAACATTACAGCAAGCCAAGAGGACTTCATGATTTCAAATTGCAAAATAGGTTGGGGTAACGGTGAGCTACTGTGAGACAGAAAGAAAAAAAAAGGTAGAGGAAGCTATTCTGTTGTTTTGAATTAAGGATTTTTACTTTTTTGTTTGTTTTTGTACTACAGACATTTCTGGACATACCTGCCTTTCCATCCCTAGAACTGAACTCTCCCTTGTGATGAAGAAGGAAAAAAAAAAGTTTTTGTTTTTATTAACTCGGATTTGACCTCCTTCCATGTCCTTTTTCATTCCTATTACTTTGGTCAATGTTAATATTATTCCTCTGATTCAGTTTATGTCAATCTGTATCAGTTTATAAGAGAACTATCTTAGGGAAGAGTGCCATGCAGGCCAAGAGTTGTTTTTTGTTTGTTTGTTTTTTTACCTGCAGGATGGACAAATGGAGAGTCATAGACTGTATCATCACTCTATATTCTGTTGATCAGACTTAAGTAAATGCCTGTGCAATGCAAGTGAAAATATTTATCTATTTCCCTTTAATCACCTTGGGAAACAGCCCCAGGCTCCCTGCTAAGGTCTGATCAGTGCACAACTGGTCTGAATTATCCCTATCAGCCTCAAGGCCAAAATTCTGAATTAGATCTTGCAAAAACAAACAGCACCTAAACAAAAAGAGGTTCTTGAACTCAAAACCAAGCAGGTATTTTAGTCACCTCACTTTGGGTAGCAAAATTAAGTTGCTATCAGAGAAAGAGAGAACAAAAAGACTGGGGAGGAATGGGGAAGGGAAAGGAAAATGGAGGAGAGGAGAGACAAAAGAAAGGAAGCAAGAGAGAGAAAGAGAGGGTCAGAGAAGAGGTGGAAGAGAGGTACAAAGGAAGGAAATCCTTTTTGCATTTCATCATGCTAGAGCAACTTAGACTCTTTCCAGATGCACTGAATCCCCATGCCAGTTTTTTTTGTCTTGTTTTTTAACTTTTACAGCCAAATTTGTTCTGACATTGTGAAGATTTCCCTGCAGAAGGCATCGCTGGTAATCTGCTCCATCCTGTTCAGCCAATCACACAGAAAAAAACCTCTTTCCCTGGTTTGCCTGAAGTGAGTCCCTAAACCATTTCATGCATCATTGTTCTGCAAACAAATGGCCTCCATTGCCTGCAGTGAGTGTTCCTGGTTCATTAGGGAAAAGTTATTTTGATGCCTTTCTGTCCCTTAGTTTCTCCCTGAGAAGTCTGAGTATTGACCCAACTGTGACACACTTAGGAAGGAGACACAACTTGTGGATTTTCTTCTGGGTCAGTGAACAGGTAGGGTTTTGAGGCTGCTCCTAGCCATGCTCCATGAAGCAGACACACGAGTAATTATCCAGTGTGTTTACTCCTTGCTGGAGACAGTTTATTTAGGTCAGTCAGGCCTCAAATCCATGTTTTCATTATCAAATCCCTGTTTTCCCAAGTAATCATTTCAATTCTCCCTTTTTTCTTTTTTCTGCATAAGGAGAAACAGAATGAGGAACACTAAGAGACAACAAGCCCTACATCAAGAGAGAAGTGTTCATACTCATTCATTCCCAGAACTTCCATCTCTTTCCTCAATACATGAATGTGTGCATACATGCACGTACACACACACACACACACACACAGACACACACCCGACACCACAATCACTTCTGCCACCTCTACCACCACCACCAATTCAGAAATCCAGCCATGCCACTCTGCTCTCCCCAAATACTTCCAGTTGTTCTCTTGCCTGCTCAATAATCCATATGATTTTGGCTCAAGAAACTAAAATAGTTTGGCAACATAATAGAGTTCAAAACTTGAAGTTGATTAGATTTCTTCCTTTTTTTTTTTACTTTCCACTGCTATAATCAAGATTATGGAGATAGAGTTTTGCACATAGATAAAGCAGGCAATCAATAAATCAGTATTTCTTAACACACTAGATTTAAAGCTTGGAGGTAGCTCAGAAGTTAACTAGTCTAATCTTCCCATTTTACATAACAGGAAACTGAGACTCTGCTGGTTAAATGACCTGCTCAAGGTTGTACACAGAGTAACTGACAAAGGTAGAATTTCAATCTAGGTCTTTCATAATTCAAAACCAGTGGTTTTTCCATGGTGGGTGTCACATTCTTCCCCAGTAATAAAGAGCATCACGTGGCCCTTGCACTGTGGCAGCTGTTAAGGCTGCAAAGACAGAAATGAAGTTGTCTCTGTCCTCAAGAAATTTACATCTAATGAGAAAGAAGACATGTATGCATAAAAGTATACATATGCAAAATACACCTACCATAAATACAAGGTGATTTGGGATGAGAAAGTTGTAGCAGCTACAAGAACAAATTCCACTTGTTCAATAAATATACATTAAATACACATGCAAAAGGTTTGGGGTTGGACTGGACTGGAAACAAGGGGAAACAAGATAAGGTAACAAAACATATGTGATTCTATATTACTTTCTAGGAATTTGCAGAGATATTGAAGGTAGAAAGCATGCTAGAGTGGAATGTGTCAAGAAGAGCTAGACTGAAGTCCTTTCTTTGTCATATACTAATGCTCAAACATGAGAGATTCACGTAACATCTCAGCGTCTCAGGCAACCCTCTAGGAAAGTGGTTTCTTAGAATTATAAAAAAACTAATTAAGCACTAATTAATTAAATTTATTTATTAAAATTAATTAAAATGATCTGATTGGTTTCCCTTTTAAGACATTACATTTTATTTTATGCATTTAGAAACTTTATTCTGAGAGGGAATCTATAGATTTCATCACACCAAAGTAGTTCATAGGAAGTCCTCACATTCATGACTCTACAGGTCCATATCTATCTTCAAAAGAGAGTTTCATTCACACAAATAACTTTTAAAAGAAAATATGAGATGGATGTCATAAGAAAGGTGAACCGAAGATGCTATTGGAATTAAGAGAAAAAGATTAGTGTTGGTTTGGAGTTGGTAGGAAGGAGAGGAATGTACCTGAAAGACTTCATGGAGAAGGCTGAAATTGAGTTGGCCCCTGAATGGCAGGTAACTAACAAATACAGCCTAGATATGTAAAAATATTCTGGGCTTTGGGGTAGATATAAAAAAAAATCACCAATGGATTCTTCCATCACCAGATGGAAGTTCTGGAAATGAATGAGTATGAACACTTCTCTCTTGATGTAGGGCTTTTTGTCTCTTAGTGTCCCTCATTCTGTTTCTCCTTATGAAGAAAAAAAGAGAAAAAAAGAGAGTTGAAATGATAACTTGGGAAAACAGGGATCTGATAATGAAAACATGGATTTGAGGCCTGACTGACCTAAATAAACTGTCTCCAGCAAGGAGTAAACACACTGGATAATGGGGTAGATACAAAAAAAAGAAATCACCAGTGTTTCTAGAGATAATATATTTGATTTTGCTTGAGTATATACTACATGACAGAAATAGGCAGTAACTAGAGATGAGGAATCTTGGTGGTACAAAGATGAGGAATCTTGGAGGTCTTGGTGGTAAGACCAGATTGAGTGCTGGTCTTAGAATGCTTACTTCAAATGCTGTCTCAGACCCTTATTAACTGTTTGACTCTATATAAATCATTTCATCTCTCTAAGCCTTTTTCCTCATCTATAAACTAGATCAAATAATAGTAGGGTTGTTGGGAGGCTCAAATGGGATAATGTATAAAGCACTTTACAAACCTTAAAGTTCTTTATAAGTATTTGCCAATATTTGGACAGTTTAGCATGGCAAAAGGAGGTGGATCAGATATATTTCAAGGTCAAGAGTGGAACTGCAACAGCATCTGGATCACCAAGGGGGTTCTCAGTGTTCATGCAGAATATATGTGGTGTATAGAGGCCCACAGTAATAATGAAACTCATTGCCCAGTACCAGAACCAGCATATTGTAATTGAAAAGATTGGCAGAGCTAATTTATATCCATTGAGCTATAAACAAACTGAGCCAGACTTTTATCAGTGACCCCAAACTCTAATATTTGCTTCCTTCACCTTGTGCCCAGTGGGGAAAAAAAAGTGTTTCCACATAGTGAAAGGACAATAAATCTCCCACCACTTAAATGTCATCTAGTGCCATTAAAACTTATGAATTTATCGTGACTTATTCAGATAGTGAAGAAAAACCTCCAGAGGAGTTGGGATATAAAACATTAACTTCCTGATTTTAAAAAAAAGTACAGGAGAAGGTGGTTCTCTGAAGGACGATGGTTCCACAAAGCACCTGGGATAGTTAAAAGTTTTAAAACAATAAATTTGAGAAAGGGAGTGGGAATGGGAGGGGGATTCAGATTGGACTGTCATTTTATGACGCTTGAGGGACAATAAAATATGATATGGTGTTTAATGTATTACTCAAAAGAGATGCCAGGGAAAAAGAAATGTCTCATAAATGTGATATTAGTTGGCGATATTGCCCAGAACAGTCTAGAATGCGGACATCACAGACGTGGGGCTTTAGGGCAAAGCACAGGAACTGTTGGGCATCTTGTATTCTTGGCAAGAGCGTAAGAGAAAGCAGGCATTCCTACAGCCCCTTTGAGGCTGCCCTGCCTGTTTACAATATGGCATTGAAGAGGTTTTGGAACTCAATCGCTTTCCTCCAAGTTTTCATTTTCTTACTTTGCGGCCATTCCAGATAAACATCTGTGTTTCATATCGTGTCCTGGGCACTCTGCTACTAAGCTGCTATCAAATGGCTTTCCCTCCATCTGTCGACTTCAGAGGTAATACCTGATTAAAATTTTTAAAAAACAGATCAGTCAAACCTCGACGTCTAGTGTGATACGAACCTTAAAATGAAAGAGAGTCTGGTCAAGAACTTATTTTAAATTAACTGAGTAATGAATCTCTGAAGTACTGAAATTGGTGTTCTCATAGCCAGCGGGAGTGGGGAAATATATTCCCTGATAGACCTAATACTACCCTTCAAAATATTTTTTTTAAAGGTGGGTCTCTTGTCATGGATTTTGAGTTTATTTTTTCTTCAACATGAGAAATATACATCGGTCTATTCCAAATCTTATATACGCTATTCCTAATAATGATAATCCTAAAGCACAGGGGTGACTACATCACTATCCTACTCAAAAAGATCCCAGGACTCCTTCTTGCTGCTAGAATAAAAATACAAAACCCTCTATTTGGCATTTAGGTCCTGTCATAATCTGGCACCAACCTACTTTTCCAGTTATACTTTTCTCCCTTTCATATATTCTACATCCTAGCCAGACTAGTAACTGTATATTCTTTCCAAATGAAATTCTATTTCCCACAATTCTCTTTGTCTGTTCTGCATCCCCCTTTATCTCAGTCTATTTGAACCCTAACTTCCCGTCAAAGTCCAACTCATGTCATATGTTATTCCTGAAATCTTTATTGATCCTTCTAGTTGCCAGTGTTCCATTGAAATTTAATTGTAATTTTTTCTTATATTTTATATTTACTTAAATGCATTTTTATTGCGTTCATCCATATTTCTTCTAATACCGATACATCCCTTTGCCTTGAACCAATTGTGTCCCATAGTTAACAAAGAAACAGGTTCATTCTGTCATTTTTTTGTGTGTCCAAATCTTTGTGACTGCACTTAATGGTTTCCTTAGTAATGCCACTGAAGAAATTTGTCACTTCCTTCTCCAGCTCATTTAGTGTATGAGGAAACTGAGGTAAACAGGGTTAAGTGACTTGCTCAGGATCACACAACTAGTATATGTCTAAGGTCACATTTGAACTCACAAGAAGTCTTCCTGACGTGAGACCCAGCACTCTGTCCATCTAGCTGCCCAAGAAACGTAAGCACATCAATGAGGGCTTATGAATTGTAGTTTCAAGGGTACAGATGCAGAGTATCTCAAATGTGCATTACTAGGCAACCAGTTCTATGAGCTGGATGTAGGGCATTAGGGTGGAGGTCTGCAGGCACTACCCTGCAAGTGACTTTCACGTCTGTCTTTAAATGTCTAGAACCAGAACTCCTTAATAAATGCTTATTAAATAAATTAATGAATGACTGAAGAGATGAATTAATGAGTGAATGAATGGTGGGCCAAATGGTTGGATGACAACAGCGGTACCACAAGTAACCAGAGAACAAATGGAAAATGTCAATGGAATTCAACTTCTCTTCTTCAGTTCTGTATACTCACTCAGTTAATTGCCACAATGATTTGCCATGCCTTTAAAAAATTCAGAGCAGTAAAAAATAACTGTTTTATAGCATTTTACAATATGTAAAGTTCTTTCCTTACAAAGTCCTATGATGTCAGTAGGACAAGAAGTCAGTTTTACAGGAGAGGAAACTAGATTTGTGGAGTTATGTGGTTTGCCCAAAATCACATGGTTACCAGGGGGTTAGGGCGAGGGCTAGAAAACAGACATTCCTCTCCAAGTCCATTGCTCTTTGCATTCTGCCATATGGCACAAAGCAATAAAGCTGATAGTAATTCTCATCCTCTTGATGGAGGCAGGATGCAAGGAATATACTGTGTGTTACCCCAGGGTATGGTTCTGGGCCAACCTACCCATTCCCTGTTCAAGAGAATCAGGGATACCATTCAAGTGTAGTTTTGCCTAACAGAGAAAGCAGGGAAATATCAAGCAAATTCTTGGCATTGAGTACAAGAATGTCTCTCAAAAAATAGTATATTTCATTTCTTCATTAGTCCTCATAAGGGTAGAAGCAAAGAAGTTGGTACAGATATAAAGGAAAAAAAAGAAAAGGAGCAGGGATGTTAGAGCTTTGATACTTAAGATATTTCCCCCATCCTTATTGTTCCATTCTCTCGATGGAAGAATCCTACTTACACATCAAAGAAAAGAGAAAACTAAGGAAAACCATGTTATAAAGCTGTCTAGTGATGCAGACTTTGGCAAAGAGAATCCCTTCCAAATTTTGTGTGGCTAGGTGCATCAAAATGTGATGGGCTATTTGTAAAGACACATTTACATTATCCTGTTGATGTGGTGGTTGTTTGTCCTTCACACTAGAGGAGGACCATGACATCAGGAAGATGATGTCATTACTTGCAAATGAATTGGATTTAAGTGAAGGAAAGCTGTGTAAGGCCACTAGCCTCACTCTCTTCTCCAGAGTCATATGGGTCCAGTGGCAAGATATAGATCAGGAAACTGGAGATCAACCCCTATGTTATCCTGAGGATTGGCTAAAATAAATAAATGCTGACCCAAGCGATACTCTTTAACTTTCTCAAATACTCCTTTGGGTTCATCAGTTTGGGGACAATGATAATCTGTATGTGCATTTTCTCACCTGATTCTCTGACAGCCCCGGGAAGTAGGTGCTATAATCATCCACTTTCAAAGATGAAGAACTGAGGATGAGAGAAGTTTAGTCACTTGGTCAGTCACACAGCTGCCTAAGTCAGAATTTGAATTTCCTGACTCCAAGCTTAAAATTCTACCCACTCTCACACCTAGCTGCCAACAGTCTTCTGCAGCTAAAAGTCAAGGAATGATCCGTAAAAAAAAAAAACAACTGGAAAACCAATTAAGGGAATTAGAATATCCTTGTATAAATTGGAATTTAGCCAAGACTGAGTTATAGATAGTTATTGACTTAGCCATGTCTAAGTATATTTAGACAGCCATATATATACTTATGCATATATATTATATGAATTAAATGCATCCACATATACAGACATATTTATGTATGTATATATATATATATATATATTTATGCATATGAATGATTGGTGAAATCTGGGGAAAATATGATAAACACACCAGCCTACAGAGTTTAAATTAGTGAGAGGTAGGCATTAGTAAGGGAAGGCTAGAGACCTTCCCTTAAATTGAGATTTAAAACATTTGGAAAATGCAGCATCTGTATTGCTTCTAGTGTTCAATGGATAAGAGGATGGGAGTAACAGAAACTAGGAGCAAAATTCTGGTTTTAGGGGACTAGATGTGGGAGCACCCCTGGGAGGCACTGAAAAGATCCCACTGTCTGTGGTGCCATTAGCTATGCTGGAATTTCCCTCTCCCCACCATCCTTTACCAGCCTTCAGACCTGGGACAGGTGAACTTTTGTGTGTACCAGCTCACTCTGACAACAATGAAGTCACCAGGAAGAAATAATATTTGATTAACACTAGGGAAAGAGCATCATAGTCTCATAGATTCCCCCATCTTCCATGGAAGTAAGTGCCATCAGCTCCATAATAATCTTATGCCACCCATTTCTCATAACTTTGGTATCACAAAGTTAAGGCCACAAGATGCTGTTCCACATATCATATCTGTCCAAGTGCAAAATAAATATTAGCTCCATTCCATGATAAAAAAAAATATCCTGAAGGATTCCATTCCTCAAGAAATACTCTTGTCAAATACACAATCATTGAAATGACCAGTAACAAACATGGAATTCTTTTCTAGACTAGATACTCTACAAAACCCTTCTACTTGTAAAGCTACACATAAACCATGAAACACCACACACTGATGCAACAAATTCAAGCCAATTGCTTTGAAATAATATTTTCTATTTTCAGCTTCTCTTGGTCCTCTTCTAGCTTAAGGTGGAAAGACATAAGACTACTCAAAGGAAGTTCTGGAATCCTAAACACTGCCTCCTGAAATGAACTAGTCCCATCACACTGGGCAACCCTCTTCCCCTCCCGGCACCTCCGTCACTTATCTGCAAAATGAAGATATTAGCTATCATGAGTATTGAGACCAATGTCACTTTTCTGATGCAAAGGGTGAGGAGTTGCTATTTGATCCCTACTGTAGGGCAAGAAATATATTCATCTCTAATTGACTAGTCCTGGGAGCATCCTTTCCTGCCTTGACCCTTTCACTTTCTGTCAGCAGATGATCTCTCCTTGCATTTTACTGAAACTATGTGGCCATTCAACACAAGGTCCTTTAAAGATCACCCTCTACAGCTGTAAACTTGTCAAAATCTTTGTTTGCTTCTCATTTCCTGCCGTTACTGAAGAAAAACCAAGCCCAATCTTTTTGACCATACCCCAGTTCTTATCACTTGTTCCTCCAGAAACTTGTTCCATCAATCTCCCCATTTCTCATATGCATATTAACCACCTCTTTGTCTCTTTTCCTGCCTCATTCTACTCAGTTTACAAACATGATCACATGTTCTTGTCCTGAAGGAACAGGGGATTCCTATTCATAAATGGACTCAAATAAAATGATCTATAATATCTTTTTTTGAAACACAGTTTCTATGAATCTGACTCATTTAAGTAGAAGTGGCCTTATAACTTAGCTTCATTATCATTCTTATTTCAATGTGTGTTTGGACTCACCAAAAATAATAAATAAATAAACGAATGAATGAATGGAGAGATAGATAAACCAATACGCAGTTAACAATATCCCCTTAGCCCAACCACCTTTTCATTATGAAAATTCTAAAATAAAAAGTCTATACTGATTCTTCACTACTCATACTGTCCTCAGCCTTTTGAAGTTTGATTTATATGTCTATCATTCCCCTGTAACTAGCTTCTCCAAGGTCACTAATGATCTCTTAATTGGCACCCTAAGTTACTTCCTCAGGCTTCATTTGATATTATTAATTATTCCTTCCCTCTCAATAGTCTCTTCTCCCTTGTCTTCTGTGACTCTACCTTTAAAGTTCCTTTCATGATTACTCTCCTCTACTCCCTCCCTCTTTTTCTCTCTCCTTCCCTCTGCCCTTTTTCCCCCTTCCTTCTCTTTTTCTCCTTCCCTCTTTCCCTGTCTCTCTACCTCTTCGTTCTCTTTCTCCTTATTCACAGCTTTTTCCCTTCCTCTCTCTTTTTTCCTCTTCTCCCTTCTTCATTTTTCTCCTGGAGATAACTACCCAACATATGGGTCCAGTGCAAATATAACATGATATCTATGTAACTACCAAACAGATTTAGATTTCTGACCAATCCCACAAAATGACCAAGTTCTTTATTTATTCTCTGATTTTTCTTTTAAATCTGACCACATTCCCAATGTCATTTTACTTCTATGAAAATGAAACCTTTTAAGGACAGATTATGTTGCAAATAACATGCGCTATAAAATACGTTTTAAATTGAATAATTATATTAATGTTGCACAATATTACATCAATTATTTCATTTGACAACACAAAGCATTGTGGTGTGAGGCAGCATGGTATGATGGAGAGTGCATTGGCTGTAGACATGTGGTTCTCAACCTTCCTAATGCCGTGGGCATATGTGGGCATATCTGCACGTGGGTGGACCCACCTGGAAACCAATAGAGGAGCAGTGTCTCGGTTCCTAAGACCATCGGAAATATGTATTTTCCAATGGTCTTAGGTGACTCCTCTGACACCTGTGAAAGGGTCATTTTGAAGAGATTGCCACAAATGAAGTAGTATGAAGAGGTTGAATAGGTTTGTAGATAAGTAGGAAGTAGTAGTAAGTGCTGGGTGTCCAAGGGATATCATATAATCCCTCAGACCTGGGTTCTTATCTGGAAAGAATCTCACTAGGCCCCAGGCTGTCTTGGCAAAGTAACAAATTTTATTACACTTAGCAGCGGGCAGGACAAAGTTAAGGGACCTACAAAGACCTGCAAGGTCCTGCAGGGTCCTGCAAAGAACTTGGGCTTCAGGAACAGTATTTATAACCCTATGATCAATATGGAGTCTGAGAACTAGGTTGATTAGGGATTCCCAGAGTTAGTGTATTGAAACAGAGTTATGTTGTCAAGGCTTTCAGTATGGCTGTTGGGAGGATGAGAACAGGGTTTCATGCGGCAGATAATGTTCATGAGGCAGATTATGTTAGGGTGTTAGGAGAACATGCTAGGACATTAGGTACCATATTGAGGGAGCTAGGACACAGGGTATACTGAAACAAAGTTATCAAGGCTTTTGGGTGCAGCTGCACACATAGGCAAAGTTTTAGCTATGGGAAACTCTAAAATAGGGGAAAGGGAAAAGCAAGGTTTGTGCCTTTATGGCAGAATTACACAGGCTTATTACAAACTGATGTTACATACATAGATACCCGAACATAAAGGAACTTTACAATACAAAGGCTACAGAAAAAGGAATCTCACACTGCATCAATTTGACCCACAAAGGGGCCGTGACCCACAGGTTGAGAACTGCTGCTGTAAACTAAGCTAGGTTCAAACCCCATCTTAGATAGATACACTAGCCCCTTAATCAGTCGATTACTGCAGGCCTTAGTTTTCTCATCAATGAAATGGGAAGGATAAACCAGGTGGAGTTTATGGCGCTTTTCAGTAAATCTATAATCCTATGAAATGGTTTGTTGTCCTGTAGAATAATTGCAGTTTCTCAATGCCATGATTTTGCCTCCTATCCTCCACCCCCAAATAAAGCATTTTATAAGAATCAGTTCTCAAAGTGACAAGAAGGGTTGTGGATTTTATCTGCATGTGCCAAACTTAGAGATCTGCAACGTACACAAGAAAGAAGGGCCAGGAAGAATTCCCCACATTAACTTAGAAAACTAGGGGAATACCTAGCTCACACTTAAACTTACATGTTAGCAAGTCAGGTAAAAAGGATGGACGGAGACTTCAGAAGCAGAGAAAGTCTATAAAATGCACTGGAAGATCAACCCCTGCTCTGATTAGCACTAATTTTATCTCCCAGCTGCTCCTATTTCTTTCAGGCAAGGTGCAAAAATCACTGAGATTTCCCGTGTATCACTCTCATCAAATTCCCATTCTTCCACATGGTTTCTGAACAATTGCAGGTACTGTATTACAGAGGATTGGAGAAAAACCTGAATGACTAATAATTCTAAACAGAAGAGACCACACAGAGCAGAGAGCTGGGAAATGAGCTGGCGTTCAGAAAAGGGAACTTTCATAGAGGGATAAGAAATCAGGCCACAAAGACACAAGTAAGACAAACGAGCAGGCAGAGTACATAGTGCCCTTAGCTTTTATTAGTTATCAGGGGGACTATATTGACTTAAAGTCATCAAAGTTAACAATTTAAAAATTCCAGGCAGAAATATACCTCAGAAGCCTTCTAGTCCAACATGGACCTGACAAAGAACCACCCCTACAATAACCTAAAATAGAAAATCATCCAAGTTTCTTTTGAGGATTTACAATAAAAAGGAACCGACTAGATGTTGCTTGTGGAATAGATAAAATTGGTAGGAAGTTTAAATTTGGCTCTTTGCAAATTCAGTTTTTGCTCTTACTATTCTTCTCTGGAACCAAGCAAAGCAACAGTCCTTCAAGAACCTTTCTGAAGAAAGATATCACGTTTCCCCCATAGCAGAGGTCAGCAAACTTCAGCCAGGAGACCTAAAGCGAGCTACCGTGTACTTTGTATCTTCCTACAAGCTAATAATGCTTAAATATTTAAAAAAAACATTCTTAGCATGAGACAATAAAAAAAACAGGTTATGGGTTGTATCTGGCCTAGGGACCATAACTTGCTGACCTCTAATGAACATCTCCAGTTTCTTCAATGGATGTTCCTATGACATACTTTCAAGGCCTTTCACCATCCTGGTCAGTGTTTTCAGAACTTCTTTCCACTTTTTTTAACAGACTTCCTAAAATGCATGCTAAGAGCTAAATGCAATATTCTACGTGAAGTTTACCCAAGTAAGAATATAAGAGAGCTGCCTCTTCCAAACTTCTATGCTTATCTGAATGTACCTAAAGTCTTTTTTAGCTGATTTGCCTATTCACACTGCTGATTCATGTAAGTCTTGTAACCAGTATACTAAGAACCTGAACTCTATCCTGCACAAAGTGCTACACAGTTCTTCTTCCTTCATTTTCCCTAGGTCTCTGAAGTTTAATTTTTGAATTCAAGTGTGAGACTTTTACATTTATTTGTACAAAATTTCGTATTTTAAAATTAGATTCAAATGATTAGCCCCTTTTAGTATTCTGTAATATTAAGGCAACATGCCTCACTAACAGGCTGTCTACAGATTTGGCAAGCATGTGATCTATGAGAGCATAATTTCTTGAAGTATTCCATGGGAGCTTTCTTTTCAATATCACACAGTTCTATTGATGACAATTCATCATATCTATTCATTCAACTAGCGCTAAATCCACCTAACTAAATGTAGTGGAAGTCCTTCCACTTTGTCTCTGGAGGTAGCACTAGAAATGCTTAAAGTCTATTTTAATTATGTAAAGGCCAAATTTTTTATGATATCCAATTGAAGCAGAAGCTAAAAGTTTATTTTCTAAGGCACATAGTTGTGAGAAGTATATTTCCTACACTAAAGAAAATATAGGTTTAGTATTGTTGTTTTAAGGACTCTTGGGTAGCTCCTAGGGGATGGACTCATTCTTTTAAATGAAATAGGAGTTGAGATCTTAAGAAGAAGTGATTTGAAGGAAATGAGACAGTGAATCAAAAAGAATACCGTAAAAAAATGTCTAAGCCCTAGTAAAGTGATGGCTTAGCTGAGGTGATACATTATACACTCAAAGTCAATAGAATCAGTTCAGTTGCAAGACATTTGCCAATGATATTTGATAACCCTGATGCAGAGAAGTCTTAATTTATAAGTGAGAAAACTGAGGTTCAGAAAGATTAAGTAAGTTACCCAAGGTCACCTAGCTAGTAGCCAGGAGATTAGAACAATGGTCTTCCACATCTAAGTACAATATTCTTTCCACTATACCTGGACTTAACCTCTCATTTTAAGCTTCTATTGCTAGCTACTAAAAGTACTGATCCAGCATCTGCTAGGAAGAGACTCTTCTCACCACTGTACAGCTATTATTTTGTATGTCATGGAACCCATTTAGTAGTCTGGTGAAGCCTATGAATTGTTTCTCAGAATAATCTTGGTGAATACATAAAATAATATACACAAGATTAAAAATGAAACCAATTTTATTATATGAAAATGCCACTATCATTTTTTTAGTCAAGTACATGGAATTAAGTATATGAAGCCCTGTCCTAGGCTGACCCTACCATGGGAAGAAATTTATTGGTTCTTACTAGCATAATGAAGTAGGAAAGGTTTCCCTCCTCTATTGATCATGGAATTTTAAGGTCAGAGAGAACTTTATGGATTATCTAGTCAATTCAAACCATTTTACAGAGGAGAACACTGAGGTCCAGAGAGGAGAAATTACTTAAGATCATATATCTCACTTTTGAAAGTCATTACTTGAAGTCAGGATTCAAACAAACCTAATTCAGGGTTTTTTTCCTCTTCACCTGCTTCCTTTCAGTTCTAAATCTGCTCTCAAACTACCCAATTCTGACCAATTGCCTTGATTTGAAAAGGTCTTCTGCAGCTAAAGCTAACAGACTAGTTCTGTCATTACCTTGTTGTATATGGTGATCCCTAAAAGCTTGGTGTACAAAAGGATTCTGACTGATGCTTATGAATTTTAAGCAATCTATCTTATCTAGTGCTATTCCTCCAGCTCCTTCATCACTGATTCTTACCATCCAAGACACTAAAGACTCTTCCATTCTTTGGGTAAATTGACTCAATATGTCAGTAACCTCCTGTTGAGTGAAATCTTTAGTTATCACCCTGAACTCTGTTTGGCCCTGTTGGTTTTCCTCCCTTCTTCTTCCCTACTATGCATTAGAAGACTCCTCATTTAACCTTGTTCTATTCTCATACACATCCTCCTGGCAGTTGTTGGGCAACTCTGCCCAGTCTGTGAAAAAACTGCATGCACACTCTTTCTGTTAGTTTTTTGCTTCTTTTTAGCTACATGAACTGTAACTTGCTCTTTCACCTGAGACCCTCCAATATGCTCTTCTGAATGCTCTGGCACAGAAGAATCCTCAGGCAAACCAGCCATCTCTCTTGCCAACCTAGTGTTTTCCTCCAGCAGCTTATTTCTACTTTTACACATAAGACAATAACTTCTTAGCAATACCCAGCCTCTCCTGTACACACCTGCCAGTTTTTTGACTGGCTCTATGGGTATGCCTTGCAAACGTCCTTCCAAATCTCCAGGTTCTCCCTTCTGCAGCCTTGGTTCCCAGTTTTCACAGGGTCCTGTGCTTTTGGCCTATTCTCTTGCTAGAGAGGAATAAGGCAAATCCTCCCATCCTGGGATAGACATTTCTCCCTGTAAAGCAGTCCTGCTTCCAAGTAGAGGCCTGACATTTTGTGATCCCATCCTCATCGCCAAATGTATCAATAATGCAATATTCGCAACACCTATGGTGGTTATGAATATGCTGGTATAGTTGTGAATCACAAAATGTAGCAAACTCTCCACATGGAGGGCAGAACCAAGGTCTTTATTCAGATACCAGAAAACTGAGTCCCAGAACCAGAAGGACAAGTCCCAGAACCAGAAAGCCAAAGTCATTATAGTGGTTAGAAAGTTGATACACATGGTTAATGCAGTGAACACCCTCATTCCCAAGCCTTCAAAATAGAACAGGCTCCCTCAAGCAGGGATCCCTCTCTCACTCATTATAGCTCCTCAGCCTGGTTCTTGGAATTTCTCAGCAAAAGCTGCAGAAGGAGGATCTCAACAAAAAGGTGCAGTCGCCAGGTGGTGACTGAGAGAAAATCTGACTGTCCTGCTGGTTCTCTTCCTTATATACAGTATATCTCCTCCTGTTCTGCTCCTTCCCATTAAGGTCTTAACTACTCCCAAGGAGTAGTTAAGTGAGGTGCTAAGTGCCTATTTACTAAGTGACAAGAGAAAGGGGCATGAAGATCTTCTGATTCCATTAACATTGCAAACCTTTAGTTCTTCTAGCTTTTAGATACTTTTACCTCCAGTCCTACTTTCTAGGTCTACATCATCCTCTTGATTTGTTTCCAAAATTTTTCATTCTTGGATTTGGTCTTTCAAGTTCTGGCCTAAAGCCTGTGACCTTGATTCATATCTACCAACAATTCTGGGAAATACAAAGTTATCCTGGGATTTTACATTTCCACCCAGGGAAAAAAGAAAAAGTGGGACCTGTATCACTATACTAGACAATTAATTCCAGTCAGTAAGCCCAAAATGTAGAGGAAAAATGGGACCCTGAGTAACTAAGTTGGGAAAACAGTTTGCCTACATTAACATGTCAAGATTCTACATTGATTGGGGATTATTATTAATCACTGAGGCCACCAAATCTAGTTGCTGTAAAGTCTTTGATGACATAGTATCTTATTTCATAATTTTATCCTTCCTTTTCAAGACAATATCTTACAGTCATTCATCAATTAGCCTACTGAATTAGCCATTTAATGGCTCCTTGTTAGGAAGAGGATTAAATCGAAATTCCACAATCTGGCATTCAAGGCTCTTTTTAATTTTTATCTCTTACTATTTCCAAATACACAGCTTCCAATAGAATGCAGTCCCCCTGAGAGTGCAGATGACTGTTTTGTGTCCCTATAATCTCATGTAATGCCTGGCACATAGTTTTTGCCCAATAAATCCTTATTTATTGTTTGCTAGAAATTAATTTACTCCTTATTCCCTAAAAATAACTTGTGCTTTCTGGTCTCTACACCTTTGTGAAACACAACATTTCTATACAATTGTACACAGAAAGCCTTTTTGCTTCCTTTTTAAAATTCTCCTTATTGTTTAAAGACCAATTCAGGTTCAACCTCCTCTATGAAACCTTTCATTTCTGGTATATGACTCAGAGCTAATCAGTCTGTGATAACATCTACCAATAATTCCTATAACATCTGTTGTGCAGCCTTCTTCAATGGGCATTTAAAATGATTGACTGGCATTGTTGACTATTATATCTTCATTTTTTATATATGGCTCAGTTAAAAAGGGAAAGCTTTGGGGAAAGTCTGGACCAACAGCTCTAGCCAAATCTATTTGAGGTTTAGCTCATTCAGCGAATTTCTGTCTCTTTCTAGCTGCTATATTGTTCTGTGAGTTATGTAATCATGCTATGAAAATGGCTCGGAGTGTTCCCCATTATATCTTAGGTATTAGATAATGTCAAAGGAGTCTGTTTTCAGAAAAAGGAATCCAATGGCTACTTTTTTTTTCAGTTTTGAACTTGAGATGAAAACTGCTCACCAAGGTATACTAGAAAACTAATGCAATTTTTGGCTACATTAAGAGAAATCTAATGTTTAATGATAAAGAGATGATAGTTCCTCCTTACTTTGAACTGCTCAGACCACATAAGGATAATGAATCAGTTTGAAAGCACACTGAGAGGCTAGAGACCATACAGAAGAAAGTAACCAGTGTCATGAAAGATTTCAGTTTTACTCTATATGAGGACTGTTTTAAAGAAATGGAGACATAGCTTAAAGAAGAGAAGGTGTGCGAATGGAGTGTGAAGGCAGTATTATTATCTTTAAGTACTTTGAATATCAGGTGGAAGAGAGATTAGATTTGTTCTACTTGGCACCAACAGGAAAAATTAAGTGTCATGTGTTGTAGTTGAAAAAAGACTAATTTAGATTTTATCAGTAAAATAACTCCCTAATCATTAAAGCTCTTCAAATTAGAATGGGCTGATTTCCCTCCTCCCCCCACCCTCACAAGTGCTCTTCAATCAAAACTGGTTAACAGCTTATTGCCATAATAACCATATAGCTACAATCATAAGTTGTAGGGGCAACCTTTGTTCATATATAGGTGATCTAGGCCCCTGAGATCTCTTCTAAATGAAATTCTGTGAATATAATCTCACCATACATGCCCTTAACCGACACAATCACATCACAAATACACACACATATCATGGTATAGGTACACAAGGTGGGAAAAGGGCATACAGCTTTCTGTATTCTCCTGTAATTCTCAAAATAAACTGAGCAAAATATGTAAAAATATTCATTTCTAGAAAATTAAGTTGCTAAAACTGGTTAATGAAAATGAGAAATAAAAAAAAACCTACATATAAGATACCCAGCCAATGGTATACATTAGGAAAGATATTATTATTTAAAGGAATTTTGCAGCTCCTGTAATAAAGGAAAATATATTTTTAAAAAACTACCACTCATTTGGACTAGAAAGGACACAAAAATTGCCCTGGTCTTGGAGGAATGCTCTGCCCTTTCCATCTGTTTCAGTCAAATATATGGTCTCATTTCAAAACAATGATGTTTATTTATGATCCTTCTGCATCTTCATACCCTTAAGACACTAGACTGAAAATGAACAGCTGAGAATGTGAACAGAAGCTTCCCTGTGCCTATGCATTGTTCTTTTTTTTCTGGACCTATTCATTGATTTGAACCCAGGACTTTCTAGCTCTAGGCAGGAGGGGGGAACCTGTGATCTCTGGGCCACATGTGGCCTTGTGCATCTTTGGGTGTAGCTATTTGATAGATTTTAAGTTCTACAGAACAAATTCTTTTACTAAGGTGATTTGTTCTGTGAAGTTTGGATTCAATCAAAGGCTGCATGTGGCCTCAAGGTCACAAGTTCCCCACCCCTGCTCTAGGCCAAACAAGCTGTATCTTGTGTCATGCTGCCTCATTACATGAAGCAGGGAAATTGTTCTTATAAGATGAGGATCATTTGGTGGTATAGAGAAGGAGGATAAGCTGACATTTTCAAGACGTTTCAAGTATATTTTGTTAACAAAGCAGAACTGTACAAGCAAAAAGTTGGATTTCATACAACCGAAAAACAGCTAAGAAAAGTCTTTAATCACTTAAAAACTAAGTAGCCTTGGAAGTATCATCATCATCAGGTTCAAGAATTATCTTCAGCAGCAGCATCATTTCTAGAAAGTATCTAAACAAAAATCCATACAAAATTCATCAAGCATAGGACACACTGACCTAAGAAGCCATACAAAGATTAACACTCCCTTACCAAAATAAATAAAAGGATTGGTAGAAATCCTCAGACACTTCAAAAAATAGGTTAAAAACTTTCAAATATACTCCTTGAAGAACAGACACTATATTACAGAGCAGTAATAGAGAATGAAAAATATAAGCAAAACTGGTTTCCCTTCAAATGTAGCCTTTGAAATAGACAAGATCCCAGAGTGGAATCCAGAGTTCCTCCATATGCAACATTATGCTGAGAATGAACCATTATATAAATGGATGACTCTAATAACTATTTATCACCAGATCATTATTAAAACTAGAATCAGGAAAATTCTTCTTAAGAAGTTAAGATTTACTAATCAGTACAGATTTTAAAGAAAATTGTAGAAACTCTACAACACATTATTAAAGATTGCAAAAAAATGTAATACTCTCTACCTAAAATATATATACCCCAGTGGTTTAAATTATGCATCAGACTCTTCTATCTTGCAGAAACTAATAAGTAACAAATCCCTGTACTACAGTATCCCAAAGTTTCCTTGAGTATTCAACAAGTATACTTTATTAAAACTTGAGTATTATCATAGAAAAAAATTTTTCTCATAATTTCTTGGACATAGCATTATGGATCTATAAAATTTTTTAAAATATATTTATTACCATTCCATCACCATACCAATATCACTATTATTTCCAAGTTATGTGGAAAGAAAAAGTTTAAGCTGTTTACGCTTAAAACTGTACTTAAAACTCACTCTTTCAACAACCTGTCCAGAGACCCCACAGGAGATATTCAAAACATGTGGCAAAAAGAATAATAACATATTAACCCCATGATCCTACCTATTATTGAAGTTGTCCTCCCTTTTTAGTAATTCCTTTATTATTTACAAGATTAAAAACATTTTCCCAGTCTCCCAGGTATCACAAGTAACATGAGTGTCATCCTTCTCTCTCTCTTTCTCT
>CM053598.1:85677089-85702151 GCA_028646575.1 Pseudocheirus occidentalis
TCCTCCTTCTTCTCCCCCTCCCTCTCTCTATTTAATTTCCCAAGGCTTGTCATTTCTGCCCTTGCAACATTTCCAATATATGGCCATTCTCTCCTCAGACACTGCCATCATACTACTATAAGCTCTTATCAACTCACACCTGAATCATTACAAAAGGCTTCTTGTTAATCTCCTTGCCTCATCTCTCCAAGACTCCATCCAGTTATCAAAGTTAACTTCCTAAAACTCTTCTCTGATCCTGTCAATTTCTATAGAGTAATCAACACTGGTTCCTTATTACCTCCAGAATCAAATGTAAAATCTTCTATTTGGCTTTTAAAACCTTTCATAACCTATCCCTTCTCTGCCTAAGTCTTCTTGCCCCCTACCACCCTCCACATACTTTAGGTTCCAGTGACAGTAGCTTCCTTGTTGCTCCTTGCATAAAATATTCTCTCTAGCTACCTGAAATTATTTCCCTCCTCACTTTTGCCTCCTGGCTTTCCTTAAGCCTTCACCTTTTTGTCACCTTCTGCAAGAAATCTTTCTCATTCTCCTTAAGGGTTTCCTCTAAAATTATGTCCAGTTTTATCCTGCACGTATTTTGTATGCCTATGGTTGTTTGTATATTCTTTCCCCTCCAAAATTAGATTCTGAGTTCCTTTGAAGATAGTAGAGATTTTCATGCACCTTTCTTTGTATCCCTGGTGCTTAGCACATTGCCTGGTACATAGCAAATGCCTAAAAAAAATGCTTGTTCACTTGGCTTGACAATTCCTGAAGTTTCTTTGAGTAAACCTATAATAGCTGAGCTTACATCTGAATAATTTTATTCAATTTAAAACACCTATCATTTTTTCCCACCTAAATAATAGGCTAGAGAACACCAAACACAAAAGCATCAAAGGATAGTGACCTGTTCCAGGACCCTTTCTATCTCAGACCCATTAAAAAATAAGAATGTAATGATAAATAATTCACATTTATATCAGACTCTATAATGTACAAAGTACTTTGCTCACTGTAGTTTATTTCTTTAAACAGTACTTTATTTTCCCCACAATTACATATCAAGAAAATTTTTAGCATTCAATTTTACAATATTTTGAGTTCCAAATTTTCCTCCCCCCTCCCCTCTTCTGAAAATGGTAGTCAGTTTGATATAGTTGATACATGTGCCATCATGTAAAACGTATTTCCATATTCATCACAGTTGTGGATGAAGTAGATCAAAAAGGTTTCGGGAAAAAACATGAAAAAGAATAAAGTGAAAAAAATTATGCTTCGATCTGTCTTCAGAGTCTATCAGTTTTTTATCTGGATATGGATAGAATTTTCCTTAATGATTCTTTTGTACTAATCTTAGATTATTGTACTGCTGAGAAGAAGCTGAATCACATGGAGATCCAAGCACTGCAGGATGCCTGCCTGTCTGGAGCTACACTGATTCAGCACATGGTGGTTCTCAGAGCTGGAGTCTGCTAGTTCCCCTGACTGCTAAGGCACATGGGGAAGGGGGTGTTGGTGTTTGCCTGATCCACATGGGTAATCAGAATCTCCCATTGGTTTGCTGAGGCGGGGTTGCTGCTGGCTTGTTGGGATGCTTCTCCTAGAATGCACTACTCTTTTATCCAAGTGAAATGAACCTTTCTTGCAGATCCTACAAGTCTCCTGGGCAAAAAGACTGCTTTACCTAGTCTTTACACTGTTTAAAGATTTGTTCTGGGGCACTTTTTTATGGTTGTTTGGAGGTGAATCTGGAGAAGCTACAACAATTTATTGCTTACTCCATGATCTTGGCTCCTAGAAGTCTCTCACCATAGCTTTATAACATAAAAATAGAAGTATTATTACCACATTTTGCAGATGCGAACTGAGACCAAAAGAAGCAAGATGTAAAGCTAGGGCTCAAACCTTGGACATCTAACTGTAAAACAGTTTCTAAACTGATATACCATTTTTTTTCCTACATTCCTTCCAGGTGCCAGTTGCCCCTAGAGATTCCAACTCAACCCCTTCTGGGAACAAATAGACTTCTCAGGCTCCAAAGCCCTTAGGTCTAAGTCAATGTAAAGTCTTCATCTCCTTTCACCAATATGAATATTCAACAATGGAACCCAATCCCACCTGTAAAATAAGGCCTCTTTCCTTTCCTCCTCTTTTCAATCTTATCTTTTTCCTACTTACCTACTCTTCTATAGGACCTTCACTTTATGAGACCACAGAAGTCACTTTCCTCTCCTTCCTAGCACTTGATTTGAACCTTCTAAATTGCTCCTTCCAATTCCCCTACTTCCTTCCCCCACCTCTTATGTACCATCCCATATCTTTATGTAGTCCCACAAAAGAAACATTCACCTGTAGGCAGGGTGTCCATAATGCTTCCTGTCTAACTCTTTACTGCTGCTTCTCTCAGATTTCTGTTACCTGTGAATTCCTTTGATTGGAATTTTATTTTCTACATTCAGAAGTTCTTGGTAGTTCTCTTCTATTATTTATTTCATTATGATACTAAGATTTTTTTTGTTCCATCATGTTCTTTGTGAAAATTTATGGAGGTTTGGTTATCTGTACATGTCTTTAAGATTCATGTCTGCATAGTGAACGTATTTTCTTTTATTCTTTTTTTATTTTTCTTCTTCTAGATTGTCTTTCACTTCTATGTATTTGCATTCCCATCTATTGTTTTCTCTTTTGTTTCTTTGGTGAGAACCGCCATTGTTTAAGTTTTTCTATTCTGATTATTTTTGCTGTACAGGACATGCATTCTGTTCTCATAATTTTTTTTAAATTTCTCTTTTAAACCATTTAGTAACAATAATGTGGTCCCATACTCTCAACTTCCATGTCTCATCAAATGCCAGATAATTCTCCTTTGTTTTGGAGTATTTATTTATAGATGACATATCATACCATATTATAGACTTTATTATAGTATTTATTTACTAGATCTAGAGGTTATGTTTCCTTCTCTTGTTACTATTTTCCAGTTGATTTATCTGTTTATGTTCAAAATCTTCAAAATTTCTTTTTTCCTGGAATCTTGGGTACATTCAGTATTCACCTCACCCCTTATTTCCTTCATTGCTCATTTCTGACTCCCTCTCCTCTGATTATAGTTTCCTTGGGGTCTGGATCTCAAAGCATCCCAGCCTACTCCCTCACTGAACAATTCATAATTTATCAGGCTAGGTCTCTGCTCCAACTGTCCCTTGGGAATGGGGGTCAGAACTGGCCCCCTCTGGATTCTGTGCTTTCCTCTTAGGCTTGGTGCAATGTTAAAAAGCTTCCCACATGTACTATATCCTGTCTTGGTGACCTGTCCCCCTCCTTCTATACCACAGTTCTTTAGTCTGGTTCTACCGGTTCAGAGACTGCCATTGTGGCAGATCACAGCCTATTTTATGAACATGAGAAGTTCACAACTTTGTGACACTTTCAGTTCTTTGTTATACTTCCCAGTCACAGTCCCTGCAAGGCTTTTGTTCCCAAAGGACTGTGGTCAGACCAGTTGTTAAGGTCCATTAAAACTCCCACAGCCTGGAGCTGGATCTCTACAGCACTTGAAAGAGGGAAGGAAGGGAAACTTGGGTGTAGGGACTGATTTTGACTTAAGCCTATGTCGTGTACTTGGGTCTGCTGGTGTAGCCTCACTGCCTATATCATAAGATTTAAGTGAGGAGTGTTGAGTAAACTCAGTCAGTGAGCATTGATTCCTGGATTTGGTTTACTTTGGTTATGTCTTTTTACTTTATTTTGGATTCTTGGTGTCCTAGATCATGGAAACAACTGAAATTGCTTTCTATTTGGCACATCATTTTTGTTTTGGAGAAGTTTGAGAAGTCAAGTGAATTGGAAAAAAATCTCTTCTTCCATCTTATTGATCAAGTAACATGGAAGTTCACAAAATGTAATTTTTTTATCCAACCCAAACATCATCATAGGGCTCATTTCTAATCATACTATAAGTAATCAATTCTTCATCCCATCCTACCACACACAGGCACACACACACACACACACACACACACACTGTTTTCAAAGAAAATGATATAGATATAAATGACTACAGAAGACAGGATATTTTCAGAAATATTCTTCATTTTCAGACATAAAAGAACTCCCCTAGAGCAAACACAGAACTCTCCATAAAGCAGGTCATAAATTATACGATATCTAGAAAGAGAGACTAAACGAATTTTGGTCATCAGGGAAGAAAATTGGATTCTTTTACCCACAGAATCAACTTTGAGAAAAAAGCCAGCTAATTTTTATTTTGGCCAATAGAATACAAATAGTTGTCTATTAATTGAGCTTGATCATGTCTTTCTTGAATTCTAGTTCTTTCTCTTATGAATGATGCTTGCATATTAACATGTTATCTTTATTTGTAACACATCATCTAATTCTGTTAAGCTCAAAAAATACAGAGGTAAGAGATAAACAAAGTGACAAGTCTGAGGGTAATATGCATGGCAGATCTCATACCCTAGTAAAGCACCCCAACCTACTCACCATCACCAGAGACATAAGAAGACAGGGCAAAGTAAGAATGATGCCACAGCCTTTTCATCAGTTAGTAAACATTCATTAAGAGCCTTCTGTGTGCCAGACACTGTGCCAAGCACTGGAAACACAAAGAATGGTAAAAGACAGCCCTTACTTTTAAAGAGCTCACAATATAATGGGGGAATACAACAGTCAAATAACTATATGCGAACCAGCTAAATATAGGATAAATTAGAGATTATCAACAGAGGGAAGATATTAGAATTAAGAGTGATTAGAAAAAATTCCCTGGAGAAGTTTAGATTTTAGCTAGGTCATAAAGGATAATACTCTGTACATGGGGGATGGCAAGTCAAAATGCCTAAAGCAGGGAGACGGGACGTCTCGTTGAAGAACAGCAATGAGGCTAGTGTCATTGGATCATAGTGTGCCTAGAGACGAGTAGGATGTAAGAAGGATGGAAAGATAGGGAAACAGGTTATGAAAAGCTTTGAATACCAGAAATTTTATATTTGGTCTTAGAAGTAATAGTGAGCCACTGTGGTTCATTGCCCAGGGCATGGGAGGAATATTTCATGGTCAGAACTATACTTTAAGGCAGATCACTTTGATAGCTGAGCAAAGTATGTATTGGAATGGGAGACATTTGTGGCAAAGAGATCGACCAACAGGCTATTATAAAAGCCATGTGAAGTGATTGAAAGGCAATAAAATGGGGAGAAGGGGATGGATTCAAGAGGTGTTACATAGATAAAAGTCAATAGGCCTGGGGCGGCTAGGTGGTACAGTGAATAGAGAACTGGCCCTGGAGTCAGGAGTACCTGAGTTCAAATCCAGCCTAAGACACTTAACATAAAAACTAGCCGTGTGACCTTGGGCAAGTCACTTAACCCCAACTGCCCTCCAAAAAGCAAAAAAAAAAAAAAGTCAATAGGCCTTGGCAATAGATTGAAGGTAAGATTAAAAGATGGAGGGTAAGAGAGTAAGGAATCAAGGATGACACGTGGGTTCCAGGTCTAGGAAATTGGAAGGATGGATGTATACTGGAGAGTAATAGGGAAATTGGGAAGGGAGGAAGATGTGAGGGGAAAGGTGAGTTCTGTTTTGAATGTGTTGAGTTTCAGCTGTCTATGGGGCACCAAGTTTAAGGTATCTAAAAGGGAGTTAGAGATGCAAGGTTGCAGGTCAGCAGAGAACTTTGGGCTGGATTCTCAGAATAGATTTAAGAATCAGTTTAGAGATGACAATTAAATTCATAGGAGCACATGAGATAATCAAGTAAAATAGTATAGAAAGAAAAGAGAAGAGGGCCTAGTATAGAGCCTTCTGGGACATTCATTGTCAGCAGGTAGTTGGTTGATTGTTCATTCTTTTGAAAAGGACTAAAATGACATCTCTATGCTGGGGTCAAGGTATAATGTATCCAACTGTGGCCGATCAGTTCACTAAAAGCTTAGAACACTCTACCACAGGTCAGGAACAAATAGTCCATATGAGCATTTGGAGTTGAGATGTCTCTAAATTTGTGCATCTTACATTTCTTTTGGGGTGCTACAATTCTGCTTCACTAGTAGGGCACCTTCTTTGATGCCGGTATGCCATGCTGGACCCTCCTTTGCCAGAATCTCCCATGTCACCTAATTTCAAAGTTCTTCAGAGAGACATTGAGAGTGTCCTTGTTTCACTTTTTCTCAACACCATGTGAGTGCTTGCCTTCCATGAGTTCTCCATAGTATACTTTTTTGGCAAATTTATGTTTGGCATTTGAACAATCATTCAGGCATTACCTGAATGAAGATCCAGCAAAGGAGACTGAAAGGGATTGTCTGGCTCACTCCCCTCTAGCTAGATTCATGCTGGCAGGTCTGGCAGTATTCACAAGAAAGAAAGTGGACTGAAGGGGAATGTGGCCTTCACTCTACTTCAACTCATTCTCAGAGTCCTAGGGGCTGTATTATATGAAGGAAACATGCTTCTACATTCAAAAATGCAGCCCTTGAACACCCACTGGTGTGCTTCACATTTATACAAATTAGACATATTAACTCTTAAACATGAAATATTTACTAGACAGGAAGCCAAATGAAAGAATAATCTGAATATGACATTTACTAAATAGGAAGTTAAAGCAAAAGTAATCATAACAGAATACCCTAATTACCATAAACCAAACCATATTCTCCCTCTGTTGTAGGCATTAACCATGAGGATGAAAGAATAGGAGGGCCAGAAAGAATGGGCACAAACTTCTAGAATCCTAGCAGTGAAACACATGCATAGAAAAATCCATGTGTTCAGGATAACTCATGGCTCTACACTAAAGGCCTCCTGGATATTACATTTTTTAGGGAACTGTACATCTCCATTTCACCTGCAGGTGATACTGCTTCTTTTCTGAGACTCTTCTTTCTCCTACAGGATACGTCAATCAATTACTCTATAACTGAACATTTATTAAACACCTATGTGCCAGACATTGTGTTATGTGTTGGACAAAGCCATATCCATTTTACTCTTCAGCTGCTGAACCAATGATAAGATTTTTTAGCTAATTCTAGTCATAAGGATCTGCAAGACTATTCAGATCTCCACTCCCAGAGCTTTGGAGTTAGGGTGGGGGAGGTGGGGGAGGAATTCCCTTTCTCCAACAACAGAAGGCAGTAAAGGGCAACACAGGCAAGCCACTGAGGAGTTTTCTCACTCTCAGAAAGTAAATGGTGCTAAAGAACAAGATAGTTTTTTTCCCTAGATCCCTCTTCAAACTGCATAGGAGGTTTATCTTCAATAAGATCAGGTCCTACACATTAACTACAAAGTCTGTCTGTTTCTCAACAGTTGGTCTCAGCTGTCCTCAGTTCCTATCAGCTCCTCAGTTCTGTTGACTGGACTTTTGTCCTTGAGGTGCATGTTTTCATTCTGGCATTCTCAGAACTCTTTATTTCTTCTCAAGTGGTCTTACATAAAAGACATTTCTACTGCCTCATTCTATGAATTGTTTCTCCCAAATATTCCTTTCTGTACTTCTCACAGAAATGTCCATTTTCTGCCCCTTTCTATCAATAAAAATATCTACACAATAAAAGGGAAGTACAATAGTATCATCCATCTAGAGTGGGAAGGAAACTCAGATGTCATCTAGCAGTACCCCTTCCTTCTACAGATGTGTAAACTGAGGTCCAGGAAGTTTAAACAACTTATCCAAGGTCAAAAAGGTATTTTTTTTCAAACTCCAACAAAAGTAGAGAAGTGGGTACTGTAATACATTAGACAGAAATCGGAGGTCTAGTTTGAAGTACTAATTCTCCCATATAATACTGCAATATTTGAAAAAAAAAAAGTCCTCTCCTTGCTGTGGGACTCAAGTTTACCCTTCTATAAAATGAGGCGGGTAGGTACTTCCAGCCTTAGCATTCTATGATCTTCTGATTCTCTTCCCCTGGTCTGACCATCAAAAATGTCACTAATTTGCAAGAACATGGTTCTTTGGTTTTCAGAATATCTTTGTATCTGAGGTCTCATTAAAATTGGCAGAGAAGTTAACAAACAGAATGGCATTCTTCAACTTTTTTAGCTCATGCAACTTGCTGGTAATCAACAACGTGGAGGTCAAAATAGTGAGACTCACTTCCAACTATGTGATGCATAAAAATTCACCAAAAAGTTTCACTTATGGCTTAAGAAACTAATAATGTGTTTCATATTATGCGTACCACTCTCCATATAATTAAAACTGATCAAAACTTCTCATTCTTGCCATCAGAAAATTTTCTTTGAAATCTAAGTATTTACCTTGAAAGAAATCTGGATAAATAGGTCATGATGGTCCTCTACAGAGTCAGTAGACATCATACTTTGTGCCATACTACTGTTTAATTAATGAATAACACTTATGTTCTTTCAGTATTATTTATACATTATTTAACTTAGAAAATTTAATGTAGACACAATGAGAGAGTAGAGAAAGACTGGGCACATAACTAGGAGAGGACAACTGGAGTTCTGTTCCAACATTTACAGGACTTATATGTGCATTAAATGGTGTTTAAAATGTCACAATTTTAAATTAGTCATATTTACATGTTAAAAGCACATACATCCCTTTTAGCAGCACAAATCTTAGTTTCTAGCTAACAAGAATAATTAAACTAGAAAGCTATCAGTTCAAGCATACAACTAATAACATCTATCTGTGAATGACTTTAGTGACTAATTCCCCCTTTAGATCAAATAAATTTCTTTAAATCACTTCTTGGATTGGATTCACATTATAAATTACAAAGTTCCCTTTAGGGCTCTTTTGTACTTCTTGCTCTAGGTGTCAAAGTGTTAGTTATGGCCCTAACAAAGTTGTAGGAAGCCTATCTGCTCTTAAAAACCTCATACTTGAGAGGTAGCATTTAAGCCCATATAAAGAAGGCACAAGCTCTTTTGACAAGTCTCTCTATATGCAATATTATTAATAATAGATACTATTTATAGGCACCTACTATATGTTAAGTGTTTTAGACATATTTTATTTGATCTTTACAACAACCCAGGAAGTTGTGTGCTATTATTATCCCTATTTTCATTTGAGGAATCTGAGACAGTAGATAAATTATTTTCCCAAGGTCACACAGCTAGTGAGTGATTAAGCTTGGATTTTAATTCAAGTCATCTAACTCCAGGACCAGAGCTCTATCCTCTGCACCACCTAGCTGTCTTATAATATTAATGACTTCAAATGTTAAGTGTTTTAACCACTTACCAATGATGATCTTTAGGGACTGATTGTCCTTCATTCCTGAAGAAGACCAAAATGACATCATTAGGTTGGGGTCAAGGAAAAGTATGTCCAACTATGGCCGATCTGACTGATTTGAGCTAAGAAGGCGCTACCACACATTGTTTACAAATAGTTCAATGAACATTTGGAGTGGAGATGTCTCTCAATTTGAGCATCTCTTGCTTCTTTTGAACTGCTGTAATTCTTCTTTGCTCTTAGGTCACCGTGCTTTCTGGGATGTGGGCACATCGTGTTAGGCATTCCTATGTCAGTGTCTCCCATGTCTCCCAATCACTTCCGAAGTTCTTCAAAGTGACCTTGAAAGTGTCCTCATACAGCTTCTTCTGACCTCTGTGTGTGAATGTTTGCCTTGTGGCATTTGAACCCATGTGGCCAGCCCATCAGAGGTGTGCTCTCTGTACTACTGTTTGAATGCTTGGCAGTTCAGTTCAAGGAAGGACTTCATTGTCTGGTACCTTATTTTGCCAGGTGATCTTCAGAATCTTTCTAAGACAATTAAAATGAAAGAGATTGGCAATTTATCTAGGGATAAAGACTAGCAGACTAGATAGTTTGTAAGTAGATCTGTGCCAATGAGGGGCAGAAAACTAAACTGCTTCTATGGGACTTCCCAATTTTCAAAATCTACCCTATATTTCACCTGATCCCATTTCCTCCAATAGCCATGGCTTTCATAAGTTTTTATACTCTACAATTATCAATAACCTCCTTATCATTAAATATGGTGTGGCATATGAACTAATCTTGAAAGACAAGTTGTCTTTCACCAGGTGGAGAGGTGAAGGATGAAGAGATGGATAACATTCAAAGAAAAGAGACTGGCTTAAGCAAAAGTCCAGGAGCAAGACTGGATGGTGAATGAGGCAGCTAGGTGGTGCAGTGGACAGAGTATTGGGCCTGTACTTATGGAGCCCCAAGTTTACATCCTGGTTCAAACACTAGCCATGTGACCCTCAGCAAATCACTTAACCTATGTTTGCCTCAACTACAAAATGGGAATCATAAAACTACCTGCTTCACAAGGTTATTGGGGCAGCTAGGTGATGCAGTGGATAGAGTACCAAGCATGAGGTTGGGAAGACTCATCTTCCTGAATGCAAATCTGGCCTGAGACACTTATTAGCTGTGTGACCCTGGGTAAATCACTTAATCCCGTTTGCCTCAGTTTCCTCATCTATAAAATGAGCTGAAGAAGGAAATGGCACACAACTCCAGTATCTTTACCAAGAAATCTCTAAATGGGGTCATGAAGAATCAGACATGACTGAAAATGAGCAACAACAAAACCCAAGATTATGTTGAGGGTCAAATAAGTTAATATTTGTAAAGCACCTAGCATAATGTCCCATACATATTAAGTGCTATATAAATATCATCATCATTATCATCATCATCGTTATGGAAAAGGGAGTAGTCCCTACAGCTAGAAATTAGAATACATGAATTAGAGAGGTGGGAGACAAGGCTGGAAGAATAGATTAGATGCAGACTGTGAATGGAGAGGTTGTATGATACCAAATGATTTAGACATCAGAATGTATGCAGTAGGAAAAAAAGAAGTAGTGAAGGCTTTGGTACCAAGGCATAGTATTTCAAGATAGTTCCAGAGTGATTTTATTTCACTCCCACCTTTCTGACTATCTCCTCTGAAATTTCTTGGGCATTCAACCTTGTCTCAAGTTTTAGAACAGGATTGGAGATCCAATGAACTCTGCCATATTCCTCTAAAGCCCCATTCCACCATCCTTTTAACTTCTGGATCAAAGTACCCTTCTTTGGCTACCATTTGCTTATGTGGCTTGTTTCCCCCCCCCCATTATGTAATGTAAACTCATCATAGTGAAGGACTCTCTTTGTTTTTATATTTGCATTTCAGGTACTTAACATGATTTTCACATATAATAATTTTTTTCCCCTTCATTCAAAGGGTTGATCTGATCCGATCCGCATTTAAGACAATTTATCTAGCAATTAACTGGAACATTAATTGTTATAAGAGTTTGAAGGTAGAAAGACCCATTGTGAAATTATCACCACAGTCTAGGCAAGATGAAATGGGGGACAGGTAGACTCAAATAGAGTAAAAGTTGTGATAATGGAAAAGAAAAGAGAGGTGTAAGAATTTTTCAGAGGTAAAACTGACAGAACTTGGCAGTCGGCAAGAATAAGCATGAAAGGTAAGGGAAAGGAAGGAGTAAAGGATGATAACATATTAGGCATTCATTAGAGAAGGATGTGATGCAAAGTCCCTGACTTCAAGGAGTCTGAGATTTTAAGCCTATGTGACAGTAGGAATGACGGTGCTATGAAAATCAATAAAACAAATGGAATACCCAATGTAAGGGCATGAAGTATAGATAATGAGTGTTAGAAATGTTGATCTGGACATTCAAGTTGCACACTGAGGTAAAGCTATCTAACAGATATGAGGATATTGCCCTCTGGAGAAAGGTTGGGCAGTTGAAAATGAAAAAGACAAGGAATTCAAAGCAACAGTAAATGATGTATTTGGAGGTGGTAAAATAAACCCATTTAGAAAGAATAACAGCAATGGGAGGGAGACTTTTCCTTCATTTTTTTTCTTTTAACACTCTAAGCCTTGGTAAGGTATAAAGAAGGGTGGGTGAATATTTTTCAAATGTGAAAGAAAGGGGGAAGAGTTTACATGGCAGTAAAACATAGCAAGAAAATATGCTGCTACGTTCTGGGATCCAGAAAAAGGAATTATTCTGCAATAACACCTCTAAGAGTAGGGATGTCCAGAGACATCTGAATGCCACAGTCATTTTGGAGTCAGCAAATCTAATGTTGCATCTCTTACAGAGATAAACAAATTAGATTTATTCAGCAGGGCAGTCCAAATGTCTGAACCACTCCTAAATGGGCCTAGAGGTAGGAGGATGATCTTAATGATGTATGGCAAGACCTGCATTACAAAATAATTTCAATTACTGGAAGCGTTAAAAAGCCACTTTGCAGCAGTTGGAAAAAATTACCAATAGACTTTAAATACATTGAATGCAAAAGAAGCTATCAGCTTCCAGTTCCAATTTAAATCCAGCTACAACTTGTGGAAAGATGTTAAGACAAAGGATCCCAGGATGGGGAGAAAATGCATTAAGAAGGAATGGAAAAAAGCATGAAGCAAAGTAAAACCACACTGGCATAACTTATTTTGGGTCTCCCAAGTCAAGGGAGGACAATCTCACTGCTTGAGTTATTTCAGGTTTGATTTGATGCCTGACTCACCTGGAAATCCCTCCTATAAGGTCAATTAAAAATTGACTTTAAATGGCATCTCTACATTCTGGAGGTTTAACACAACTCAGCCCAGCGTTTAAGGCTGTTCTGTTCAAGACCCTCTTCTCATTCCTTACCCCACAGACAGACTCCTCTCACTGACACAATGTAACAAATATTGTCCATAGAGTCACAAGATTTAGGCTCAAATCCCACCTCCACCACTTACTATGTACCTTTAAAAAATCAACTAATATTTTAAGATGTTCTCTATGAGGTAGCTGGGCGATTTACTGGTTTGAAACCTGGCCCTGGAGTCAGGAAGACCTGAATTCAAATCTAAGGGAAGTATCATAACCTGTCTCTCTCAATTTCATTAAATGTAACGTGGCACCTACCTCCCAGGACTGCTGTGAGAACCAAATGTCATATGAATAAAGTTCTTAGCACCATGTATGGCACATTGTAAGTGCTGCGCTTATTCCCTTCTGTCCCTTCCCTCTTAGAAATATTCTTCTAGCACTAAAAATATGATCTAATAGTGTAATGGGAATGGGAATTTGAAGCTTCGGCTTCCTCAAAAACTTTACTCAAGTCCCCAATCAAATTCATATTTCTTCCTGGTAACTTTATAGAAGGGTTTCAAAATCTGTCCCAGGCCTGGAATGTGATGTCACCAATAACCAAACAATCCTATAAACTCTTGGGCCTTTTTCTTATTGGTAGGGATAGCAAAATCCTGAATCTTTTGTCAGACTTGTGGCAGAATCTCTTGTAGTCACTTATTCCACTGTATTCCCCAAAATTTTACATTTTGAGCTGGTCCTTGAATCTTTGCAGGATTAATTTCCCACCCTTTGCTTTTCATATGTTTAGTCAAAAGTGCCAAATTATTCTCTGCATCTTTTACATTTTTCCCTGTATCATATCATCCTTGTAGTGGGGAAGCTGTATACCAGGTAGCTTTTATTCATCCCAATATTCAGCCACAATCCTATGACAAACAGTGGGACTATGCAGATATCCTTGTGGCAAATGGGTGAAAATACATTGTCTGCCCTGCCAAGTGAAAGCAAACTGTTCCCACTGTTTAGAGTCTCTTGGGATGTTGAAGAAGGCACTGACCAAATCGGTCACTGCATACCAAGTCCCATCATATTTCTGAATCATTTCTATTAAGGTGACAGTATCTGGAACAGCAGCATATGAGGGAGGAGTCAAACCAATATAAGATCAATATTTACTCACAAAATCACAAACCACTTTAGCTCCTTGCTTCTCCCCCACTGTCTCTCTGGCTCTGGCTCCCTACTTCCTGTGGGCTCTGCTGCCCTTCAGCAAACTCCTCCCACCACAGGCTCCATGTGACCATATTTAACCTATTGGGGGCAGAGTTTATCTTCACAGCAGGTAAGCTTCCTGTAGGCTCTGCTCCACCCTTCAGCAAATTCCCTCCATCACAGGCTCCATGTGATTACATTCAGCCTATCAGGGCAGAGTTTACTTTCAAAGCAGGGGAGGTCTTCAAACTCCACCCAGGTCTACTAAGGATCAGGGAAGATCTTCAAATTACCATTCCCATTGCAAATGGTCCCTCAATCAGTCTTCTTTCTATTATTTTATTCATCCCTAAATACCACCTCCTTGTCCAAATCTTTTTTATCTGTTGAAACACTGTCTTACAAGGGATGAGGAAGTACAGGGAACAAATATTTATTAAGGTGCAGTTTAAATCCTACTCATCTTCCTTATGAAGGCGTAACTAAAGCATTCTATACCAAGAGCCCCTTCCTCTGGTATATCTAGGGTTTATTAGCACTTAATAAAATGCAGTTCCAAGAAACATCCTGGAATGGTGGGTCGAGGTTCAGCTCTGGAGTGAGGAAGATGAAGGGTCAAGGCCAGCTTCTAGAACATAGGACCATGTGACTATGAGTGAGTCACTACCTCTCCATTCTCCCAAATTACTCTCTTAGGATTATAAGTTACAGCTCAGGGGTGAGAGTCATTCATGGAGGCAGGTTTCACACAGAAAATGGCCCCGATAACAAAATAATGGGTCCAGATTCCCCACTTTGCCCCCCAAAGAATGCCATGAAATATTACCTTACCTATTTCATGTCTGGACATCTGTTCTCCCCATCTAGACTGTTTGTTCCTGAAGAACAGATAATGTGTCTTCTTCAGATTTGTATCCCCCTGTTGCCCAGTACAGAGCTGTAGAAAACATAGGTATTCAGTGAAAGCTTCTGCATGTAAAAACAAGAATTATGTGTCTCTTATGAAGTCCTGAACATAGAAGACACAATAAATATGTGATGAATGGAGTGACTTGGGGTTTTGAAACACTGGATGTGTAAGATAATGCCTGTGCTTTCAAGAAGCTGATGATCTATTGGGGAAATTGGACTCGTATATATAAAGCAATACGAGAAATAGTACAGGAATCAGGAACAATTAAACATAAATTGAGGCAGAATATTTAATTGCATTACCATTTTCTTTGACTTGACACCTTTTCAAAATATATAGGCCCATAAAAAGAGATGGGAATGTCTCCTTTGTTGGCTTAAGGACTGGAAGGCTCTAGGACCCTCCAGCATATCCACTTTATAATTCTATTTAAAATTATAACATCATTCACATCTCCCAAGCTGTGGTATGCAGGCTACCACAGGATGTACCAGATCTAAGTCAATATTCCTTAAAAGAAAGCACCTGACCTAGGGATCCCTAATTTAAAAAAATTAGACCAGACAGAAGACCAAAACACCAGTTTAGTCTTCAGTATTTTCAATAAATCCATATAGATATAAAATCCATTAAGGTGACTTGAACAAGCCTGCTAGCAGGGAGGGGTCATTTCAAAGACATGCAAAAGAAGATCATGATAAGGATGATTATGAGAAATCTAACACTTCCTCCCCACACACACTTTCTTTTTGTAGAAACATATTCATTCCACTTTTCGATAATTACATCCTGCCTCCTTAAAATTTCCATGGAGGGCTCAGATTGCTTCTTACTTTATTCTTAATTGTGCTTCCGTATTGTATCTTAATTACTGTAGTTTAAATCAAATTAGATGGAGCTCTTCATTTCCTTGAAAAACTAAAACAAACCAAAGGAAGAGGGAAAAAAAAACCAACCACATAGTATTATGTATTGATTCCCCTGAGTCCTGCTGAAGTGTTTTATGAGTATGAAGTCAGATGAGGTTATCAGAGGATAGATTTAGAACTGAAAGAGAGCCTAGAGGTCGAGGCCAAATTCTTCATTGTATAGACACAGAAAGTGAGACCCAAGCAGATCAAATGGCTTGCCTAAATTCAAACAGATTTGGCAGAGATGGCATTAGATATCGGGTTCTTTGGTCTACAAGGTCAGTGCTTTATCCATTGCATCTCAAGTTTGGGGTCTTTGGAAAAGGAATGAAACAGTGGTGAGATTAGTAACAGGCATCTGGTGGAGTTTGGAATCGTTATTCCAGTGAACAACTTATGGGAGACATGAGAAAACAGCCACAAAGAATAAATAGGCATGGATGTATTATAATCTATACCTCTGACAGAAATGTCCACAATGATAGCATAATAGATTCACTTGAGTATTAATATAATAAAAACTTCAATTTGTGTTCTGAAATAAATTTCAATGGTGTGTGGGTTCATTGTTAGTAGTGAATATTGATACAAAGGGGTCCTTTCCACATTTTAGCATAGATGAAACTTGTAACACAAAGAGTTTGCTGATGGTGCCCATTTAAATCCCCTTGATTGCTGCAGAACTTAATTTAAAGGGCCTTCTAGTGACCTAAAATTGAGCTCCTCAAACTTGCATTTAATATAATGTCTTGCCTGTTATTTGAAGATTTTTCCCCTTCTTTAAAAGGAACCTCTAAGAAGGAATGTAGATTTTCATCTTCTGGTGCTGCCAAGAAGATGAATTTCTAAACCAACACAGTTTTGGGGCTTCTTGTTTCCAAGAATCAAAGTTGGAAAAGAACTTGGAGAATATTGAGTCCAAATTCCTCATTTAACAGATAAGGGAACTGACTCTTAAGAGAGACTAAGAAACTAGATGAAGGTCACACAGCTAATTAGTGGCTGCTCAGGAGTCTCATAAGCAGTTTGGAAGACCAGGGAAGGTAAGTGACCCATGGCCTCCCTATAGGAAAAAGAAACTTGAAATCATGAATGAAACAACCAGTCCAATGTTTGGAACTTGCTTAATGTATCAATTTTAAACTGCCTTGTTCAGTTTTTCGCATGAGATCTCCACATGTTCAGGTAAGGTAGAAACCAGTCTACTTTTGAGCTATGTGGTTTCCAGGCAGTGAAATTACCATAACTGGCATGGAGCCCCACTTAGCACTACTTACAGTAAGTTGCTTTTATTGGGACAGATTAAATGGTACTCTTCTGGGAGCACTATTTCAGCTGAGGACATCTTTTGGGCCACAGGCAGCATGAAAGAGCTCTGGGAGGGTGGAGAGGGTTCTGCTGAGGTCATCTCATTTGGGTGACAGATAGCATCCTCTCACAGAATCGGGTAGAGAATCATCAACTCTACAGGACAAAAAAAGATTCAGAGGAGCCAATGAGACCAAAGAAAAAGAGCCAAGGCTAATATTTAAAGTCACTGCTGCTCCTGAGAGAAGATTGATTCCCCATTTGTCTCCACCAAAACAAGAAACCAGAGGGATATTGATAGGCACAGATAAATAATACTTGGAGAGGTTTGTTTTTTTTTTCCCTCAATAAGCAGAGCTTACTCAAGCATTGATTATGAAGAGTAGGCATGGCTTCATCAAGAACAAGTAATGTCAGATTGACTTCATTTTCTTTGCTTATTGTATAAGCAAATCAGGGTAATGAAGATAAGGTTTACCTAGATTTAAGCCCCAGTTTTAAAAAAAAAACAATCTCATCCTATATTTGTGGGGAAAATAGAGAGAGAGAGGGCTACACGATAGTACAATGTGTAAAGAGGACACTGGTGCAATATCCCTTGGATGGGTGATTCACCTTGCTCTGTTCAACACTCTTAGTGATGACTTGGATAGAGGCATAGAATTCTTGCTTGTCATTTTGAAGATGAAATCAAAGTGAAAGGGATTGTTAATGTACTGGATGAAAGAATAAAAGACTCAAAAGTATCTGAACAGGTTAGAATTTTTAGTCAATTATATAATGAGATAATTTTTTTTTCTTTTAGCCTGGGCCAATGAATCCATCAGAGTAGGGTACTTCCTGTCCAGTGAAATCAGAAACTGATCTGTACTGTATAATCATAAAGTTTCCTGGAATGCTGAGACTTGCCCAAGGTCACACAGATGGAGTATGCCAAAGGTGAGATTTTAATCCAATTCTTCCCATATCAAGAAACTCCTTCTAGTGATGCAGACTGGTAACTTCTCCACAATTTATAACTTTAGATAACTTCCTAGTGTCCTAAAAGATTAATTTACTTGCAAAGGGTGGCATAACCATTACGTATCAGAGACGGTTTAAATTCAAGTCTTCATGATTTAAAGGTAGGCTCTTTATCCACTATGCCAAGCTATCACTTACCTCTATTGGGAAATTACATAATTATGTTGTCGTGACTGTTTAGTCATTTTTCAGTCTTTGTGACCCTTTTTTTTGTGGGGGGGAGGTTTCTTGGCAAGGACACTGGAATGGTTTGATATTTCCTTCTCCAGGTCATTTTACAAATGAGGGAACTTAGACAAGCAGGTTTAAGTGACTTGCCCAGGGTCACACAGCTAGTAAGAGTCTGAGGCCAGTTTGAACTCATGTTTTTCCTACTCCACTGCTTCAGCTACTGCGCCACCCAGTAATAAGGACCTTAAAATAATCAAGCCCTTGTTGTATACTCTGGTATACAACAGCTTGTGCTCCCTGTGTTTAAGAGAAGTTCTCACACATAATCAATGCAGTAAGGTATACAATAATGATGGGTAGTTACTAGACCTCTTTATCTAGTAACCTGGGTTAGTGAGAACAGACAGTGAAATATCTGAATGCTGAGTCCCCTCTCTTTGCCTTACCTACCCCTTAGGTTCTCCCATCCTCACATCTCACCAGTGGTGGAAACAAGATCATTTCTTACAAGCAATAGCAGTGGAATACAGGAATACAAATGGATCCGCACAATGTCATTTAAGTAAATCACGCAGAGCCTTGGAAAGGTGGCAGGAAGTCGGGCTTTCTTGAAGGCCAGATTAAAGCATAGTTCAGGGAAAAGTCACTGCAATGAATAGTTCATATTCGAAGGCAACATATATTTACAGAAAATGAAATCTTGGTTAAAACATTTTTGAATCATGTCTAAGTGTTCACTGTAAACTAGAAAGGTCTTTCTTGATTTACTCAGCTCAATTTTGGGGCTTTATTTTTTTTCTCTGTGCTAATGGCAAGCTATCAATCACTAGAGCTGTAATCAGATTTTGCAGAAGGCCACCGGCATCATTTTCAATCATTTAAACTTTGCCAGGCTGCTTCCCTTCCTTATGAATCACCAAGATTAATGCCAAAGTTTTAAATAATATATATATGTGTATACATATATATGCATGAATATGAATCTAAACATACCTATTCATACAGAAAAATATATATATATGTGCACTTTAGGAGATTTAACAAATTAAAATTGTTTCTTCCTTAATTCCAATCTCATCATTTTCCCAGGATTCATGCATATTTTTCGGTGCCTGCTCTATCACCCTGAGAATGACAAATTGCACCATCTATCTGATAGTCAACCCTGGGATAGTTCCTTGGACAGATGGTGTATTTCTCCAGAAAGAAGGGGTTTCAAAGAAAATGAATCCTTGAGGATACATGTGTTTTTCAGGTTATTTACCTGGGAAAATATCTCCTGAAGCTGACTATAATTCAAAGAGCAATTTAAAAAAAATAACAATCATAATCCTTAAAAGGAGGTTGCCATTTTATGGGCCACCTATTGAGATTTTAGGATCTCCTGCATATCCATTGAACCCCAACTCAGTCTCATAAATCCCACAACTCAGAAAGGATCCCATGAAGAATTTTCTGGAGGGTCTGTTTGACTCATAAGCTCAAAGCAAGTCATCTGTCCTCCTTTTCCCCATCATCTATTCCCTGAAATTAAGGCAAGCACCCAGGACCCTGATTACTCTCCTTTATTTCTCTCCCAATGCTCTTCCTTGGCTATTCTCTCTTCTCATATTTTACACCTTAATTTATTTTTTAGAGGAAAAATACGTTTGAGGAATTCTTCATCCAACATGTATTGAATGTTCACTAAGCATTATGCTTTGTACAAATGCAAATGAAACCAAAAAAAAACAGCTTCTGTTCTTTTGAATTTGAATGACAATACAACAATGAACAATAGTGACATTCAGAGTCTTGTTGAGTGCTTATTTTCATTCCCACCTCCATGCCTTTCCATATACTGATCTCATTAACCAAAATAAAATTTCCCTTGACCTAAATAAATCCACCACCACCACACCTTTCGCAGCTCAGTTCAATGTCCATCTCCTCTATGAAATTTTGACCAAATGATCTTTCTTCCTCTGTATACCTATTACACTTCAGACTTGATATCACAAATTCTATCACTGGATTAGGCGACAGTGTATTACAGTAGAAAAAGCACTGGTTCTAGCCTATGAGGACTTGAATTCTAATCCCACCCCCTAATTATTACTACCTCTGTGACCTTGGGCCAGTCACTAAATCTCCATGGGCCTGAGTTTCTTTGTCTGTAATATGTGGGTCAGATTTGGACTAGATGACCTGCCCAGGAGACCATTAGACCTGTAGCGATATAATTCCTTTTTCTATTGTGTCATATGTTTGTTTCATCATTTCACAGTCACATTTCTACTTAGCCACTTAGTACACTACTGGGGAGCAAATGTCACATATGACAGATCTTAGTACCCCTCAGGGAACATGTACAGATTGATGCCCTGTAAAACAAGTAGAAATGAACCACTGGTGGACTTGTTACTTTTATCCTAAGGCTTCACTATACCTTGGGCACCTAGGCCAGGCTGAGCCCAGGAGACAAGAATGAAATGAAATGATGGGTTGTACCTGCTTCTGGAAGCTAAGTGGAATGATGGAAGGCCAATCAAGAACAGGAAGTCCTCTTTTCTACCTCCTCTACCTCTTTCCTGCAGGATACCTAACTATAGCAGACCCAAGTTGTATTGGTGGCCTTTGGGCCCAGAGCATTGCTTCATGGTTTTTGCAATGGAGGTTTTGGAATATCACTTTCTGCAAAACCTGTTCTAGTGACAGTCCAATTCCAGTATCCTGATGGCTGCTCACATCTATAGCCCTTCAGCCTATCACCAGCTCCCAGAAAATGACCATAGAGATTTCCTCCATGTAGCTTCATACATTCCCAGGCTCAGTGTTTTTGCTTTTTTTTTTTGAGGTATCCTAATAAATCAGAGCCTGTCATTTCAAGGGAGAATTAATCATCCTTTTAAACACAGTGGGCATATCACTTGCAGTCTTTTCCAAACAGCCCCCAGACAAAAGAAATGTGATAAGCTTCTGGTCGCAAAGAATAATAACTGTATATGCCATTTACAAATTGTTTTGCAGTTTACAAATCACTTTTCTCATAACAACCCTGTAAGGCAGTTAGTATACATATTAACATCCCTACTTTATAGATGAAGAAGTTGAGTCTCAAATCAGAAATCACAGAAGGGTCTTTCTCTAAGAGCCTGTACTTATTGATCTGTGGACATTTTGCAAGGAAATAGTAAAACTCAACACTTCCATGAGGATAGCAAAAATTAAGCACCCGCTGAACACATAGCATAAACAGGAAACAAGGATTGCCTTTCAGAAGTTCACTTTCTTTCAAAATCTAAGACAAGTCTCCAAATTATAAATATAAACCTCAAAATATTCTTAATATGTCAACAAATAAACTCTATTGAATCAAGAGTATAATAACAGATAAAGGTACTGCCTAAAATCACCTGGGCAGAACATCAATCTATGAGTATTTAAGAGCAATGTTATCAATTGATTTCATCATACAAAACGCCAATCTCTCAGCTACATGAAATAAAAATGCTTTTATTCAATTAGACAAGGCAGTTATTTTATACACATGTGCAATAGTCCATACAGCATTAAATATAATAGAATAATAGCAGGACAGCAATTTGGCTGAGGACCATTTCCATCAGAACTCATCAAATGAGAAGAGAAGCAAGAGATGATGGCAGTAATGACTGATAGATATTCAGGAGTTTTGATGGCTTAAAAGTACACTATGACTTTTGGAACACCTATATAGTGATCTAAGTTTTGCAAAGCAATTTACATACACTGTCTCATTTAATTCTTCTAATAACTCTTTGAGAAAATTGCTACACATATAATTATCCTAATTTATGGATAAGGAAACTAAGATTCAGAGAAGTTAAGTAATGAAATCAAAGTTATCAAAGATGATTTCATGTCTGAAGCAGGACCTGCACCCAAGTACTCAGAAGTACAAGCCTGGCCCTTCATTCACTATGTCAAGTTAAGTGACTTTAGAAGTGAGTATATGGGGGCGGCTAGGTGGCGCAGTGAGTAGAGCACCGGCCCTGGAGTCAGGAGTACCTGAGTTCAAATCCAGCCTCAGACACTTAACACACACACACACAAAAAAAACCTAGCCGTGTGACCTTGGGCAAGTCACTTAACCCCAACTGCCCTCCCAAAAAAAAAAAAGAAGTGAGTATATGGCCCCTTCAGTCTGTCATACTCTCAAACCATCAGAACTTTTCAAGCCCAGAACTTTAGCCAGTTCCTTGATTGACTCTATATCTGCCACACTAGCCTAGCCAGACTGTTAGCTCTGTCATGGAAGATGATGCACAAGGAAGGACATATCATTCACTTTAATCCCAATGATGGAAGCTATGGCATTGGAAATAAACACAGATTTTAACATGTGAGGATTTTCATTTTCTGGTTTTTTCCCATCATGATCTTTGAGTCTTGCCAAGTCTTCCACTTCTGTTAACTACCCAATTTAAATCTTTCAAATAACTACTTCATTCCAGGAAGATTCTCACTGTTGAAGAGAGTCAGATGACAAACCTTTGTTTTAGGTATCATTAACTTCCCCCTAAATTCTGTTTCATTTGCCCCCTGTGTCCTTTTTAGTTTTGAAGAATGGGGAGAAAGTCATCATGGGTCTGTGAACTGAATATCCTTCCCCTAAGAGGTGAAAACTTTGACTCATCAGTAGAATTTTCTACTCAGCTCTGTGTTCAAGGACCAACAACAAATATTGCTTCTAATTCAAAGATTTAGGATTCAAAATTTAGGATTCCTAAATTAGTTATTGGACTATAATCTGAGCACAAGAAAGCTTTCATATCCCATTGTCTTCATCTCCTTGATGAGGAAGCAATATGATATACTTCTAAAAGGGCTACATTAAATACAGACACACACACACACACACACAGAGTGTAACCAAACAAGACCCTTTCCTGGAATTTGTTTTGAGATGCTGCTGGACTTTTCTGTATTTCTTTTCACAGCTGAGGTACATTATGTGCCTTAGCCAGCCACTTTATGGCTCAAGAAAGCAATGATCTGAATCATCGGGAGTTCAGAAAGTTGTTTAAACATTTCAGAGAAGAAATAAATTGTTGGCATGAGGCAGCATAAAGGTTAGCACACTGGAGCTCTGCTCAGACACTGATACTCCCCTGCGCTCATTTGTATTAAAGAGAAATGTAATGTATTACAAATAGAAATCTAATGCTTTTAACAGAGAGGATGATGACAATCTGAAACTAAGTAGAACAAACCTTCTTTAATAAATTCATCTGTCAATGATGATTATACTTTCATTTTATCAACAGATTCCCAGAAATGCTGAATTCGATGGACTGTGATATGATAATGCTGTCCAAATCAAGGGTACAAGGGTCATATTCAGTTGACTTTGTTCACCTGCAATGGTTGAATTACAAACATTTCAAAGAAAAGAGAAAAAAGGATTTCATGGTTCAAGCAATTAACATTATCCCATAGGAAAGAAGACAAAAAGACTGACCAACAGCATAGGCAATTTACCTTAGCAGGTGTTTTCTAGCTTCAGGTGTATTTTGTGAGACAGGTGCCATTTGTTTGTGTTTACAGAATTATGCATGTTTTCCGTATTCTACTTAATCTAAGAAAGCATCTGTGAAAGAAAAGAATGTGAGATGGGTTTTAAAGGTCAAGAGGGAAGAATACAGAAAGATAGGAATCAAGTTTACATGGCACATTGGATGCATTATGCATTTATCACATAATATTTTGTACTATAATCTCTGTCATATTCTACCACCATTAGGCTTCATATTCAAGGCCAGGAGCCATATTTATCATATAAACACAGAACCCCATAGACAGTGAAAACCACAGAGGCTCTTTAGTCCAACCCATATTTGACCAAGAATTGCATCTAGGTCATTACTGATAAGTGGCCATATACCTTCTGCTTGAAGTTCCCCAGAGATAATGAACTCACTACCTCTTAAGGCAGCTCACTGACCTATAGAATAATTACTAAGACAAGAAGCAATTATTAGACACTTGCTAAGTGCCAGATACTGCACTGTACCCATCAGTGAGTTCTTACTTATCTTTAGTCTAAATATACCTCTCTAAAATTACCACTCATTTCTCCCAGATTCATACTCTTAGGTAATACTTAACAAGTGCAATCTTGTTTTCTTTTTAAAAATTTTTTTTTATATTGCAGCCCATTAAACAACATCTATCGTGGCTTCAGATTTGTTTTCTCCTTTCCAAACTAAATATCTTTAATTCTAAAACCAGAGGGATCTCTGGTCCCCTCATCATCCTAGTCACTTTTTCCGGGACATACTCAAACTCAGTTATGAACTTCCTAAATTGTAGATTCAAGAATGCAACACACTATTTAATACTAAGTCTGACTAGGACACAGTAGGGTTATCATTTTTCTTGTTCTAATCCCTCTACTTCTGTTGTTGTCCTAGAAGAGTATAAGCTTTCGGACTGTCCCATTATACTTTCAGCTACAGTTGAGCTTGGATTCCATTTAAGATCTCTCTTTTATATGATGGTTTTCTGCATGTGTGTATTATTTGCTTTTATTAGAAAACTCATTCTGGCAAATACACCAATAACATAAAACTATGCTGTGAGCCTCAGAATTCACCTTTCGCCTTGATCAAAGTAGTTAAAACAGTGGTATAAAACTTAAAAAGGAAGGCAAACCAAGAAACCATATAAGGACCTGTGCAGCTGCATGTTGACTTAGAAAACCACAAATTAGCATTATCCATGTTCTACTACTTTAATTTTTTAAAAATATTTTTCAATTATATATTTTTTTAAATTTTAATTTATTTTCTTGGTTACATCATTCATTTCCACAAGGTTTGGAGTTACAGATTTTCTCCCCTTTTTGCCCCTACCCCCCAGCCCAGAACATTGATCCCACTGTAAGGCCCCTCCCACAATCTGTTCCCTTTTATGCCCTCC
>CM053598.1:85702651-85724795 GCA_028646575.1 Pseudocheirus occidentalis
ACATACACACACACACACACACACACACACACACACACACACACACACACACCCCTAAATAGCCCCTGCCTCAGAGAATTTACAATGGGAGAAGGATGAAGACTAAAGAAAAACAAATGGGCATAATGTAAGGAGCAGATAGGTAGTTCCTGGAGTCAGGAAGACTTATCTTCCTGAGTTCAAATCTGGCCTCACACACTTACTAGGGGTATGACCCTAGGCAATTCAATTAACCCTGTTTGCCTCAGTTTCCTCATCTGTAAAATGAGCTGCAGAAAGAAATGGCAAACCACTCCAGTATCTTTGCCAGGAAAAGTCAAACATGAGGGAACAACAACAGCAAGGTGAGAAGGGCAGGAAGCCCTGCAGCAACCAAAGATTGACTAGGGTTAACTAGGTAGTATTGATTAGGTTTAACAACTGAGAATCCTAGGAAAGCCTTCACAGAACAGGAAGCTCCTGAACTTGAAGGAAGATACTTTGAAAAGCTGAGAGGAGGAAGAACTCCAAACTTGGGTCATACTCTTGAAGATACATGGAGACAGGAGATAAGATACTGACTTCTGGGAACAGGAAATAGATTTCATTGGTTGCAATGCAGACTGCATAAATTGGAACAGTATGAAATAGGACTGGAGAGAGAAGGTGGTTGCATCATGTCCAGGGCTTTAAATACCAAAATAAAGATTTTTTTCTCAGAGACATTAGGGCAACAACATAACTGGAATGTGTTCAGTCATTTTGCAGTCATGTTCAATTCATTATAATTCTATTTGGGGGGGTTTTGGTGGAGATACTGCAGTGGTTTGCCATTTGCTTCTTCAGCTCATTTTACACTTACTGAGGCAAATAGAGTTAAGTGACTTGCGCAGGCTCACACAGCTAGTAAGTGTCTGAGGACAGATTGGAACTCAGAAAGATAATTCCTCCTGACTCCAGGTATAGAACTCTACCTACATACTTGACACGGGACCACATATACAAAATCAGAAGCCAGAGAAAGAATGTCAGGTTCAAAGAACAAAAATTATTCCCATTTGTTTGGTTCATAGATTAGCGTAAAGTGAAAATAGAGGGCTAGGTTGGGATCAGAGAATAAAGAGTTTTAAATGAACTTTGCATTTTATCCCCTAGTCTTGGCAATAGGATGAGCTGCTCCAAGTACAAACAAGATATTTGCCCTTGAGTACCTTTACCACTTAGGTTTGTAAAGAAAAATATTTAGAATATAGCACACTTCATCTGCATAAGGAATAAGAGCTTAATATGATTTATGAAGGAAGGGAGCTATGGAAATAAGCCCTCCTTCTGCAATCCATTTGATCTGTTTGAGGGCTAGGTGGAAAGAATTGTTCCCTTGCATCAGCACTCTCTCTCTCTTAACCTTGTTTAGTAAAGCTGTTACCACTTGGGTGTAGCAGATACATAAGTAGATTTCTCTTCATAAATAGCTAATCTTGAGAATGATACTTAAAAAACCCACCCATGCCCTGATGCTTTCAATATGTATCATTTAGAAGAGAATATTCTAGAGGGGAAACATTCATTTATGACTGTTTTTCTTTTAATGTGCTCAGAAAACAATTGTAGCTTTGCTATTTGCTATTGGTAGAGGTTTTAAAATTCAATTTGATTTAATTTATATGTGTATTAAACTTGTAGTAAACCCAACATACTGTGATAGGCACTGGAAATCAAAACAAAAAGGATAAGGAAAAGGGAGGGTTATAAGCATCTATGTGGTGCCTTATATGTGACTGGCACTGTTCTAAACATTTTATAAATATCTTAATCTCACAGCAAAGTGATATAGATGATGTTATTATATTCATTTTACAGTTGAGGAAACTGAGCCAAAGAGATGGAAAGTGACTTTCTCAGGGTCACACAGCTAGTGAGAGGTCAGATTTGGACTCAGTTCTTCCCAACTTGCTAGAGTCAAGGGCTCTGTCTGCTCCACCACCTAGCTGCCCCAGAAAGAAACAAAGATGCCTTAAATGAAGTTGCATTCTACTAAGACAGAAAGAATAAGACATTCACACAAATAAATTAAATACAAAACAGAAGGCTTTAAGTTCCCAGAAGAGGTTCACATAAAGTCTTGGAAGAAATGAGAGAAGGAAAAGATCACTTTCAGCTGAATGAGTGTGTGTGTGCAAACAAATTAATGTGGCTGAGGGGGCAAATGTGTGCAGCAAACATACTAGAAGCAAGAGAAAGTTTCATGGAGTAACTGGCACCACAGGAAGGATTTGAAAGAAGAGAAAAATTCTTTTCCTGGAGAAATGAAGAAGTAATAGGACAAAAATAATAAAAATAAAAGAAATCAAATATAAAAGCTCCTTTATGGCTGGAAAATAAAATATGTGAAGAGGAAGAGTGTGAAATTAAACTGGAAACATTTCTTGAAGAGGCCTTTCCTGATTCCTACAATTGTTAGTGCCTCTCTTCTACCTGGTTTGCATTTCTGTTTTAATCACTTATGTGTATATGTGCTTTACCACCTCAGTAAGATTAAACTTCTAGACCGTGGGGAATTTGTTTTTCGGTCTTGGTCTGCTCAGTACTTTATATAGTCACTGTTCTGTGGTAACCACTTAATAAATCATAAATTGGGGGCAGCTAGGTGGCGCAGTGAATAGAGCACCGGCCCTGGAGTCAGGAGTACCCGAGTTCAAATCCGGCCTCAGACACTTAACACAAAAAACTAGCCGTGTGACCTTGGGCAAGTTACTTAACCCCAACTGCCCTCCAAAAAGCAAAAAAAAAAATCATAAATTGAAATATTACATTTGTGAGAGCAAAAAGACACTTAGGGACTGAAAAGAGGGTGTGGCAGTGTGATTGTAAAGAAGGGCAGAGTGTTTGTAGGTAAAATGGATAGGAGGTATAAAGGAATAGATGTGAAGGGTAAGGTAGAGAGGAGCAAAAGGTGATACCAAAATGTTAAGCTTTAGTGATAGGCTCTTGATACTAAGATGCTATCAAATATAACCAAGGAGGCTTGGGTGAGGGTTCAGTTTTGGGACAGGAATAAGGAGTCCATTTTGCAACATGCTGAGTTTAAGTTCCATGTTGGAAATGGAGTTGGAAATGAAATTGGAAATGAAGAATTCAGAAGAGTTATCAGAGCCAGACATTTAAGGGTCATATGCACAGCAGCAAGGTAACCACAGGTGTAGATTTTGCTAAGGAAACAATATGGAAAGCAAGAAAAGATATAAACACAAGACATGAGAGGACATGTATGGTAAAGAAAGAGGAAGGAACCAACACTTTCTCATATTAAGTGTATCAAAAACTAACTTTAACTTGATGAAATAGGACATTCTTATTCACAGGTGATATTTACTTTATCAACAAAAGCATCTAAGTAGAAAGTGCCTTAGTAGCATTATTTAACTACAAAAATGAACATAAGTCACATTTAAATCACATTTTAACGTTTACAAAACATATTCTTAAAAAAATCTTGTGAGACAAACAGAGCATCATTATTGCTATCCTACATTTGGTATGTGCACTGGACCTCTTCCCCCAACTTGTGTTAAGATCCATGATTTGATTTCCAGAAGGCAGGTGTCCCTCCACCAAAGAAGATGATGAATATATCGATGTTACCCATACTATGATATTTACATACACACACATACATACATATATACATATACGCATGCATGCATGTTTTCTTTCTTAGAACCTCTTTAAAAGTCATTTCCAGCACACAAGGTCTTGTTCCTGTCCTTATAAAACTTTCAGGATATTCACATGCCACCCACAGACTTATTTCTTTTTGTGAGACCTTTTATAAAACCAGCCCACCTCCTTTTCTAGCCACATAGTTATTATTACTAGTAACATGTTGGAGCCTGCTTGCTCTCATCATGCATCTCTCTATTGCCCTTTGGGTATTAGTAGTTTCACACTCTGTAGATCATAATATGCAGCTATTCATGCCACTAAAAACTGCCATCTTTGCAAAAATAAATAAATGAATGGACACATAAATAAAGAAAAGTGTGTCCAAATAAGAATCCTATATAGTAATACCAGAATATTGAGATTTCCTTTTGCAGCAGTAGTAATTTGGGGATCACAGAAAGCATTGTGAAATGTCTAAAGTGCAATCCAGATCAATCATTTTTCCCTCTTACATTTTTATTTGACGTATTATGGATCAGAAGCATGTTTTTTAGATATTTACATCAGTTGACTAATTGAACTAGTTGACCATTCCCCTGCAGTTCACAGCCTGGGAAATACACATTTGATTATTCACTTTGCCTTTCTAATACAGATGGCTTAGTTACTTTTTTTTCATGATTGCATAGTTCCCTAAGAAAACTATGAGTTATGGGTTTGGGCACAATAAATAGGAAATCATCTTTAATATGAGCATTTGGAAAACCCCACCATTTATAGGAAATAACAATAATAGCTACCATATATGTATTTTTATTGTTCTCTAGTCATTTTTCAGTTGTGTTCAACTCTTTGTGATCCTAATTGGGATCTTCTTAGCACAGATCTTGGAGCGGTGTGCCACTTTCTTCTCCAATTCATTTTACAGATGAAGAAACTGAGGCAAACAGTATTAATTGCCTTGCCCAGGATCACAAAACTATTAAGTCTCTGAGCCCAGATTTAAACTCAAGATGAGTTTTCCTTACTCCAGGCCCAGAATTCTATCCACTGGGTCACGTAATTTTCTGATGTATAATATGTAGAGGTAAATATGGAAGGGGTAGAGGAGAGCGGGAGACAAATAGAGAAAGAGAGAGACAGAGGTATGTATTAAAGAAAAGTTTGTATATTATACATGTGTGTATAGACATCCATGCATATACACACACATCTTTCAGTTTTGTAAAGCATATCACATGTGTTAGTTCATTTGATTCCCACAACAACCCCGAGTGATAGATTCTATTATTATACTCATACTACCAATAAGGAAACTGAGGTGAGTAGAGGTTAAGTGTTTTTCACAGGGACAAACTGGTACTCTCTGGGACACAATTCACACTTAGGTCTTTCTGAATTCAAGTCCTTCCTTCTTTCTTTCTTTCCTTCCTTCTTTCCTTCCTTCCTTCCTTCCTCCCTCCTTTCCTTTCCCTTCCTTCCATTCCTTCCTTCACTCCCTCTATCCCTCCTTCCTTCCTTCCTTCTTCCCTCCTTTCCTTTCCCTTCCTTCTTCCTTCCTTCCTTCCTTCGTTTTCCCTCTAACTTTCTAAGACAGTGCTTAATGTGAGTGTTCAGTGGGTCACTGAAAAAAGTTAATCCTGTAGCTGCATATGTTATAGATTCTTGTACAATTTTGACATATCCATTAGAGACTCCAGATCTGTGGAGAGCCTTCAGACTACATTTTGCTTTACCAAGTCAAATTGTCTCTTGAAATAAAAAAGTATTAAAAAAAATAGTAGGGTCTTCTATTCTTAATGCCGCTCAGTAAATGGTGACATTGTAATGATATGTTCTATCACATAAAATCACCTGTGAAAGGTTACCTCTCCTCCTTTCCCATATTTTCCAAGACAATGGAGTTGCTGCTTGCCTAAACTATTTTCATCATTTGATAGATATGAAAAACTAGGCATACAGGTGAGTAGCTGCTGATGTCTTAGCTGCTTTTCTTGTTATGGTGGTGGTAAAAGCATCATTTATATATTTTTCCTACTCTTTTGGAATCTCTTCCATGAGATGTCATGAAAACTGATCTGTTAGAGCCTTCAAAAGTGTTATCTCAAGTAGAGATTGCTTTCCATGAAGATTTGGTCAGGTCCAACTGCTGTGCCAGACTCCATCCTCTTAAGTTCCTTTTTCTACTTAAGTTCCTATGCTATAAGAAGAACAACAATGTCCAATTCTAGTCTCCAGACCTTCAGAAAAGCTAAAGATTGGTAGAAAGAGATCCAGAGATAAATACAAATCATGGAGGAAGGATTTACAATGAAGAGAGTTAAGAAATCAGTTTGAAGGAAAAGAGCTACAATGAATTTAAAAGATGATACTCTGTGAGTGGTGTCCTCAAAATGGCTTCTGCACATCCCTCTGTACAGTTCATTCTCCCTCCCTCCGTCTCCCTCGCCCTCTCTCCACGTGTATGTATGTATGTATGTCTATATATGTATAGGTACATATAGACATACATGCATAGTTTTTTATAAAACTAAAGGTCTAAAATGTAGTGAAATAGAATGAAAATGTTTCTTTAAAAGGCATTTTTTGTAGCATTACATAACTAAAGAGTTTTAAAATATCAAGCTCAGAGAAGACACCAAGAAAACCAAAGTGATAGGACTGGAGATTGCAAAGGAGAGAAAGTAGTATGTGAGAAGAGAGAGGAAAATAAAACATGAAGAAACCCAAACAGGTAATGAGAGAAGCAACAATTAATAAGATATCTATATGCAGCAAATACTAAATTAACTAAATACAAAATTTATTTAATAAACATTAAATGTGTGGCAGAATGAAAAAGGATGCTAGTTTGGGGGTCAGAATTCTAGTACTGTCCCTTAATACTGATGTGACGCTATACAATTTATTTCACCCCTCTACAACTCCATTTTCTTTTTCTATAAAATATGATAGCTCCATCAGCTGAACTCCTGGGTTCCTTTAAGCTGAAAATCAATCCAAGATCCTATTTGAATTTTAAAGTACTACTGTTAGACCCATAGGGCCTGGGGTACTGTGTCTACCCTTTATTCCCATGTAGGTACCCATCTTCTTTGGACCCAGACATATAGCCCAAACTGAGTTCAGTCTGGGGGTAGCCTGGATTTTAATGACAGGGGGGCTAGACTTTCTATTCTAACACTTGGCAGTGTGAGAATCTAGTGATTCTGGGACAAATTATTCAAAGTTGTGTTGTCATTTTTCTATCATTTCTGCCTCTTCATTATCTCTTTTAGGTTTTTCTTGGCAGAGATACAGGAGTGGTTTGTCATTTCCTTCTCCAACTCATTTTACAGATCAGGAAACTGTGGCAGAGAAGGTTAAGTACTTAACCCAGGGACCTATTCCTTGTAAGTGTTTGAGCCCAGATTTGAACTAAGGAAGAAGAGTCTTCCTGACTCCAGGCTGGCACTCTATCCATTACTCCATTTAGTTGCCCCCATTCAAAACTGACACATTCTCAGAAAAGGAGAGGGAAGGATTTGAGAAATACTCAACGCACAATTTCAATCAGATATGCTAAATGTATTTCTGTGATACATGCACAAGAGATGCCAAATATAGGAAACTCTTATAAATGATCCTTCTTGGAGGCCATGATAACACTAGCAACAACAACAACAGCAATAATCACTAGTATTTAAAAAGTGCTTTAAGGTTTGCAAGGCACTTTCAAAATACTAGCTCATTTTTCCAAGGTAGATGCTATTATTATCTCCATTTTACAGATGAAGAGACTAGGAGAGATGGAGGTTAACTGACTTGTCCAAGGTCACACAGTTAGTGCCCAAGACTACATCTGAACTCAGGTCTTCCTGACTCCAGGCCCACTACTCTTCCCACTGTACCACCTAACTGCACGTAAAACAAACCAATAAAGCTACAGCGGTAATAGTGTTATATCTCACCAGGAGGTGATACTTGTGATGATCAAAACGCACAACAGCTTATGGGATTGCCAATTAGATTCTTCTACTTTACCTAGGCTCAGCACTGACTAAGTAACTCCTAGCATATATATACGTATATATATATATATATATATATATATATATATATATATATATATATTCATTTATTCATTTATTCATTCATTCACTCATTTTATTTATTTGTTTATTTATTTATATATCTGCTGGTAAAATGCCAATCTTTGGCCCATCCTCTTAGTGGACCTCTTCTCTGAGGACACTGGCATAATTTCCAGGAACTTCTTCCTAGGCTACCTCTCATTTCTTATCAAAGAACCCAGGACTTCTTTACTTATAGACATGTCTATATCAAGGTGGAAATTCAAGATCACACAGTCATGGAGTAAAAGCTGGAAGCAAACTTAGAGGATATTGAGACTATACAAAGTAGGAGAGGGAACCAGGGATCCACATGTGAGCAAACCTAGTTGAGTCCTCTGTCCTAGCTACTAGATGGGTGTGGTTGCTACAGAGGATAAGAGTCAGCATTTCCCCACTCCTCACTGCAAAACTTCATTACTCAATGCCAGCTGATGAATTAAAGGAAGAGAATAAGAGGCAAATTGGTTCTACTTTTAATAGGTACACCAAGTCATCAGCCTCTCCATCTCAGCAGCCAAAGTAAAGGATACTTCATAATATCAAATTGTCCCCATTTTTTTTTAGAATGGGCCATCAAGTGGCCAGAAGCAGTAAGGGAGTTCATCATTTCTGACATACGTGGAGTTCTGAGTAAGTCACTTTAATATCTACTGTGCTATGATTTAATTAGATATACAAAAACTAGCAAGAGATCTGCATTCTATTCTGCAACACTAAATAAGACTGTGGGGCCCTGGCATCTTAATTATACTTCCTATTTTATGCCTGTTCAAACCAATCTATTTTTCACAGAGCTACCAAAGAAATTTTACATGAGCAGTGGTCTAACAATGTCACTCTATTTCTCAATAATGTCCAGTGGTTCCCTCTTGATTCTAAGATCAAATTATATATGTCTCCATAAAGCCCTTCATAACCTGATGCCAACTCTCTTTCTGGCCTCACTATGCATTATTTCTCTTCTTATACACTATTGTTCAGACAAACTGGCCTCTCTGTTCATTACATTTGTCATTCTATCGCATATTCCTTATGACTGTGTACTGGCCATCCCTCTCCCTAGTGCATGAAATACATTTGCTTCCTCACTACCCCCTCAGAGTCTCAGATTTCCTTTAAGATACAATTGAGGTGGTGCTAGGTGGTATAGTGAATAGAGCACCAGCTCTGGAGTCAGGAGGATCTGAGTCTAAATCCAGCCTCAAACATCTGACACATTTACTAGCTGTATGACCTTGGGCAAGTCACTTAACTCCAAATGCTTTGCCTTCCCCCCTCCAAAAAAAGATACAATTGATACTCCATCTTCTATGTGAAGGTTTGTCCCAATCTTCCCTACAGCTACTGTCCCCTTTTCCAAACTACCTTGTATTTAACTCCCATGCATTTATTTTGCATTTATTCTGTATGTACATGCATATACATATGTATGTGTGTGAATATATATGTATGTATATATATATATATATTTATCACCATATATGTATATGTATAGATGTGTGAATGTACTGACTGCATATACTTACATAAGTACAGGATGTCTCTCTCAATAGAATATAAACTCCTTAAAAGCAAGAACCATTTCTTTTATTACCTTTTGTAGCTACCATGTCCACCACAGTTAGGTACTTAGAAGGTTCTTAATTACTGTTTGTTAACTAATTGAAGGCACCACTGAAAAACAGGCACATAGTGTATCATTTGAGTGTGTCTCATTGCAAGGAAATATAAAACAGACTGTACAAGTATTCAGCTGCAGGAAGGCTTGCATCCCTTCTTAAGTTTCCTTATGGAAACCAAGACATCTCCAATTTGGACACACCTATGCTTCTATCCCACCCTCTCTTAGGTTGTTTTTTTTCCCATACAACATCCAAAGAAGACAGCAGAGGACCCAAGCCCTACTTAGGTATTCCAATAAACAATTCAATTTAGCACAAATTTTTAAGTGCCTATTATGTGTGAGAAAATCTAAACAACTCAGGCTTTTCAGTGGGACTTACATTATTATGCAAGATGTAATATTTTATTATTATTGAAAGTTTAGTAATATTAAATTTAAGAAGTATATAAAAGAAAATTTAGGTAAGCATGTGGAAACAAGTAAGGCATGTTTGTCAAAAACCAGCGAGCAGAAAAACTGTCCAGCATTAACAGCATGATGCAGCTTCTTGGCCAATAGGATTTTTCATTCCTCTATTCTGCCTGTCTCTCAGGTCTGACAGAAGAAGCAGAAGAAGGAGAGGGGGGGAAGGGATAGGGAGAGGGGGGAAGAAAGAGAGACAGAGAGAGACAGAGGAGAAGACAGAGAGACAGGAGAGAGAGAGAGAGACAGAGAGAGAGAGAGAGAAGGAGGAGGAAGAGGAAAAAACTAAGTAAATACACTTGTAAGATATTTTTTAAAAGATTCACTATACATTTTATTTTCAGAAAAAGGTACTTGATTTCTTATCCTTACACTGTCTCTGCTACTGCTGGCCAAGTATGGCAGCATCTCTCTTCCAATAAATTTCTGCTGATTTCCACCTGTCTCAGCACCACTAGTAAATCTCCAGGCCTCCCATCATATTGTAATCTGTTAAGAGTCCTGAAAAAGATCATAACCATTAGGATGACACTACATAATCGAAGAATTACAGCCTAATTTAGCAAACCTGGTACATAGGCTTACAAAAGGAATAAGCAAGAGAGAAATATCAACTTGAATTATGATACTGAGGCCAAGAATTGTTTACCATAGCAGTTGTTCAAAAGCTAAATGTATGCCAATTTGTCCACCAAACTGTTGTCCCGATGTTCCACTTTTATTTTTATTAGTGTCCTGCTTCAAATAGGCTGCGTTGAAAAGAAAAGCTTGGAAAAGCAAATGGTACCTTAATCTACCTTGACCTTGAACCTCAAGCTGCTCACCACTAAACCCAGTCATACAAAAATCTAGATCTTGATCCTCATTTAATAACCACATCAAAAGAATGAAATATGCTGGTGAAAATGTATTTGAATATGAAACTTCAAATGAAATGAACTTTTCATTTTAATAGATGTGAGATCCTTTTATCGTGTATGTGTATATATATTTATATTTAATCATGATGAAATATGTATATGATCATGTGCATATATTATATCTTATGTATATTATTATATAATCATGCATATATGTATATATTTTATAAGAGGAGCAAGCAATCACTTATGCAAGTGTGTGTGTATATATATATATGATATATATATATACATACCACATATGTACATACAGATGATAGATAGGATAGATAGATAGATAGATAGATAGATAGATAGATAGATAGATAGAAAGACAGATAGACAGATAAATAGATGACAGATAAGATTCAAATTATGAGTCTGGAAAAATAATCAAACTCTTCAGACTAATAATTTTATTTACCTATATAGTACTTACTAAACCATGACCAAATCCCAAAGTTATAAAAGGATTCACTTAAGAAAGTTGTTTAATCTAATGATTTTATAACACCCAATCAAAATGAGTAACCCACATATATTTCAGAACTCTCTCTTGAGTCACTGAGGATATTAATGATAAGCCTTATAAGTATTCAAAGTAATTGTAATGAGCTGAAAGACCTGAAGACAGGAACATCTGAAGACCTTCTCCATCAACAAGATACCCCAATTCAATTCAATTCAATATATATTTTTAATACCTAGAATCTGTAAGATACTGTCTTAAGAGCTATAAAGGCAAAAAGAGAAATCATCCCCTGCCCTTGAGGAGTTTGTATTCTACTGAGTGATGCAACATAGTCAGAGATACATAAATACAAAATAATTTGGGGATCAAGAGAACACTAGTAGTTGGGATAATCAATCAACATTTGAATAGGAGCTAGTACTTGAGCTTTATTTTGGATGAAGGAAAGGCTTTTGAGACATTGAGGAAAGGAAGGAATGTACTTACTAGCAATGTGAACCTCGGTTAGTCACTTAAGGTTTGTTTGCTTCAGTTTCCTCACATTGGAAATGGGAATAATAATAACACTTAACTCTAAGTACTGTTGTTTGGCTCAAATGGGGATAATAATTATAAAATGCTGAGGACAGAGCTTGGAACATAACAAACACTTTATAAATTGATGATGATGATGATGATGATGATGATTGATGATGATGATGATGATGATGATGATGATGATGATGATGATGATGATGATGATGATGATGATGATGATGATGATGTAGAAAGACTGTATTTTAAGTGGGAGATGGAATACCAAGATTGGAAAACAATGTAGGCCAAATCTACATAATAGTTGACACGAGCAGAAATATGAAAAGAAACAAGAGATTCAATAACAGAGAAGAATGTGTAGATAAACTGGTTACTGATCCAGGACAATAAAAAGAAAAAAGTAAAGCCACAACAGACATAAAGGTAAGAGAGGAAGCACAATATCATGGACTAGGCACCGAAATGAGAGGAAGGGAGATTTAAATTCAAACGCTACACAATCTCTCCAGGTAACTGCTAACTATACTAAGCTTTCGACACTTTCTGGAAGCATTATGCTTAGTTATTTTTACCATTCAGGGGTAGTCATACTTATGGCCAACGCCAATGGAGAATTCTCATGGCCATCTCTCATAACTTATTTGAGTTATACAGTGAAGAAAGAGTAGGATTTCAATAGGAAATGATAGGATATAAGAGGAATGTTAGCAGTATTAAAAGTCAGAATGAGTCAATAGTGTGTAGTGACAGTAAAAAAAAGATAGCTGATGTGATTTTTAGTCTCTATTAAAGTAGGTATAATATCCAAGACTAAAGATATGATAGTCCCCACACTCTGCATTAGGCAAACCACAACTAGAACAACCTATTCAGTTCTTGCTACTGCCTTTTAATTGGAGAGTACTCAGGAGCAGGTACTCAGGACAGCAAAGAGGCCAATAATCAGTTAAAGAAACTGAGTATTTCTAGAAGTCAGAGAAATCATTAGAATTAGGTCTTGTCACTGCAAGTTCAGTCCTCAGAAAAATTAAAGCATTGACAAAGTTCTTAGAGGAAACACTAAAGAGACTTTCACAGGGCCTAACCCCTTATTCCTTTAGGTCACCTGGAAAGCAGACTGGGGCAGTGAAAAGACAGCTTTACTAGGATTCAGTAGGTAGGTAGGATTCTGCCACTTATATGGATATGAATTTTTAAAAGTCATCATCTCCCATCTCTAGACCAGTGGTCTTCAAAGTTGGATACATATATCACAGAGAGTAAAAAGAAAAGATACACTGGGTTTTGGGAAGGAAATATAATCTATATTTCTATTTTTTTTATCTAAAAATAAGAAATTCAGTTTTACTGATATTTAATAGGCAATTAACACTGGCATCCTCACTTGGGCTGGATGTCAGCAGGTCATACGTTTGGTAGGCGAGGTACATTCTTGAAGGAAGATTTGGAATTCATCAGCATGGAAGGTGCTGACAAAGGCATTCTCACTTGTTCATTTTACACACAGCATATTGCATCCTATTAAAGTCTGTGAGGGGCTGAAAGGATTTGAAGATATTATCTGGCTTAAACTAAACTGATGCTCAGAAAATGGACACATAGCTTTAAAAGATGCCTGAACAACATGGTTGGAAGATAATACCTAGTAATGTGAAGATGAGAGAAAACAAGAAAGTGGAAGAACTAATGTTTTGGTTTTTTTCCTATCCACCTCTAAACTCTTCATCAGATACTTTGCAGGGTTAAAAACAATAATATTCTAATATGGTCTCCTAAGAAGTTGACCAAAAATAATAAAAAAAGTTGAGATTTTGAAATGAAGATTAAATTCATAATATTTAACAATGAAGTTAATCCTAAATGTATATTGTACCATAAGGTAATTCATTCACGAGAGTAAATAAAGTTATCACAAACATCAATATATTTTTAAACTAAACTTCTGTTGCCCAAATTGATGTGTCTACAAAAACCAAAAAACAAACAAAAGGCAACCTCATATATCTGCACATTCAATGGCTTTGGGAATTAAATATTCTAACTAACTTTTCTAAAAATCTTCCATGTGAAGCGCTTCAATCTATTTGTTGAAATTGTAAAAATGCAACCTTTTCTGGTAGTTTTAAGGAAAAAAGACTAACACCAGGAAAGATGAAGATTTTATTTTTCAAAGGTTTTACAAACACCTTTGCATAATTTGTATCTGGCATTTAAAAATTAGTTAAAATGATTTAATGAGTGAAGCCAACAGGGCCTTTTCCTCTTTGGATCTATGTATCTTTATAAGGTATTTTTCTTCACCTTTGACAGTCATTAAAACCAAGTATTGAAATAAATTGAACTTAGAACAAGACCTTCACATTGCTGCACTACAAAAATTTAAAACAAGATTTCAAAAAATAATTAGTTATTTTTAGCCACATTGCAAAAGTACTGTGAATAAATAAAACAGAATCAAATAATTTTGTAAATACTATTTTAATCTTTATCACATCCTTTGTAATTCTGTGTATGTTTTATAATATACACAATTCACTTACCCATCAGTATACATATACAGTATAAATAATTATTAATATATTGAGTGGAGGTGTGCCTAAAAAATGTTAATGACTACTTCTCCAGAATTATGTGCTTTCTTAATTTGTTTTCACTGCAAAGACTAATTCCAAAAAAATCATCTAATACTTCAAAAAGTCTATGCTTTCATTACCCAGATTCTCTTTCTATTCATATAGTACCCAATTTCTCTGTTTTCTGAAGTTGCAATAGTTAGAAATGTGACCCAGTGCCAGCCTTCAGATCATTAGATTCTCTGAAATTAGTTGGGCTGCTCCTTTGATAAGAGATGGTTTCATTGCCAGGCTTATAAACAAAGCCTTTCCTGTTTCAAATAGGACATCAGTAGAGGAATAATAAAGATTTATCTATTCTGTTGCTACTATTACTGCTTTTACCACCACCAATTGCAATAACAATACTGATGATAATGACCATTATGGTGATTATATTAGTGATCTTGATCATGAGAGTGTCAGCTACCAGTCATTGAACTTTCGGGGACACAGGGCATTGAGCTAACATACACTAAGCCAGAGAGATATGGAAGAGTTATGTTCTGCAACAATGGATGGGATACTCTCACCAAAGAAATCACAGATATTTGGGACCACTAAAGTATAATAAAAAATAATTCCATTTTTCTCCTTTTAACAACTTGTAAGATGTAAGTACAACATTTTATTAACCTTTGCATTTTCCCAGAATCTTAGATTATATCCATTTGTTGAATGGATGAACGATTATACCTCTCCCCATCTTCATTTAATATATGAGGAAACTATTGCTTCTAGATATGGAATGACATAGTCATGACATTCAGTTCACTATTCTCACTTTACAGATGAGCAAATTGAGATTCAATGAATTAAACTATTTATCTGTTGAGTGAATTATTTATTAAGTGTCTAAGACTAGATCTAAAGGCATGGTTTATTGATTATGAGTTGAGAATTTTATCTATTTTGTCATGCTGCTTCTTAAAATCATGGTCAAAGTTAAAAAAAAGTGTATTAAATGTCACAGGCAGAACTTGAACCCAGGTGTTATGTATCCTAATATATTACGTTTTCCCTTCAATTGTGGTATCTGTCAGATTTTGGCTTAATGAATGAACTTTATTCTGTGGCTTCTTAAATTACAATATGGAAAAAAGGCCAAGGTTTCCTACTGTATCCTGCGCCATCTCGTCATTCTGATCTACATTTTGCTAGTGGACTCAAGGTGGTTCTGAAGGAGAAAGTGAGGCTGGTCACTATGCACAGCCCTCCCTCACTTAAATACCATTCTCCTGAAAGTCCTGGCATCACCTATCTGATGTCATGATCCTCTTTGAGAATGAAAGACAAGTAACAACAGCAAACTACAGCATGTACACAATTGTTCCTATAAAATGAAACTAAAAACCTATGACCAGACTATTGCCTTCATTTATAATGCCCATAGTTACTCCTGTAGGGTTCTATGCTCAGTGGGTGCTTAAAATGCATTTAAAAGCTTTATTTGAATGAAAAAATAGGTATTGAATAGGTAAAGGATATGGTATATTAACACTCTACTGTTACCTGTGTCTTGGATTCATTGTTAGAGAGGGAATATGGTAAGGGGAGGGAATTTGTAGACTGCAACAAAAGAAAATGAAGTCTATTCAGAAATTGGATGTTGAGAGAGTTGATGGTGCTGGAGGCTATGTGAATAGTCTTGACAAGAAATCTGTAAGAAGAACTTATGTCAACTAAAGGGACATTTTGCAAATCAAATGCTGAGAGCAGAGCCATGCACTCAGGGGTGCTTGATAAATATTAATTGGCAATGACGAAAACGAGAGACCATCTTTAAATTCATGAAATCAAGCATGTGGGCATTATCATTGCAATTCTCCAACACATTTCCCTCTGCTGCTTTCAAGATCATATGGGAAAGCCAAAGACATTTTGGTTTTCAAGCCCTCAGTTTCTTCATTTGTATAATCAGGAATAGTTTTATGGTGCTCACTAGACCTAGTGAGCAGCTCTTGGTTCTATGAACATCTTAGAGCAAAACTGGTCTGTAACTGACTACCACATTCATGCTGGTCTTGGCTTTAGGGACAATGAAATGGGTGCATCCAGATGTTTTCATCCCTTTGAAAAGGATAAAGAGGGGGTGGCTAGGTGGCGCAGTGAATAGAGCAACGGCCCTGGAGTCAGGAGTACCTGAGTTCATATCCAGCCTCAGACACTTAACACAAAAAACTAGCCGTGTGACCTTGGGCAAGTCACAACCCCAACTGCCCTCCAAAAAAAGCAAAAAAAAAAAAAAAGGATAAAGAGTGTGAAACAATTTACAAAATAGTTCCACATTCTGCTCAAGTAAAACTCTTAGCAAATGAGGAGTATTCTCTTTAATTGTGCTTGCTGGTTGATACTGGATTAATCTTTGATTACTTCAGATGCCATCAACTAGAATCGTGCATACAGTATTCAGTATGTAGGCAGGTATATATATATGTGTGTGTGTGTGTGTGTGTGTGTGTGTGTGTTTATAAGCACGCACATACACAAACACACATACATATTTAATGTCAGGTTAAATATACAAGGGAAATTTCATCTGCTATCAGATAAGGGCTTGGCTTCAGACCTCTGATGCCCAGAGATGAGATCTTTGCCCTTGCTCCGTTCTACCAATCTGGCCCTGTATGGCTGTTCCTAGCCTGTGTTTTTCTCCTCTGGCCCTCAATTCCTTGTCTTCCTCCACAGGTGTGAGACCACTTCCTGCCACCTTTCCCATTTCTGTGGATAATTTTGCATTATGTAAAAATTGCTTTACAAAGAAGTCTGTGAAATGATCCACTTAAGTGGGAAGATAACAGTGTGTGTGTATGTGTGTGTGTGCACACGTATGTGTGTAATATACACAGACATATATAACTTGCACACAGGTAGGTAAACATAAATGACATATAAACTAACACAAAGTCACTTCTAGTAAAAATCAACACATGCATATATATACATATATATGTATAGACATATACAAATGTGTATCTTATACAATTTATATGCATGCACATGTATAGATGTATGCAGGCAAATGAAATTTACCCTGGCATCCTTTTTAAGGCGTGCTAGACAGACAAATGTGATAAAGTGACAACAATAGCAACAATTGTCCTATAGGGAGCATTCATTACCTCAAAGTACACCGTTTTACCACTTCAGAATCAGAAATGCAGTTTTTTGCAGTGGATAGAGAGCCAGCCTCAGCATCCAGAAGACTGAGGTTAACGTCTGTCCTCTGATAAATACTGACTGCGATCCTGGACAAGTCACTTAACATCACTGCTGTAGGCCAGGGCAGATAGGCGACACAGTGAATAGAGCATCTACAGTGGAGTCAGGAAGACCTGAGTTCAAATTCAGCTGTAGACATTTACAAGCTGTGTGTCCCTGGACAAGTCGCTTAACTTTGCCTCAGTTTCCTCATCTGCAAAACGAACTGGAGAAGGGCACATCACTACAGTATCTTAGCCAAGAAAACAACAGATAGGGTCATGGAAAGCTGTCACAACTGAGCAACAACAATCTCTAGGCAACTCCCCAAGATTCTAAGTTGTAGAGAAGATCCTCACCTGAATTAGGAAGGTAAGTTTCCTATATCACTGGTTAGTGCCAATATCTGCCAAGGTGCTGAAGGTGGAGGAAGAACAATTTATTCTGTAACCTTCTTATTAAAAAAATGAACAATTTTGAAAGACTTAAGACCTCTAATCAATGCAATCAGTTATGATTCCAAAGAACTGAAAATTTAAAAGGCTACCCACCTCTTGATAGAAAAGTGATGACCTAGAGATGCAGTGAGACACTTTCTGGATGTGGCCAATATGTAAATTCATTGCAAGAGGCTTTTTTACTTTTCTTTTATTTGTTTTTAGTGGGATGGGAGAGGTTGAGAAAACAATTTAAAAAATAAAATAAAAAGTAAATCATTAGTCAAGTCCCTATCCTTAGAATCAGCTATTTATATAAGTGATATCCTGTTCTCATCATCTTTATTAAGTGTGTAGTTTATCTATAAATAACTATCTTAAGTTATTATCACTTTTATAAATGGAACCAGATCCATAAAGCAGCTACAGCAAAACAGAAAGGCATCTCACAGTTTCTGCTCTGAGAGGCAAATAGTTTGTAGAGGTGGTTCTATTACACCTTCTTAGAAGAATGAGAAATATAATTTCATAGGAAACTTGGTTCTTACAAGTTTTACGATGAATTAGATGCAATCCTTTCTTCTAATGGAGGCATCCACCCCACCTCCACTCCTAATGCCTTTCTTAATTTGAGATTCCTTCTTGTTTACACAGTATTTATTATATATTTAGATACTTGCTTGCATTTTCCTTTCCTCAGTAGACTGTGACCTTCTTGAGAGTAGGGATTGTGGGGGGGGTTGTTATTGTTTTTTACCTTTCTTTATATTCTCACTGCTGAGCACAATGTCTGGAACATAAGGGCGTAATAAATGCTTGTTGACAGAGTGACTGACTGGACTGGGACCACCATAAAGATAATTGTTTGGGAGGATTCTGGAAAGATTGCAGAGTACATCAGAAAATTTCAAGCTCTCAAGATTTTCCTTCACAAAAGAAATAAAACAGCACCTCAAGGCAAACAAAGAGCCTTGAAAACAAATAAGAGTAGGGGAAGAACAGGGGTCCTCTTGGGTCAATCAAGAAGATCAGAAGAAAAATCCCATGACTAGATTTCCTCTAGTAAAGAGTAAACATTTCCAGGCTGGGGTCTGCTTTAACAACCAGCAGCAAACCATGGAGTTCACTGGTTTGGGAGACTGATTCCACCAGCCACAGGAACTTTTACCCAGGGGAACAGTGAGGGAAGTTGGGTGTCTGCCTTGAGGAAGATTGAGGGTACCTCTGCTGACAGCCAACAGTGGACACAGTTGCTCTCTGAGAAGAGCAATGGGGGCAGGGCAAGAAGGAACCAACACATGCCTCAAGAGTAATGTCAAAAGGTCACCTCCCCAAAAAAGAATTCATTGAAGAACTCAAAAAAAAAATTTAAATCAAATGAGAAAAACTGAAGAAAAATAAAAATAAGAATAAAACAAAAAAAGCAAGAAGATTGTATGTATGTATGTATATAGTGAAAAAGATAAAAAAATTGGAACGTAAGAAAAGCAACAGATCTAGAAAACATCAAGAAGAGAAAAAAATAAGAACTGGACTACCTGAAAGTTCTTATCAAGAAAAGAATATTGATATAATAATACAAGAAATAATTAAAGAAAAATTTCCTGAAGCATTAGAACAAGAGGGGAAAGTATAACTAGAAAAAAATTACCAATCATCACCTGAAAGAGTTCCTATAAGAAAAACTTACAGGAATATTATAGTTAAATTCCAAAACTCCCACATCAAGGACAAAATATTAAGAACAAAAAGAAAAAAATTACATAAGATGGTACCACAATTAGAATCACACAAAACCTAGTTTTGGACACACTAAAAGATAGCAGGTCTTAGAAAGCAATTGAAGAGCAAAAGAACTGATCGTCTGATTGAAAATATCAAACTCAGCAAAGCTAAGCATAATTTTTGAATGGAAAAAATGGACATCTGATCAACTGTCAGACTTTCAGGACTGTTAAAAAAACAAACAAATTAACAAAAAAAAAGGCAAAAACATCCTGAACTCAATAGAAGATTTGATATACAAGAGCCAAGAGAAATGTAAAGTACATGCCAATGACCAATTACAAGAGAGTCAATAAGGATAGAATGTTTACCTTTTATGTATGGAAAATGTAAAACCTATGTCCAAGCTTGTTACTAGTAATTAGGCAGCTTATAAGAAAGAGTAGGGTAGAGCTGAGTATGATATGACATTAAAAAGTAAAACCTTTCAAGAGTAGCTAAAAGAGTAATTATCTTATATGAATGAGGTGCAAGAGTAATGACCCATACAGAAGAATTAGATGGGGAAGAGGAACATTTCATTGGAATATGTTTAAGAGGGGAAAAAGCATATACCTCTATAAGAGTATGAAAGTCTTCTAAATTAAAAAAAGAAATAAGACTCTAAGGGAGAGGGGGGAAGGAAAAAGCATGGATCTTTAGAGGGGAGGATGGAGGAATAGGTTAAAAGGGTATTTAGATATAGAGGAATAAGGGAGGCTAAGGGAAGGAGCTTTAGAGGGGAGAGGGATGGGATAGGTCAAAGAGGTACATAAAAGGAAGTTTAGATTTAGGGGAATGGGAGGATGAGGGAAGCATTGCTGAAGTAGAGTAGGGTAGGTAATAGGAGGGCAAAGCAGCAGGTAGATGTAAAGTAGAGGAGTTATGAATCGAAAAAAAAGTGATGTTTGCAGACATAAAAACAAGATTAGGAGCATAATCTCTTAGGGAAAGTATAAGTTTATATATTTATGTATAATATATGAATATGTATATATCAATACCAATATATAAATGTATTCATCCTCAATCATAGCCTTGAGGTGGTATGTAGGGAGGGGGAAAGGGAAAAAAGAACAAAGTAAAAAGTATACAGCAGAGAACAAAAGAAAACCTATAAAGAAGCAAAGATGGACAATTTTCAAGATAACGCACAGTATTTAATGTATAGGCTTTCTTGAAATAAGTTAATGCTGAATATTTTAAATCCTTTCCTATATTCTGCTGGGCACATGGCATACATCATCCCTCCCCACCCCACCCCCAGCCCTTTTAGGGGCAGCTAGGAGGTGCAGTGAATAAGGGCCTGAGTTCAAATCCAGTCTCAGACACTTCACACTTACTAGCTGTGTGAACTTGGGAAAGTCATTTAACCCCAAATGCTTTGCCTTCCCCCCTCAAAGAAAAGATAATTGTTGCTTATATTGAAGCAGGTCCTAGAGGTTGAAAAAGCATAGTAATTCTATAGACACTAAGATCATCTAGACCAGCGGTTCTCAACCTGTGGGTCATGACCGCTTTGGGGATAAAATGACCCTTTCATAGGGGTCACCTAAGACCATCGGATTTTCGATGGCCATACGAAAGAGACACTGTTCCTCTCTCTCTCTCCAGACAGGTCTGCCCATATGCAGATATGCCCACATAAGAGTATTAAAGGGTTGCAGCATTAGGAAGGTTGAGAACCATTGGTCTAGACCTTAATAAAAGGATTTGTTCTGTAAAATTTGGACTCAGTCAAAAGGCCACACTCATGTACCTAGAAGGTCATATGTAGCCTCAAGGACACAAGATACCTACCCCTGGCCTAGACCAAGTTTATATATAACTCGATATTTGGTGATTTCAATAAAAGTATAGGCATAGAAGATGATGTAACATGTGGAAATTACAGTTATAGAGGAAGAAATGAAAAAAATTCAAAGATACATATATATATATATATAAAAATGAATAATATTTTTCCTCCTAGAAGAAAAGTAAAATTCAATTTAATTCAACAAACACTAGTACATACACTGTGCAAAAACTGTGCTAAGGTCTGAGACAAAGACTAAAGTTATCCCTGAACTGAAGCTTACATTCTCGTAAGTAGATAAAACAGATAAGGACATATAAATCATCTACAAACTAAATCCCATGGGGGAGATAGTAGTAAAAAGAGAGAGAGAAGAGTATCAGGAAAAGGTTCACATAGGATGTGGCACCTGAACTGTGACTGGTAGGAAGTTAAAGCTTTTAAGAGGTAAAGTACACATTCTCCCCTGACATGAGGTACCATCTGCATGGGAAGGAAATAGAAGTTCAAATGATAAGAAAGGGTAATGTGTGCCAGAAAGCACTACATGTGATATGTACCAAACAGCAGTAAAGAAGGAA
>CM053598.1:85725295-85743753 GCA_028646575.1 Pseudocheirus occidentalis
AAAGTGAAACAACTTTGCATCACCTGCACCCTCATTAGGGATGCCATATATATGTCTGTCAAAGGTGTTGATACAAGTTTGGAATAGGACAGTAAAGTGTAGACCCCTTATTATCATATATATATATATATATATATATATATATTTCTATCTTACATAATATTGGTTTGAGAACTGACTAGACTTCTGGGATTTGTAGTTCAGAAGGGCTATCATTCCTTCTTATTTTTGAGAGTGATTTGGAAATGTCATGATCCTTGACTCAAAAGGTGGACTTGGGGCATTTCCAGGAATTCTTCAAGGGATGTGCATAATCTGTAAGAAATAGAGTGAGAAGAAGGCACGAGGACTGCAAGACCCAGACAGCAATAACATCAATAGGAAGAATTCACCTCTAGACCTTCCTTGCCCTCTACAAACAGAACTAGCAAAAATCAGTAGCATAGAAGTAACAAATGAAAGGAGAAACTGAAAAAGTAGAAAACAAAACGTTCAGAAATATGGAAAATGGTAAGATCAAGTTGTACCATCAGGTCCTGTGAGCATCTGGAAACAGAAGATTCAGTTTGAAGCTATCAATACTCACCTCTAAATATATAGCGATATCCACCTCCCCTGAAAGTATATTCTTTGTTAACTTCCCCTACCCAAACCAGGTAATAGGCATTGTAAAATAATCTGCTTGCTTCTTTCATTGAAATATTTCCTATATCCTAATCTTTTTTGTCTCAAATTTGAAGGGAATAGGACTTATCTACAGAATAAATAAAATGAATAATTTAAATCATACAAGATTGTCATATATCTTTCTGAATGTTTAGAGTTCTACAAATTTGAGGCTCTGATTGTGAGATTGTGATTGCGCTATTAGAATTTTGTTTTTTTAGTCATTTCACATAAAGGAAATTAATAGGAGCCACAAAGACCTGAGGACAATTATGTTGTCCTTAAGACTAAAAATGGACTAGTTGTTTTAACAGAAAAATTAAGGCTTCTGCCTGTTGTGAGAAAAGAGACTGGGTGAAAACCATTCATGCCTAGATGATATTCAGCTCTTTATCTTCTAGAAGAGAGGTGGGAGCAGAAAGAATCAAGAATCTTCCACAATGCCAAATACAAGTGTTATACTTATCTAAAGGGAAGTCATGACTGTCAATTACCTTGATGAAATCTAAATATTGTGTTTCTATACCATTGTCTTCATGCAGCAGTCTAGCTAGTAAGTCTGTCAAAAAAAAGATGTAAGTATATGAGGGCCTTTTCTTGGAAAAATCCATGCTGGTGCAGTGAGGTTGTATCTTCCCTTTCCAAATGCTCAAGAAGCCACCAGTTTAATAACACATGATGCAATTTAATCAGGGATCAATATAACACCAGCATGTGGCTTCTGGAATCCATAATATCCCCTTTTAATATGAAAATTGGAACCCTATTGGTCTCCTTAAATCTTCTAGAGCCTTTCTAATTCTTTCTGATTGATCGAAGATTTCTGACAGTAAATTTTTGAATATTCCTTTTCTGGTCCACCTGACTACCATAGTTACAAGGTCTATCAGTAACCTGGGCTAAGTCATCCTGACTTGAACTTGATTAAAGCTACTGTGTTGTTATGCTCCTTAACTTGATCTGGACTTTAGTTGCCTCTTTACAGTAGTCTCTTTGCAAAAAATGTAGCAGTATTAATAACAAGATGCTAATTTATCACTTTGCATAGGTAATGAAAAATCTCTTTTTTCTTTTTCTTGAAGCCCAAGGACTATTTTAAAGGTTTTTTGAAAAATATATTACCTTTATATTACCTTCATTTATTAATTTCTCTCATAGAGAATAATTTAAAGAAAGAAAAAAATACAAAGCAAAATTAACCCATACATCAAGTGTTTATGAGAGTAGATACAATGTTTCACCTATCACCCCCAACTTCTGAAAAGAGAGAGTTGGGAACATTTTCCGATCTTTTCTTTAGGGGCTGCACTTGATCTTTTCAGTTACACAACATACAGGCTCTCCCACCCCACCCCATTTATATTACGGGTATCATATTCTGTTTTCTAATTTGCTTCTTTCATTCTGAATCAGTTTGCATGTATTTTTATGCTTTTATTAATCATCTTATCTATTGTTTCTTTTGGCTTGACATTGTTTCTTTATATTCAGATATCATAATTTGTACAGCCATTCCCCAGTTGATGAGCATTGATTTTGTTTCTAATTTTTATGTCACAAATAAATGTATATTTATAAATATTTTTGTATAAAGGGACCTTTTTTGGGCCTGAATTTCAATAAATATCTACCTATTAATGGGATCTCTGGGTCAATGGCTATAGACATTTTAGTCATATAGAATAATTCTAAATTCCCATAGACAGCTTTGCAGCACTGTAAGCAGCGTATCACTGTGCCTCTCCTCCCAGAAACCCTTTAACATTAACTTTCTTCTCTAAAACAAAAACAAACCAAAAATATTAACCTTCTTTATTTCCCTTTTTAAAAACATTAACTTTTCTTACTAGCCATGTGACCTTTGGCAAGTCACTTAACCCCAATTGCCCTGCCTTCTCCCCTCCAAAAAGAAAAAAAAAACATTAACTTTTTAACATCCATTTAAAAAAATTTTTTTGAGGTTCAAATTCTCTCCTTTCCCCCTACGCCTTCCTTGTCCTTTAAAGAAAAAAAGCAATATGATACCCATTATTCATAAGCAGTCATGCATAACATATTAATAATATTAACTTTTCATCTTTTTTCATCCTTGTCAGTTTTCTTGGTATGATGTAAAAGAATGAGATATTTTAATATGCATTCTTTTATTTGTGATTTGGGGTCATCTTTCATAGAATTGTAATTTGTTTGTAATTCTTCTTTAATTAAATACTTTTTTTCAAAGATTTTGACCTTTTTTCATTGTTGAATGGCTTTTGGTATGGGACTTATTTTTCTATTGCATGAAAAGAATCAAATAGAGTATATAATGATAAATAAACAAATAATAATAATGTATAATGTATATATACATAAATACATATATAACAATTTGTAAACATTTTTAAATTAATACAATGGGTATTTTAATACATAAATAAATTTCTGGAGAATAGAACATGTTTGTTTTGTTTTGTTTTCATATTCTGTCTCTTAATACCTGTGTTATGTTGGAGCAGAGGGTGTGCTCATGGAAGATTAGTACCTCTAGTGTGAGGGCTGCTGAGCCCAAAGATATGCTTTCCACCTTTGGTGTCCACCTGATCTATCTAACCCTCATGTGTGGCTCTAAGAAGCTGTAGCATGAACAGCAGGCACACCCTAGTAAACAATTTTGGCAGATGGCCTAAACCAGTTTGAGGGTAACCAGGGGGTCTCAAATCCATTGGTGAGTTAGGGAAGGTGTCTACACCAAGCATGTGAAGACTTCACTGGTGGAATGGGTGGATGAGAACAATTTGGTCCAATAATCCTGAAGGCAACTGAAGCAGGTGCTGTAGAACACTGAGAATTTAACTAGATGTTAAAGACTCCAAGGTCATCCATTGCATTTGGACCCATCACCAGTCATCTTGACTCTGTTTTGCCACTGGACTGTGATGACTCTGGAAGAGAGAGTGAGGCAGATGACTTCCTGCAACTCTACCTCACTTAGATACAATTTACGTATGAATCAAAAGGCATCACCCATACCATTTTACCATTCTTACCTATTCCAAAATCTTGTGGTGACAGAAAAGTGGATATATATGGATACACTGGGAGGTGTAGTCACAACTCTGTACACAAGTGGCCTAGGCCATAGGATCGTCTTCTCACAGGAGGCAGCAAGCCACAGCAGGATTTGGCAGCCCTCTGGGTGTCTAAGCAGCCTTTTTAAGGATTGTGCTGCTCACCTCTTGGTGTGAGGAAGGGCCTAGAAAAGGTCACCTAAAAATGGTCTGTTTACCTAACCCTAGACTGATTACTGCATCGGGTGCATTAAAATACCCTGTGGTTGAAATACACACATACAGACAACACACACACAGTACAAAAAAACCCTGCAAAAATGGTTCCCCTTACCATTGGTACATGAAATGTCCATATACTTATAAGACAACACAAAATCCAGTTGACCCGAAAGACAATCAGTCCTTGTGAGAGAACTCAGTAAGTATCACATCCAAATAGCATCCCTGAGTGAAACAACACTGGCAAATTAAAGCCAGCTACTGAAGTCAGAGCTGGATACACGTTTTTCTGAAGTGGCTACAGTGAAGGAAGGCCACCTATACCATGAAACTGGTGTAGGTTTTGCAATCAAAACTAATCTAGCTTGTATGCCTACAAAAGGAATGTATAGAAATGAATGACTGACTGAAGACAATGCAATTTTCACTTGCAGGAAAATATCATACCACCATCGTCAGTGCCTATGCAGCTACCATAACAAACTCTGATGAGGTCAAAGAAAAAATTAGGAAGACCTGGAGACCCTTATCATAAGTATGTGAAAAGAAGACAAGTTTATAACTCTGGGTGACTTTAATGCTAGAGTGGGCTCAGATTACCAGACATGACAAGAAGTCCTTGGGAGGAATGGAGTTGGAAACATCAATGGCAGTGGTCACTTACTGCTGAAGACTTGTGCATCTCATGACCTTCTCATCACCAACACTGTCCCTCATTTACTTAAATACAATAAAATTTGTGGATGCATCCTCACAGCAAACATTAGCATTTAATAGACTGCAGTTTTAAGGAGATGAGGCAGACAGGATGTGAGGGTAAAAGGCAATGAGTAGCACAGAGTGCTGGACTGATCATAGACTTGTCCTCTCCAAAAAAAGTCACTACCCCAAAGCAAAATGACTTAATTAAATTAATTAATTGAATCAATTAAATTAAAATTAACAATTAATTAAATACATTAAATGACTTAATTAAAAGAAGTAATTTAATAGATTAGAGCATTTCTCTGGGTGGGAACAATTTGTTGCTAACTTGGAGGGAAAGTTAAGCCAACACATGGTTGGCAATGGTGGCGCAGAAAAGGAGTGGGCAGTTTTCAGAGATTTGATGTACAGTACTGCATTTGCTCATCAGCATCAGAACATTCACAAACATCAATATTTATTTGACAAAAATGATGAGGAAATTTAGAAACTTATAAATGAAAGATGAGAACTTCACAGGGTTTACCCCCAGGATAGCTCAACCATGTGGAAGAAGGGAACATTTAATTACATCAAAAATTAAGCACGAGTAAAGCTTAGAGAGATGCAGCATTCTTAGCTCAATGAGAAGGAAGATGATATTCAGTTTTATGCTGATAGTAACAATACAAAGTCCTTTTATAATACCCCGAAGGCTATTTATAGACCAAAGTACTCAATGCTGAAGAAGTGACATCAGTTAGTGATAAGGACATGATCCTAGAGAGATGGGCTGAATACTTCCATAGTTTTCTCAACAGACCATCATCAATCAGTGCTGAAGCCATTGACCATTTACTTCGAGTTGAAGTAATTATCTCCCTAGTTGAAATTCCAACTGAAGAAGACGTTTTGAATGACATCAGGCTCCTCTCCTGCAGCAAAAACCTGGTGCTGATTCTATTCCAGCTGAGATTTTCAAGGAAGGGGGAGTTGTGTGTGTGTCCATTTCTCATATAAAAGCGGAGATTTTCCAGTTTATATAGGAAGAGGAGTTTATTCACCCAAGACATCAAGGATGTCTCCATTGTCCATATCAATAAAGGTAAAGGAAATAGGGAAATTGTCCAGTGACAATCACATGGCAGAGGTGGGTGGAAGGGGTCCTCTGTCTTAGTCAATGCTGTCTAGATTCTTACCATTCTTTAATAGCCTGATCCTTCACCTGTAAGATGATCTTCTACTTGACAGCCAGTGTGGCTTCAGAAAAGACTGAAGAATGTGTGATATGGTGTTTGTTGCCTGACAACTCCAGGAGACTTGTCAAGAGCAGAATAGGGATCTGTACACAATGTTTATAGATCTGATCAAGGCCTTTGATACATTCAGGCATGAGAGCTTATGGAAACTTATGTCAAAATTTGATTGCCTGAAGAAGTTCATCAGTACTATACATCAGTGTTCCTACAGCATGCTTGCTCAGGTTCTTGATAATGGATGTTACTTCCCTGCTTTCCCAATCACCAGTGGAGTGAAACAAAGCTATGGGCTTATTCCCATGATTTTTAGTATTGAAGAGGTAGGGAAAAGCTGGGTATAGAAGGGATCTCATATGAATGCATAGAGGGTTCTTGTCTGGAAAGAATTTTGCAGGACTCAAGCTATCTTTTGGCAGACGTACAAAGTTTATTCTTATGCTGACTTAGCAGCAGGCAGGAGAAGTAGGGAACCTGAAAGCTTACAGGGATCTAAGGCAGAGCTATAAAGTTTTACACTTTGCAGTGGGCAGGAAAAGGTTTAAAGGACCTGCAAAGTGCAGGGAATAGAGATGCAGTTTTTAAAGCCATAAAACTGTCAGTCAAAGGTTAATTATGCTAACTAGGTGGGTAAGGGTGGAGTTAGGGAGGAGTTTCTGAGTTTAGGAGTGGTCAGTGCTTAAAGGGACATGCACTTTTTATATCAACTGCTCAGTCGTATTGCCTATAATTCACTGGGACATCCCCCTTGGGGTGGGGGTGGGAGCTACCAGCAGGTGTGGTTTTTGCCTTGTGACATCACTAGGTTACTCTTGGTCAAGTCTGAATGAGATATGTCCAATATGCCTGTTGGGAGGATAGGTTTGATTGTTTCAGGAGGTGCCAAGTCTGGAAGCTAGACTGATTAGGGATTCAGGAGGTACCATACTGGGAGGGAGTTTTCTCTTCTGATAATGTTGTTCAGGGTTTTTGGGTGCAGCTGGCCACTTAGAACAAAGGAGGAATACATTTCTCTAAGGGTTTGTTTATAAAATACTTGGGTGATGTATTCATAGGTACGGTATCTAGGGAGACTGCTGGCTTAGAGAAAAGACTTTTAAGCTGGTGTATCAGCAAGCACCCTAGCATATCCAGGGTGGCTGCTAGCACAGGTTCTTAGATCTGCTTTTCTAAAGGAAAGCAACTCAAAATGGGTTAACAGTCTCACTTTAATCAATCAAACACGTATCATTTACCTAGTTCAGAGGGAAAAGTCAGCACCCTGAACTTCAGAGAATACATACACAAGTTACAAGCAGACCAAGAAACAGATCAGGAGATGGGCTTCCCACCATCTGACCATTACATCCATACCTATTCAAGTTACCAGAGAGGGAAGCATCATCATCTGGGTTTTTCAAAGCCAGGGGGCTCAATGGCTTCCCAGAGTCTTGTCTGGCCAAATCACACAACTCTTCTCAAAGTGAGCCCCAAAGCAAAACCTCACATCAGGGCATATATACAGCCTTCTCCTGGGTCAGAGAATGTCACAGCCCTCTTGACCCACTGTCCAGTTACAAAGTAACAAGATGTGGACATTCCTAAAAAACAAGCCTCCCACCACAGGCTTCACGTGACCACATACAGCCTATTAGGGGGCACAGTATACTTTCAAATCAGGAAAGATTCTCAGAGCCACCCAAGCCACTTAAGCAAAGGGTCGAGGGGCAGGGAAGATCTTCAGATTCCAATTACAGCTGGGAGCAGGGGAGAGACAGAGTTAAGGTCTTTATGGCTGGGGGAAAGTGGGACTTTTACAACTTAATTACACAGGCTTATTACAAACTGATGTTACATACATAGGTACCCAAACACAAGTGAGATTTTACAAACTGAGGTTACAGACAAAAGCATCCTAGATGTTACAAAGGCACCCCAGTACCCCATCATTATGATGTTTTCAGCAATGTTGTCAAATGCTTTCAATGAGGATAAACATGTTATCAAGGTGAGCTACTGCACTGATGGTAAATAATTCAATTTAAAAAGGCTACAAGCCAAGATCAAAGTAGAAGGAGTATTGGTACATGATTTTTTGTTTGCAGATAATTGTGCACTCAGTGCAGCCTTGGAAGCTGAGATGCAACAAAGTATGGATCTGTTCTCTGTTGTATGTGCTAATTTTGGCCTAACAGTTAACAAGAAGAAAACACAGGTGCTCCATCAGCCAGCCCCACACCACCCATACATGGAACTATTTGTTACAGCAAATGGAGAAGTTTTGAATGCTGTGGATAAGTTAATTTACCTTGGCAGTATACTTTATAGGAATGTACACATTAATAATGAGGTTGACACAAGCATTGCCAGAGGTAGCTCACTGTTTGGGAGGTTCCAAAGGAAAGTGTGGGAGAAAAGTATTAGACTGTTTATCAGACTGAAGGTCTACAGAGCCATTGTGCTGACCTCATTGTTGTATGTGTATAGTCTATCAGTACCATGCCAAAAAACTGAATTACTTCCATTTGAACTGCCTTAGTGATGCAGCATGGGATGCCTTTGTCTGTAACCTTAATATTGTAAAAATTCATTTGTGTTAGGGTACCTACGTATGTAACATTAGTTTGTAACAAGTGTGTGTAATTAAGTTGTAAAAGTCACACTTTCCCCCTGCCATAAAGGCATAAACCCTGCTTCTCTCCTTCCCCAAGCCTGAAAGTCTTCCCTTAGCTAGAAATTTGCCTGGAGACAAGTCCCTGAGAAAGTCTCAAAAGTTTCTATAAACAAGCCCTTAGAGAAATGCATAGCTCCATTGTTCTAAGTGTCCAGCTGCACCCAAAATCCTTGAGCGACTTTATCAGGAGATAACTCTGTCTTGATATGTTACCTCCTGTATCCCTAATCAGTCTAGTTCCCAGACTTGGAAACAATCAGAACTATCCTCCCAAGAGCCATATTGAACATATGTCATTCATCCTTGGCAGTAAATGGCCTATGATGTGTCAAGCAAAAAGACACACCTTCAGGTAGCCCCCACCTAAGAAATTTACCAGTGAATCATGGGAAATCCGCATGCGTAGTTGATATGAAAAGTGCATGGCCCTTTAAGCACTGACCACTCCTTGACCACTCCCCAACTCCTCCCTAACTCCACTTCTGCCTGCCTAGTTGGCATAATTAGCCTTTGACTCACAGTTTTAGGGTTATAAATCCTGTCTCTCAAGCCCTAACTCTTTGCAGGCTATCTCCTTAACCTTTTCCTGCCTGCTGCAGAGTGTAAAACTTTATAACTCTACCTTAGCCCCTGCTCTTTGCAGCCTCCCCCCCCCTTTCTCATGCCAGCTACTAAGCCAGCATAAAAATAAACTTTATAACTTTATAAAAGACAGCTTGGGTCCTATTGAATTTCTTTCCAGACGAAAACCCAACAGGGATTCATATGAGATCCCTTAACCACCCAGTACTTACAAACCTCTTTATTAGGAAGATTCTGAAAATGACCTGGCAAGATGAGATACCAGTCAGTGAAGTCATTTCTTGAACAAAATTGCCAAGAATTCAGATTCTATTTCAAAAAGTGCAAATTCATATGGTCTGGCCATGTTGTTTGAATGCCAAATTTGTCTAAAGGACTATTTTATGGAGAATTCACATAGGGCAAGATTTCACATGATGATCAGAAGAAGTGATATGAGGGCATTCTCATGGTGCCTCTTAAGAACTTTGGAATTGATTGTGTGACTTGGGATACACAGGACTGCCTAGCATGGCATGCCCTCATCATAAAAGGTGCTATGCTCTATGAGCAAAGCAGAGTTGAAGTAACTCAAAAGAATTATGAGATGTGCAAATTTAGAGAATCCATCCCAAATGTTTACATAACTATTTGTGTTTGATCTGAGCTGTCATAGCGATGTCATTTTGGTCCTCTTCAATAATGAAGGAAAAAAACCAACCAACCAATCAACCAACCAACCAACCAACCAACCAGTGTTGGCAATTCAGTTAACCTTTCTGAATCTCTACTTATCCATTTTTAAAGTGAGAAAAGTTGGCATGATAGATGTACAAGGTCCCTTCTTCTTCTGTACCTATGTCTTGTGATTCTATGGTCTTCTGTGTTGTACATTATCCAAGAAGAAGTATAGATCTGTCTCCTGAATTATAATAAGATTTCTGTCACTTATCATAGTGTCATAGTTTAGGGATGAAAGGGACACTTTGGATCATCTAGTTCAGAGGTTTCAAACATGGGCAGTGGCCCAATTGCTACCTTACACCTCCAGAATGGGACTGGGATAGATTAAAACGTAATTGGGAAATAGTTAACAAAATAAATGTAAAGAGAATGGAACATTGATAATGTAAATGTGTGGTTTCTAAGTCAGCATGGGAAATGAAGGTATCTTTATGTATAGTTTAGTGGTCCCCAGTTTCTATTTGAGTTTACCATCACTCTAATTCAATCTCTTCTTTTCACAGGTAAGGAAACTAAGACCCAGTCTTAAGCACTTTGTCCAAGGTGACATGGGTAGTAAACAGGAAAAAGAAAAAAATAAACAAAATATTCAGACTGTTCTTACCTTTGATGTTTGAAACAACTTTTAAATCCCTAGAAACTGCAATTATTATTATTCTTTTTTCAGCAGGATGAGCAGTGCACAATGCCTGATAACTGCTCTGACTGACTGTTCCCACCTCACTAAATTGCCTAGTGAATGTGGCATCAAGTAAACACAGCATCAACAATGTGTTGATAGGTATAAGAGAACCAAGCTGCATATTGATTAAAGTTCAATTAAAATAAAACAAGGTTTTAAAATCAAGGAGGAAAACATTCAGAATCTAAGTGATGTGGGATTGCATTGAACTCAGAGGACTTAAAATAATTTGTCATGTTCCTTGTGCTTTCAGTGTGACTGATGTTACCCATAATTTAGCAGAGAAACAAAGGAATATTCTGTCTCAGTGTGCTATAGATATCATATTATTCATAGTGAATGTTGATTTTTAAGGAAAGAATCTTTTTTAAGTATTGATTTTTTTCTCATTTTATCCTTTAGTATCTTTATAATTTTTGGATCATTATTAGAACTTGTCTGATGGCTACCTGAAAATACCTTTTGGTCTCAGATGCGTAATTATAATCAATTATAGCTATTAAACCACCCTGTCATGATGCAGTCATTTTTTACAGCAAACCTTGGAATGTGTATTGATGCCAAGAACAAGGTACCAAGAGTCAAATGTTTCTCTCAGTTCCATGGCCAGTGTTTGCATGGCGGGGTAGAAATAGCCCAAACTGTGGAGTCAAAGGATATGGTATTCAAATCCTGGCTCTCATGTTTGTTGCTCCTGTCACCTTAGTTGACTTGGTTGCTTCAGCTCACAGGACCTGAGTTTTCTCCTGTTTAAGATGTTATTATTGACATAATTTCCCTATGGATCCTTTTAGCCCCAAATCCAATGAGCATAGGTTTAGAATTGAGAGGGCATTTAGAGGCTACAGGTCTAATATCTTCATTTTTCAAATCAGGATACTGAGGTACAGTGAGTTTTAGTGACTTGCTAAGTATCATATACCAAATAAATATCTTAGGTAGAAGAAAAACTCAGGTCTTTGTGATTCTGGTCATGCTGTCTTATACTCTTAACCCATGCTTCCTTTGCACATTTGATCCTAAGTATTCCACAGCTGTTCAAGCCAGAAGCAACAATAAATTTACTGGTATCTCTTTTATTTACTTATTGCATTCAACATTATATTCTACATTTTCATGTGCTTGCCTTTTTTATGTTCTTCTCCCTCCCCCCAGACTATAAATTATTTAAAGGAAGAGAAAAGCTGTGTTCATATTTATATTCCCCTCCCCTATTGCCTCTATCCTTTATGGGGAATTCAAAAAGGCAAGATATATATAATCTACATGGAGAGATTAGAGATGGATGGAACATATGGTTAGTGTAGTGTATAAAACACTGGCCAATTAGTCAGTGTAGCACTAATCAATTTAGCACATACTTAGCCCTTAGTAACTTAAGGGTAAGTATGAAGGTGTGAGCTCTGTCTCCTGTTGCTGACATGGCAGGAGGAGGTTGGCTAAGACAGGAGCCAGTGTGTGTATATAAGAAGAGTTCTAGAGACAGAGAGACAGAATTGAGAATCTTCCTCCTGGTGGCTTCTGGTGGAGGGAGCAGAAGTGTCCCAGCATCTGGGAGCTGGGCTGCTGGACTGAGAACTGAGTTGGAATTTTTTATGAGACCAAAATCTGGTGAAGGCCTCCTGTAAGGCTGAGAGGGCTCGTCTGGAAGGCCGAAGCTTCTCCTGAGGCCTAGTGCCAGCTGAACTGCTGGAGGACTGAAGAAGCATGATCAGGATAAGCCTTTGTTGATTTGTGGCTTGATAGATCCTTGAAGTAGTGAAGGGCCTGAGATGTGCCAGACCCTGTGAACTTCAGTGTGTATCAGGGACTACCTGGAGTCCCTGACTGGACAAGGACCTGGGACAAGGACCTACCTCTGAATCCAGGTGACTGTTTGGTGGATTTACATAGGAGCTTGGATAATGGAAAGGAATCCATGGAATCAGAGAGACCACCCCAAGTCAAGACGAAGAATAGGCCTCCCCTTGGATGAAATTGAGGTTTGCTGGACACCGAGGGGTGGAGGGTTTGAGTGGTTTTCTAATCGTTGTATTTAGTGACTGATTGCTAGATAAGTGACTGATTGAGTTGATCTATGATTGCCCTTTGAGTGGAAGATTGATCATTGTATTGTGAATTGACTGACTGTTTAAGTAAGGAGGGTTCCTCCTTAGGGAAACTAGATGATTATTCTTTTGTTCTTTGTTCTAAATATTGTGGCCACTGTAGTGAAAACTGTGTGGCCATTCTAATGTTAAGTTGTTATGAACACTATATTGTCATTTGTTGTGAATGTTTCCCCTGATTTGTAATGGAATAAATGGAGTGTTCATTGTGTAATCTGAACCTTAAAAGCTGTTCACAGTAGTATTCTTTTGGGAATCTGCTTGTGCATGGCATTACAGTCAGGAAGACCTGAATTCAAATTTCGCCACAAAAACTTACTGGCTATATGAACCTGGACAAGTCACTTAACCCTGCTTGCCTCAATTTCCTCATCTGTAAAATGAGCTAGAGAAGGAAATGGCAAACCACTCCAGTATCTTTTCCAAGAAAACCCCAAATAGGGTCATGAAGAATTTGACATGATGAATTGACAGGAAAAAAAAGAGTGGATATGTTAATACACACATACATACACACATATAGATAGATATTTAGATATAATATATGCAAATTTAAGATATCTGTAGATGCCAGTAGGGTCAAATGAGATAATAAGATAGCAAAGTCAAATGAGCTATTATTTGTAAAGCCATTTGAAACACTTAAAATATTATATGTTTTTGATGCTGTTGCTGCTGCTTCCACTGCTGTCATTGTATGTGTAGACAGAGGCAGAAGATATCACTGTGAACCAAAGTGTTGGGGAAGGCTTCAGTGTGGAGATGAGACTTAAGCATAACTTGATCCTTTGATAGCACTGGACCATCATTATAAATACCAATTAACCTGTTATAGTCAGCCTCAGCACTAGGGCCAGACTTGGGGTTAGCTGGGATGTGACAACTAAGTAGACTCACCAGGGTGAGATAGGTGAGCTGGAATGAACCCTGCAGTGGCTATTAGTTTACTCTTCATATCATTTTAGTTCTTAAGTTGCATGGAATGTCAAGCCACCTGCTGCTCTTCCTGGAAAGTGAAAAGTCAAAAAGTATCTCTTCCTACAGGTCTGTTTGCAAGCTGTGTGACTAATTTGAAAACACCTATCCTCTCTAAGCTTAAAACAGGCTATAACAGTTCATGTTCTTCCCAGTGTTCATATTTATTTTGCCTTCTTTCAAATGAAACTTGCTATTAGCTGAAAAAATATTTGACAAATGCATTCACTCTAATGTGGTTTAAAAAGGTGTTATAACCCTCCACTGCTCTTCTGAGTCATTGGTGTCTGCTCTGGAAGGAGTGTCAAGCTGTCCTGCATTGTATAGCTATCCTTTTCACTAGGGCTTTTCCAGTGCAGGGCCAGGTTCATTTGTATTCTCTCACAGAAATTTACTGATGGAATATATAGTTGAGATCAAAGTTAATAACATCTACAATGACAATCAGAGAGTTGATGCAGAGAAGCCCCATCGAAATCTCAAGACTCTTGGAGAGAGCTGACTATGCAGGACATACATTACTCAGGTACTGTGGGAAAAGCAACAACAACAACAACAAACAAAATACGGAAGACAAACGAAATATAATCATAATGATCTGAACTGAAATGGAAAACAGAGATATTTGGAGTGTTCCCACAATTGACTGAGGGGGCCCTTTAAGTGGATGGCAAGGGTGTTTGGACCAAGAAGAAGGAACAGAAAATCCTCAAGGGTCAAGAGGCTTTCTGACTGTGCACAAAAAAAAGGCAGTGTCATTTCAAATACCTTGTAGGCATTTTGTCACAGGTTATGAAAGAACAATAGAACTATCATGTTTCATTCTTTTTCCCCATTCAACTGACCAAAAATAGACACCATCTCAGAGAGAAGGAACAACCTTTAGAGACCATCTATGAGGGAAAAACCAAGATGGTGATAAGGACCAGTAAAAAAAAAACAAACAAAAAACCCCCAGAACAACAACAAAAATCATAGAGGTAGCAGTAAGAAGGACCAGAGACATAGCAGGAACAGATGGTGACAGTAGGAGAATGGAGTCTCCAAGACAGTGAGGCTGGCAGAGGAATATTGAGGCATACAAAACAGGTTCACAGAGGATGAGTGTAGAGGCAACAGAACCATGGTGGCTGCTGACAAGGAGGCAGCGCATCATAAGGAGGTAGAGGAGTGAGAGACGGGGAAAATTCCAACTTTGCCACTTGATGGAGCCAGGCTGTTGTTGTTGCTGAGTCACTTTTCAGTTGTGTTAGACTTTGTGAACTCCACCTGTTTTTTTGGGGGATGCTGGGGTGGTTTAGGAAACTGAGGCAAACAGAGTTAAGTGACTTGCCCAGGGTTACAGAGCTAGTAAATGTCGGAGGCTGGATTTGAACTCCACAAGATGAGTCTTCCTGACTCCAGGACTGGGGCTCTGTGCACTGTGGTGCCATCTATCTGCCACTTATGCTATTCCACTTAATAATGCAGCTGATGGTGAACTGACCTTGCCCCAACCCCAGAGCCACCAATTGCCTGGTTGGAACTAGATAGTCTAAACCAGTTTGTTTAAAAAATAAAACAGCAACAAGAAAAACTGGTTGCACCTGGATCCTGAAGTTGTGACCATATGTTATCATTTCCCAGCCTCTCCAGCTTCTGCCTATTTTATAAAACAAACTTCACTTAACCCTCTCTGTAGCCACCCCACCTTAGTCTTTTGTAAAGACTTGTGGTTGTTATGCAGAGCAACTTACTTAACAGCTTCATTATGCTGTGCCTCCCATGAGATACCCTCCATGTTGAAATGTATTTAAACTCTCCTTCCTTACCATTGTGGCCACTCTTGCACCCTGGTGCTGTGTGGCGACCACCCATTGCCATCCCCTTGCCTCAGTTTAGAGACCCTTTGTTGTCATTACTTTCGTACACCTCTTTAATTCAAGTTGACACTTAGGATTGTACTATAAGGTACTGCCCATCTCTGTGGCAGTGGCAGAATCACATTGGAAATCAGAGAAGCATATTGTTTGTCTCACTTCCATAACCTTTACTATTTATATAAAACTTGTCCTACATTTGATACTTTGTGAGCCTCAATGCTCATAGAGGACAATAATGGCTGCCTTTGGGGGGGGTCAACCATGTCACACCTTCCATTCATTCTATTCAATTCATAACTTCCTAGAGATTCCAGGGTTAAATACAAAATCCTTTGTATGCAGTTCAAAATTTTTCATAACATGCTCCCTACTATTTCAGTGTTATTCCACCTTAGTACAGTCTTCCATTCAATGACCAAACACATACATACATATATATGTGTATATATATATATATGCACACACATACACACATACATACACGCATGTGTGTGTGTATTTCATGTGTCTGTCCCTAATATTTGGAATATTCTCCCTTCTCTTCTTCAACTTCTTGCTTCCCTGGTTTCCTTTAAGTCCCAACTAAAATCCTTTCTTATACAGGAGGCCTTTTCCCCAGCCTCTCTTAATAGTAGCACCTTCCCTCTCTTGTAGGTATAGGCATAGGTAATTATATATTCTCTAGATAGCTTATGGATACATAGTTGTTTCCCTCTCAGTTTCCTCATTAGAGTGCTAGCTCTGTGAGGGCAGGCACTGTCTTTTGACTCTTTGTATCCCTAGTGCTTAGCACGATGGCTGGCATGGAGCAGTTGTTTGGTAAATGCTTTTTTAACTTACTATTTGAGAGGAGTTCCATATGTTCACATCACCAAATAGTTCCTCAGGAGACCATATGAGCCAGGAAAGCTGAAGGACATCCCCCACCTGCAAATATATCTGGAAGGTTCCTTGTTGAGAGGGAGCTTCTAGTTCTGGTTTACAGTAGTATAATGGATAACCACTTCCTGCTCTCTAAGGGGCTTCCACTGCTTGGGTTATTTCCCATTGTCACTGTCAAGAAAAAGGAAGAGGAGGCAGATTTCTTCTTTAAAGACCATTACGAAGCTTTTGAAACCTTTATTACTTCCTGGAATAGTTGTTTTTAGGGCAGTCAACCAGGATCCAAAAGATCTGGGTTTGGATCCTGTGTCCATCCCTAATGTTTTATGTGACTTTGGGCAACTCGTTTTTCTCTCACAGCTTCAATTTGTTCTTCTTTAAATAAAGATTTTGGATTAGATGATCTCTAAAACCCTTTACAACTCTAATATGATATTCTTGGTTTTCCCCTTTTTTTCTTATGGGAACTCCAAAAATAATGTTATCAGTAGGACATTTAAAGTGGAAAAGAAATATTAAGTTCACTGTGCAGGGTACAGCAAACCCCATATGCAAATGAATAAATTACATATATGTATATATATGATACATATACATACACATACATACACGCATGATTTATTGCTATAGTCAGTATTGTTGTCATCATCATAATCATTTTGTCTACACCCGTTTTGTTGGGATTCAAATGGAATAGATCTGGGACAAGATGATTTTCATTGTTGTCATTCAATGTTCTCGATTGTGTCTAATTCTTCATGACCCTGTTTGGGGTTTTCTTGGCAAATACTACAGCTTTTTTGTCAATTCCTTCTCCATCTCATCTTCTTTACAGATGAGGAAACTGAGACAAACAGGGTTGAATGACCTGCTCAGGGTCATACAGCTAGTAAGGGTCTGAGGCATTTTTGAACTCAGGGCTTCCTAACTCCATGCCTGGCACTCTAACAACTGTGCCACCTAAGTGTTCAGACAAGATGATATTCAGCTATTATTCCTTTGCATTTAATATTCTATTGACTAATCTACTGGTCGATGAAATAACTACTTTCTGTAGTTGAATATAAGTATTAAGATACAAATTCATCCTTACTAGGCTTATTAAAAGCATTGTTAGTACAACTACATCATCAGACAGAATGAGGTAGATTGTACCTAATCTTATTATCTAATTTTGATATCCTCTCCAAGGCCTCTATGTTTTGTAAGCTTTCCCTCTATGTAGCTTAAATATTATGAATATTTGGTGTGGTGACATCTGTTAAAAATGTTGTTCTTAAGTTTTTATGGATCAGTGTTATGTATGGGCAATTGTGGGCAACAGTTCCATCTGTGATAATGGTCTGGATCCAGTAAAGTTTATCGGTTCAGTTCTCTACTCTATTTTGAGGTCTGCATTTGTAGTATAGGAATTTGTCATCTGTCAGGCCATAAAAGATAGTGAGCTTCTGTTATATAATTCTAGCCACCAGGTCATGTCTTCCTAGGTATTTGGTAAATACTAAATTTTTACAGCCTGCAGTGATAGGATGTACATTTTCTAAGATTCTCCTGCATAATCTGCATTTATCTCTTAGCCAAGGCTCTTTAAGGATAACCTTTCTGTAATTTCTGGAAGGAATGACCTGGTACTGAGTTGCTATCATAAACCATTATTTCTTGGAACAACTGTCCTTGCCACAGCCATTTATTTAACTCTTTGTTAACATATTGTTAACTGAATTCCTAATCATCTTTTATATGGAAGGTCTTTTGATTCCATTTTTGGATCTTACACATTTCATTGGTTTCGAGTCCAATGCATGTACCTGTAATTTACTGTTTCTTAGTGAAGTGATGACTACTTGTTCCCAAATTTTTTCCATGGGAGTTTAAAATATCTTTTTTATCTGTCTTATTATTTTCTCTAATAATATCTATCAATCTTCTTCCTTTTTGAATAGGAAATTGTATCAATAATGAGATATTCACAACACCCATGATGGTTATGAATATGCTGGTATAGTTTTGGATCAAAAATGTAGCAAACTCTCCACATGGAAGGCAGCACCAAGGTCTTTATTCAGAAACCATAACTCTGAGTCCCAAAACCAGAAGGACAAGTCCCAAAACC
>CM053598.1:85744253-85769584 GCA_028646575.1 Pseudocheirus occidentalis
CCACTATCACAAAGACTTGAGTTTGAATCCTGCCTCAGATACTTATCAGCTGCATGAACTTGGGAAAGCCCCTCAATGTTTCTCACCTTCACTTACTTCCTCTGTAAAATTGGTGTAATAATGGGATAGAACCTACCTCACAGAATTGTTTCAAGGATCAAATCCAAAGATACATATATTCACACACACACATGCGCACACACACCCATGTGTGTGTGCGTGTGTGTGTATACATTTATAGTCACAACGAATATCTGAGTCAGGATTCAAACTCAGATCTTCCTGACTCCAAGTAAATACTCTATCTGACCATTTATAAAGCACTGAATACCATGCAGTGAGCATAAAGAAATAATTGATGCTGCAGTAATAGATATGAATGTATGATATGAATAATGATGAGCATACATATACACATACACCTTGCAAACTTTAAGGAACTGTATAAATTCCAGGTATTTTTATAACTAAATGGGGGAAAGGGGATACAAAAGAATGTTTGCAGCAATGCTGAAATATTCCAACTGGCAACTAAAAATAATAAAAGGAATGTATCTTGTGGGTGACTCTATTTGTCCCCTGCTTAGGTCCTGTCCCCTCTATGTAGGGCTGAGGATTTGGGTCTCCATCCCCAAAGTGCAGGGCTAAGCATTGCAACCTGGCCAATTGAGTGTGAATGTGCCAAAGGTGTCTTGGGCTTACTTCACTTCTCAGCTTCATCATGAGGACTGACTATGAGGTCAATTCCTCTCTGCTATTTCCTGACACATCTTGAGAGGGAAGCAATGGAATAAATCGCTCCCACGGAATGTGCAGGGCCATAGATTCTCCTTTCTCTCTAGTTTACCTGCAGAGCCCTGGAGTCCATGGATCTCCTGCCTGACACGCAGGATTTACTGCTTGTTACTGGTTTTGCAGCCCTGTCGGATGCAGTAATAGAATGTGCTTCTCTGCTGGGCTCCTCATGCCAACCTTTTCTTTCTTCAGATTAAAATAGTTAAAGTTGGTCATGCTGCCAATCAAGGACAAAGGGAACATGGAAAGAATCTGAAGATAAACAGTCAAACTCTTAATCTTCAGGCATTTCCCCAAATCTGTTCTGCAAGCAGATTGCTCCCAGATTTATTGAGGGTTGGCTTTGCTGCTAGTGACCTTTCCGGCAGTTGACCTGTCTTCCCATCAGCCAGTCTTCTGACTGATGTGTTCTCCACTTAGAGGAAGACTAACAATAACAAATGAAAGAAAAGCTTTATAGTGTAAAGGGATTTACATTTGCAATTTTAAATAAGATTTCAAGGACAGACATTGATTTGTTTTGAATGCCATTATGAGGTTGGACAGGACCTTCTGGCTCCATCTGGGAGGACTTTTGATTTTTACAATGACCTTGTATTGTGAATAAAATATTTTTTAACGCTACTAATAATGACAGTGATTTTTTAAAGGAAGCTTTCTTTTTTGAAGAGCTCTGTATTTTCCTATGTACTGAATCCTACAAATAGAAGAAGAAAATAAACCTTAAAGTCCCTTTCCTACCACTCCAGTATTATTCTTTCTAAACAGAAGGTTAAAAAGCATTCTGACATTACTGTGAGTTTTGGGGTAAGGGTACCTCAAAAATGTTCAATAACGCATTTTTCCTAGGACAGGGTAGAATCACATGGGCTCTTTTTTTGTTGTTTGTTTTATTTTGTTTCTTGCATATGGGCAGTGATATGGTAAAGTAGCATGCATTTTGTGGGTGATTTGGTCACCTTTATACATGAAGTGATAGAAAGGATTGAAATTTAAATCACTCAGGAAGGAGGTACTGTACCTAGTTGCTAGAGTACAACTAACTTTACTTTGTCATGTGGATTCACTGCAGGAAGTAAATGCCATTTTTTTTTTCCAGCTCAAGGCTGATGTTAGTGAATCTTTAATATGAGAGCCCCTCTGCACTGGACTTGGAGTTAGGAGAGACCTTGGTTCCAGTTTGCCTCTGAAATATACAAGTTATACCACCACGAGCAAATCATTTAATCTATCTGAACTGCAACTTCCTCATATACCAATTGAAGGCATTAGAGAAAGTAATCTCTCAGGGCCTTTCCAGCTCTCAATTCTTTGATCATATGATATATGAACTGAACCCACATATAGAAGACACAGAGGAAATGAAATAATATACTTAAAACACTTAGTAAATATGACTTATTACATTTGACTTCTTTTGGTGGAAATAAGTGATGTCTTTTATGAACAGTTATAATTCAAAACTGTGGAAAGGATATCATTAACAATAATTGTTCTATTTTCCATAAATTTAAACAAATTGTATTACTTCTTACTAATGTAATGTTCATGATGAGTTATCCTGGTACAGTGGAAAGAGCATCAGTTCTGGAGTAAGAGAATGTGGTTCAACTATTCTCCCTGATACATCCACCAATGTGGCTTTGGACAAATCACTTAAATACTTTGGGCCCCAATTTCCTAATCTGAAAAATGATAGAATTGTACCAAATGCCTTCAGGAGCCCCTACTGTCTCTAGGCTTATGATCCTCTAACCAGTTTGAAGCTAAAACAGATTTGAGTTTCCTTTTTCACCTAGCCCTACATTATACTCCATATATTCTAAGGAATGTGACTCCTTATAGCCAGAGTGTCTCCACTGAGATGTCCTTGTAGAGAAGGAACCGGACATCCCCACCACCATCAACAGTAACTGACACCAATGGGCACATAAAGCTATAAGCTCCAGAAACAGCAGTATGCCCCAAACACCCTAATCCTGCAACCAGCCCACTCTCTATTACCATTGTCTCAGGGGAGTAACCCTTGTGATATAATGTGCCAAATACTACAGCCCCTACTTTCTCGGTAGAAATAGTTACTGAAAAATTCTTACCACCAAAGTCCTTCAGCATTGTCAAAAGGTTCAACGTCAGAAATATATATGGCTTTGTCAATGGAAATGACATCAAAGAAGATGTATTGCCATCTGCTTTGTTACTTTACCCCAATGACCATGGGATCTTTCTGATATTTAGCTGAGACGATCTTCATGTGATGTCTCCCTCTCTTAAAATGTAAGCTAATTAAGATTGAGGGATGGGTTGTTTTCTGTCTTCATCCCACAGCACTTAGCTCAATGCTTTGTACATAGTAAGTCTTTAATATCCTATCTTCTTTTTCATTTGTTCACTTATTCATAATGTCATCAACAACCAAAAAATCTTTGGCTTATGTTGGAGGGAGGGGAAGGAAGTGTGTGTGTATGTGTATGCATGTGTGTGTGTGTGTGTGTGTGTGTGTGTGTGTGTGTGCACATGCACATAGAAAAACAGTGTCACTCTGACTAGAAATGCAATGCTTGCTCCAATAGCAAGGCAAGCATTGTTTCCGGTATTGATGTTCAAATGGCCCAATAATTCACGATATGGGAAGTTCACCATTAGCTGCCCTCTCAACAGTCACTCCCAACCTCATTTGTTTGTGATGGTTCTAATTGACAGGGCCAGCAAGGCCTTAGAAGGGATCCTCTAGACATTGGCGGCATCCTGACTACTCTGGAGGCTTTAAAATAATGGTCACAATCAAAAGCAGCCATGCAAGGATAGATCAATGCACAGAAGTATCAACCAAGACCTTTTTTCTCTCCCCTACTTTTTGTTGCTTCCTTTGGAAGATTGTTTACTGTAGCTGTGAGGGATGTTGTGGAGAGGAAAGCTTGATTTAATGAAAAGGTTTAACACAAATCTTCCCTTTGGTAGGATTAGTTACTCTTGTAATGTCTGCAGAAAAGTCACCCTGAAATAACTACACTGTTAGCAGAAAGGCCCAGGCAAGAGAAGGGAAAACATACTATTTTTCAATCCTAGACCTGAAAGGAAAGGCTACAGTTTCTGTTCTTTCCTCTGATGTATTTTTTCTAGACAAGTTCTTAATTTTGTTAAGTGTTTATGATCAGGAATTCTAGTTCTAGTCTCAATCAAAACTGTCCCTATTGTCCTGGAGCTGGCTGATTATGTCCTTCCAAATGGGAATCTTATTGGTGACCCAGTGTTTGAGTCACTCTTAGTGAGACTGGACATTATGCAAGCTAGGGAAAAGGCAACAAGGATGCATTCAAGCTTTCTACTTACCAGGGACTGTGCTAAGAGAGAGAGGTGTGTGTGTGTGTGTGTGTGTGTGTGTGTGTGTGTGTGTGTGTGTGTGTGTGTGTGTGTGTGTGTAGCATAAAAACAAACCCCCCAAAAAGCCAATTCTCTTTAAGGAATTTATTTTATTGTGATAGAAGACAGTTCACAAAAGGAATTTGAAAAGGGTGTGGGAGGGTCCAGTCCCCACTTTAGGCAATGGTGTAAAAATCCAGACAATCAGAAGAGCTGGGTGGGGAATGAAGATTGGCTAATCTGAGATCCTCCCCAGAATGGAGCTCCCAGAAGAAACTCCACAATGGGAGTTTGTCACGGCAGAGAGAGGTTTCAGGATGACAAGACTGTAGGGGCACTGAGGGAAGATCCAGCTTGACAGCTGCTGAGATGTGGTGGCAGAACCGAGGGGAATAAAAGAGACAGTCAGGTGAAGTAATGACAGGGCAACACCTTGGCATGCAGTATGTTCCTATGGATGCTTGGTGATTTGTTGATGGTTTGAATGCTGATCTATACTTTATTTAGAGGATCATACTTGGGCTTGATGACTTTTTTGAAATTTTGAAGGGCATTTCCAGACTCATTGAGGACTGGGCTAAGGCTTTTGCAAAAGAGGAAATGATTCTGGCTAGTGGCTGCTTCTTGGTGGGGCAGCGGGAGAGTGTTTTCAGTCAGGGAATGTGGTGGTATAGGTTATAGTACTACATTTGGGATCATTAGAACTGGATTTGAGGCCGGGCTTCATCCCTTACTATGTGTTCTTGGCAAAATGTTCTGTCTCTGAGGCTGCTTCCTCATTTGCCAAACCAGAGATCAATCCTCCTTAGGCTGGAGGATACTTACCCTGCTTATCCCAAGGGGCTCTTGTAGAGGATCAAATGCACTGATACTTTGGTGAGCACTTTCCAAACTTAAAAAAACAAACAAACAATAATGATATCCAGCTCTTAGAACTTTAATGTTTGCAAAGTACTTTACAATTATCATTTTACTTGATCCTCACAACAACCCTGAGAGTAGGTGCTATTTTTATCCCTAATTTATGAATGAGGAAATTGAGGCCTAGAAAGTTTAAGTGACTTACCTAGAATTAAAATTAGTAAGAGAGCCTGAAGCAGGGTTGGAACACAGGCATGTCTGGATCCAAGTTTAGCACTGAATCCATTGTCTCACCTAGCTACCTCAAAATGTTAATTACTATCTCATGTAAGTTGTTAATAATAGTAATGAAATCTAAAATATATACTATAAGAAAGGTAATGGATGCAAAATGCAACATATTTTTAGACATGGACAACACGATAATTTTTTATTATTAAAATATTTGTTATAGAGATTTTCTTTTTCTCTTCTTCTTAAATGATGGTTGAAGGGAGAGAATACTTTTTTCCACTGAAAAAATATATTAGTTCATTATTAATAATAAGCCAAACCCTTACTTCATAGCCTTAGTCTTCTTTATGGCCTATTATTCCTGCAAAATCCTAATTTTCTTGTAAATACATTTTTTTCACAGGGATAAGTGGCTTTTTCATAATCCTTTCTCTGAGATCTTAGAAGTAAAATTCTGGTTATACTGAAAAGAAGAGACATTTTAAAAAAGGAAACTTAATTTGATAATTAAGTAAATGAGGTCTCCTTTGTAGATCATGCCTCAGAAATAAAGTCAATTTACAAATATACATACATACACACAAAAAGAAAGAAAGTTTGTGGGGAGCGGTGTGGTTATGTAAAAGAAGAGCTACACACACACACACACACACACACACACACACACACACACACACACACACACACACACACACACACACACACACACACACACACACCCTCTCTCTCTTAGCACAGTCCCTGGTAAATAGAAAGCTTGAATGCATCCTTGTTGCCTTTTCCCTAGCTTGCATAATGTCCAGTCTCACTAAGAGTGACTCAAACACTGGGTCACCAATAAGATTCCCATTTGGAAGGACATAATCAGCCAGCTCCAGGACAATAGGGACAGTTTTGATTGAGACTAGAACTAGAATTCCTGATCATTTCAGATCATGAAACACTTAACAAAATTAAGAACTTGTCTAGAAAAAATACATCAGAGGAAAGAACAAGAAACTCTACAGTCCTTGTTGGGGGGAGATTGCTTTGAGGCGTATAATTTTTAAAATGTCTTTGCCTAATTAGAAAACAAATTCTAATAATGCTGTTCATTAGATCTTATTGATTGACCGAAGAAAATATCTGGATGCATAATAACAAACTTACGATTTCTTTCCATATACCCTGAACTGGGGCTAGAAAGGCTGTATCCACTTAGATCTTCCCTGGAAGTACAATGTAGAAAAGCTAAAAGAGCAATTAATTAAGAATCAGAGAATCTGGGCTTTTATCTCACCCGGAACAATTACTATTTGTGAGACCCTGGGAAACTCACTTTTTAAAACTCCATAAGCCTTGGTTCCTTGATCTGTAAAATTGGGGGGGGGGGGAGGCTGTATTAGGTGTTCTCTGGATCCTTTCCTATTGTAGAACTAATAACCCGTGATTGTGTGCACCCCATATCCTCAGGTTACAACCTGAGAAGACAGGATTTGGGTGGTCTCCCACTCAGGAATGGTTTCCTACATCCCTAATGTCCATGACCTTAGAGATTCACCAATCAACCAATATGCATCTGTTGAGTTTCCCTTTTATGCCAGGTACTTTTCTAGGTACTGTGAATAAAAAAGCAAAGAGTAGGTGTCCCTGCTTTGAAATTGTGGGAAACAACATATAAATGCGCCGTTAGACATAACATACAAAGTAAATAAAAATTCATTTTTCAGGGAAGTGAGGATAGCTGGAGTGATCATTTCAGGCCTCATGTAGGAGATGGGGCCGGATTTGAGCTTTGCAGAAAGATAAGGATTTCTGTTTGGTGGAATTAACTAGTTAGCATATAACAGGCATAAGGGACAGAGAAGCGTGTGCAGGCACCAAGAAAGGAATTTATTGTCATGTAATCCTTTTCTAACCATGTCACTCTTAAGAAATCCTCCTAAATCTCTATTCTGCAGTTAGGTAGGTGATAGAGTGCTAGGATGGAGTTAGGTAGATGTGAGTTCAAATTCGGCTTCTGATACTAGCTGTGTGATTGGCAATTCACAAAACCTCTATATGCCTCAGTTTCCTCAACAATGTAATAATAGGACCTGCTTCTCAGGGTTGTTGTGAGGATCAAAGGAGATACTTAGAAAGTGACTTAGCATGGGGGCTTACCACAATGAGTGAGTGCCTGGCACATAGTAGGTATTTCAGAAAAACTTGTTTTCTTCCTCCCCTTTCTTACATTTCTTCTGTGACACTCACAGACTGTTATTCTTCCTTGTTCTATTCTTATTAGTACTCACATTTGCCTAAAACACATGAATTTCACTTGCAATGGCTTTGAAAGGACAAAACCCTTATGCTCTGGGTCTCCAAATGAGCTCCAAAAAGGTACCGAATGTTTCCAGGTTTTGCTCACTATGATCAGGCCAATCCTGCAGCTATCAGGAGGTAAACTTGTTTAACTCTCTGACCAATTGTACAAAATAATGATGCTGTATATAAAAGCAAGCTTCAAAAGAACTATGACTCATCTCCTTTTTAACTGAATGGAAGAATTATCTTTGGTGGCCTGTATTAATTCACATTTTCTAAATTACATAAAATAACACCCAAAAAGAATTAATTTTCAAAGTTGTTGGGATTGTGCATTAAAATGTAAAATTATTGACATCGTTTTGCTAGACTGATTAGGTTCTCAGCAAGTGTGGGTTTTTAATTATTCTGCAAAAGCTGAGGTTTATTAAATTTGAAAGAAGAGTCCAGCAGGACATGCATCATGCAGTTGGTTTCAGCCTCATTACCTGGACTATTCGATTGCAAGAAAAGAAAATTTAAATTCCTATTTATTAACTGATTGCCAAACTAGCCTGATCATTTCAAATAGCTGGCTCACAGTGAGAGTAAGATGAATTGAGGAGTAACTGAATGATTGATTTGTCCCCTCTGGGAAAAAAATACAACATAAATGTGTCATATCCAGTTACAGAGAATTGATGTTTTATGTAACTCCTTTTGAAGTAGAAATTAAATTTCCTTAAAAGGTTATATTAAAAAGTAGATGGGACAGAACCGTGCACCAACACACCATTACTCTAATAAATCTGGGGGAAAAATACGTTTTGAAAAACTTTTCTGAAGTATGGTGTTAAATTGATTTATGCAGTCCTGAGCAGTAATTATGGAATGTGCTTATCTGGACACCCTCTGCTTCTATTGATCCTCCAAGTCTCCTGATGAAAAGCTCATAATTCATTACATTCTTGATGTTTAGAATTGTTGGAATTATTTATGACACACAGTTGTAGGTGCTAGAAGCCAAAGGGATGATCATTTCCACTGCAGCAAATGCTGTTTTCCTCAGCTGTGTGGGTAGCTGATTGTGACCAGGTATAGCTTAGGCAGTAAGGTAGGATCTTGTTGGAGGGTGGTCACCTATAAGTACCTCTCCAAACCAATGACAGAGACTCATTTGTCCCTGAAAGGGACCTCGGGGGTAATCTAACCAACTCATTAATTTTAAGATGAAGAGACTGAAAACAAGATATATAACTTGTGCAAAGTCACATGGGAAATAAATAAAAGATTAGTAATTTGAAACCAAACCTTATGACTATATTAAGCTATCTGAGGTTGATTGAAGAACATTTCCTCAGTTGTTAGAAAGGATAATCATTGGTGTGCTTTATTGTTCTGTAATTTTGTAAAAGTCTAAAAGAGACTTAACATTGTCTAAAGACATACCCATTAGGTCCTTTTTTTATCTGCACTCAAACTGTGTCTAAAAGTAGATTCTCAATTGAATCTTCCATTTCAACCAGCACCATGTTTAAAGTAGATTACACATGTCATGCATGTCGTATTGTCGCACTTCATAATAGAAAAAAGGACTCCACTGATAGTCATTTTGAACCATGGATGTTCAACAAGGGACAAATGACCAATATTCTCTTTCATAGTGTTTCATTGACTGTTTCAAAGTAGTCTCTGTTCTTCAAGAACTTACATTCTAATGGGAGATAACATTTATGTACTGGATATTCAAAAGTCTTAATGTAGTTTTAAACTAATTGCTTAAGCTATTAATTTTGATAAAAATATGTAATATGTGTTATATAGCAGTATCATATTATATGTAATATCTTGTGTGTTACATAGCAGTACCATATTATATTCATCATGATACAATATTAAAGACTTAAACAGTGCTAAGACTTTGGATGGATACCTAGTGTGTGGGGGGCATATAGGTTATGGTTTGTCCTTTGTTCTCAAAGAGGACAATGACATCAGGGAGATGATGCCGTGACTTACAGTTGCCTTGTATTTAGGTGAGGGAGGGCTGTGCAAGGTCACCAGCCTCGCTTTTCCCTCCAGAGTCATCTGTGGGCAATGACCAAATATTGATCAGGACGACTGGAGATGACCCAGGAGGCAGTGGGAGACCTTGGCCCTTTTAAGCTAAGGTTTTTTTCAGGTTCTCGCTTTGAGTAAGGCAATGCCCATTCAGTGAATAGGCCTCTTTAAGAAGTAAGTCAAGGAATGTCCCCTTTAGTTAAAACAAAAATGAAAAAAATTTTTTTTGAGGGGTAGCCCTTTGAATTGCTGGCCAAAAGAGAAACAGATACTATTTACATTCACTCTGAGTCAGAAGGGCCCAGCAAAATAACCATTAAAAATGGTGCCTGGGCAGGGACCTATTGTAGACCAGTCCATGAGATCAAGAGTGAATTGGGGTTAAGGCTTGGTCTTTGAGAAAGAAATCTAGCCAATAAACCCCAAGGTAACTAGGAGATTTTGCCATTTCTTTCTATTTGTAGCATTTAGCATAGTACCAAGCTAATAGTGTTTAATAAATGTCTATTGGTTGGTTGAACAATTAAGATTTTGGCCATCAAACAATCAGATTTTGGCCATCAAAATTTACTTTCCTTTGGACAGAATACCCTCAGGTAAAGGGAGGGGAAGGAAGGAAAGGGAAGGTGACGAAAGGAGAGGGGAGGAGAGGGATATATAGGTAGGTGAATATCTATGAATACACAGATATGTATAGGATAGATAGATGGTACAGCGGATAGAGTGTCTGGCCTGATTTCAGGAAGACTCATCTTCCTGAATTCAAATCTAGCCTTAGATACTTACTGGTTGGGTGATCCTGAGCAAGTCACTTAACCCTGTTTGCCTCAGTTTTCTCATCTATAAAATAAGCTGGAGAAGAAAATGGCCAACTACTGTAATATTTTTGTCAAGAAAACCCCAGATAGGGTCATGAAGATTCGGACTGGCCTGAAAATGACTAAGCAACAACAAAATGTGTGTATATGAATATATCTATGTATAGGTGCTGGGGCCATATACACATACATATATGTGTACGTGTGTATATATGTAAAATCTCCCATTAGAATGTAAACTCTTTGAAAGCAGGGGCAGTTTTTGCTATTTCTTTGCATTTGTAGCATTTAGCATAGTGCCAAGCTAATAGTGTTTAATAAATGTCTATTGGTTGTTTGAACAATTAAAACATTTTCCCAGCACTTGGTTCGGTGGCTCATGCTCAGTTAGAATACTGATTATTTAGGTATTCCATTCAATCAATATCTCTTCCCCTGCAATACCCATCAGCCCCTTCATTCATCTTATGTCCAAAGGTAGCTGAGACAGAGATATGACTATATGCACAACGAACATTTATCCCCTTCTAAGTTATTGGAACTTTCCAGCAAAATTTTCTGGTATGATTTTTTTTTCTCTGTATGCCCTTTCTTATCCTTAAGATGCTTCTGTTGGAGTCTCTGGTTCCATGCTGAGTAGGCTTGTCTATTTCAACTTTAAAGACTTAATTATACCGTCTATAGAAAAGATATAATTCCATGCCTTAAGGATGTCCACAAAATTAAAAAATAAATTTGCAATGCTATTACATTATACCATTAAACCTCGAGCAATGTGCTTCCCTAGCTCACTCTTTACTTGCCTCTGACTTCTCCATATGGAAAGGATCTTCCTGCCAGATTCTAAAAAGTTCTCCAACTTTGTTCTAGAGAATCTTAGCATCTGGGCTTAGTCAGAGGTGTCCAAATGCTGGGGACCAGGACATGTTTACAAGTATCCGCATGGATGTTTCAGGTGTAGGTAGCATTCAGAAAGTTAAGGATTTCATGAAGATTAATGGGGTAGAGAAGCAAAGGTGTAGCTGTTTGATAACAGCCAGAACAAATAGTATAACGGACTTCCATGGCTCTCTGTGTGAGGGTTCTTACACAACTGAAATCAGAACATCACTGTTCAGAGTTTCATTACAACAAGTCTCTGGGCCTGGGGTAGAGTTAGGGCAGAAATGACAGAGATCTCTTATGCAGTTTGAATGTCCATGATTTCTCATTCAAACTGGGAAAGTGTTGTTTTGGTTGCTGGAAATGATAGAGGGATGCTCCCCACTGGGAAGGGTGAGATGATTCTAAATGAAACCTATAATTCATATGATTATAGCCACTGCAAATGAATCTGATTTTCTCAGAAAACCTAATAATAGGTAGAGCAATAAGGGCAAAATCGCAATCAGGAATAAGCCAAACATTTCATACATTGCCTGGGAAAAATCAGTTCCTATTTTTTACCTTATGGAGAGTCCTGCGGAGAGGCTAATGCTAACACTCAGGCTGGGCTCTTTTCCTCCAAGCTCAGTCTCACATTTGCATAGATAAGGCCCTTGCCACTGAAAGTTGATTAAGCTGATAATTCCATTTGGCTTTTCATTTGTCTGCCGGCTCTTGCTTCTGCCTTATTCTCCCATTTGTCTTCAACCCTGTTTTTTTTTTTTTCCTCTTGCATATATGCTTATTTACTGCTTTAGGAATCCAGGTAGTTCAGTGGTTAGAGAGTTGGACTTGTTTTCTTCATTCTTAAACCAAGTTTGAATCCTTACTTCAGATCTTTACTGGCTGTGTGTCCCTGGGCAAATCACTTGGATCTTGGTTTTCTAATTTGTAAAATAAAGATAATGAAAGCATCTATCTTACAGGGTTATTGTGAGGTATCAGGGAAAAGGCTTTGCAAAACTTAAAAGTACTATGTAAATGCTAGTTAAATATTAATTGTTAATATATATTTTTTCCTCAAGGAGTCACATGTTTGTTTTTGTCTTTATTTTTTTCTGGAAATCAGGATACCTCAGTGTGCCTTTACCACTCATGCTTTGTATGAACTTGGATAAACCCTTTTATATTTCTCAGTCTTTGTTTCTTATTTTGAATATTTGTATAGGATTATAAATTCAGAGGTCATCTAATCTAGCCCATCAGTTGAGGAAACTGAGATTTAAGGAAAGTAAGTCACCTTAGGAGGTCACCCAGGTTATGAGCATCAGAGGTCATATTTGAACCAATGTCTTCTAAGCCTAGAGTGTGCTCTTTCTATCATAACTAGAATTCTCAGACCACTCCTGGACAGTCATCTCAATATTTAGGGCACTAACAAGATTTTGTGATCAGCAAATAATTCTTGGTCAAAAATTTTATTTGAGAATTCAATCACTTCTAATTACAATCAGCACATAGCTAAGAAAATGTATTACTTATATTCTCAGAACATTTGAGAGAGACATTGGAAATTGTGTTCTAAGTGACTCATTCAATGTCTTTCATATACGCAAACTCTTCTCTAGCTCCTGAGAGCTTATGAACTAGTAGGTGAAAAGACCTGCCAAAGCACTGAATTTGATTTGGGATCAGAGATGTTTCCAGAAATATAAATATCCATTTCCTTTTGTTGTTGTTCGTTTTCCCTTTGAGATTTGCTTTTTCTTGCACTAAAAATTGAATGAATGAATGATAAGAGACTCTATTTCAATACCTTTGCTTTTTCTCTGTTGCTAGTTCATTTCACTCCTCCATCTGCATTTTCCTTCCTTCATTAAAAGCTTTCAGATGTGGACTTAACCCCCAAAACTCAAGACTCGTATGTTTGGTTCCAGTATTATCTACTTTCTTGACCTTGTCCTAAAGGACACTGAGACAAGAGAACACACCAGCCAAAGGTCTTTTCTATTACTGAATTTCTCTGGGACTCAGTTTTCTTATCTGTAAATAAGAAAGATGTATTCAATGATCTTGAAGGTGTCTTCTAGCTATTGAAGCTAGAAGAAGCTTCTATTGAAGCTATTGAAGCAACAAGTTGCTTCAATGTAGGAAGAGATTCTCTTGGCGCTTTTTCCTCTCTAGAGATTTTTATGCAAAGGTGAGATGACCCTTTGATGGATATGTTTTAGAGAAGAATCTTCAAAATGAGGATGACACTAGATAGATGTCCTGTGAGGTCTCTTCCAATTTTGTATTTTGTGTGACTTTTTCTGGTTTTGGAGGAGTTGTTATTATTTGTCCTTCATTCACAAAGAGGACCATGCCATAAGGGAAGAGATGCCATGCCATGCAAGTGAATTGGATCAAAGAGAGGGAGGGCTGTGCAATGTAACCAGCCTCACTCTCTCCTCCAGAACCTTTTGGGTCCAGTGGCAAGACATAGATCAGGAGGACTGGAGATTGCCCCCTTTAGAGGGTTATATAATCCACCCAAATGAGTGAATACCTTGCCCTACCACCTTTGCCACCTTAGTTTCAGTTAAAGATTTTGCACTCTGAGGGATATACTTCTTTTTTAAAGTTGATTTGTTTATTTACTTTTAGTTTACAAGATTGAGTCCCACAATCCCTTGAGTTTCAAATTTTCTCCTCTCTTTTCCTTCCCCTCCCCTCCCCCATGGCAGCATGCAATCAAGTATAAGATCTGTAAATACTTTCACACTGGACATTAGTCTGTATAGAAGAGTTGTAACCAATGGAGTGAACAATGGGAAAAAAGAAAGAAGACCAAACATGGAAAAGAACAATAGCATGTAGATTGCTTCTGTCTACATTTAAACTCTGTTCCTTCTAGATCTTTCTCTGAATGTAGGTATGTCCTTCCATCCTGAGACTTGTAGAGTTGTCTTATAATTGTGCGTTGCTGAGAAGAGTCCAGTTTATCAAAGCTGTTTGTCGCAAATATGATGTGTCTATGATTGTGTACAAATTTTTCCTGGTTCTGCTCTTCTCACTCAGAGTCAATTTGTATAAGACTCTCCAGGTAAATATGAAGTCCATCTGCTCCTCATTTCTCATAGCACAATAATATTCCATTACATTCATATACCACAACTTGTTTAGCCATTCCCCAGTTGATGGGCATCCCCTAAATTTCCAGTTTTTTGCCACCACAAAGAGATATTTTGTATATATAGGTCTTCCTCCCACTTCTATGATCTCTTTGGGATACAACCCCAGAAGTGGTATTACTGGGTCAAATGGTATGCAATTATTTATAGTCCTTTGGGCATAGTTCTAGATTGCTCTCCAGAATGGTTGAATCAATTCACAACTCCACCAACAATACATTAGTATTCCAATTTTTCCACATCCTCTCCAGCATTTGTCATTTTCTTGTTTTGTCATGTTAGCCAATCTGACTGGTGAGATGTGGTACCTCAAAGTTCTTTTGATTTGCATTTCTCGAATCAATAGTGATTTAGAGCATTTTTTCATATGCTTATAGATATCTTTAATTTCTATCCTGAAAATTGCCTGTTCATATCCTTTGACCATTTATCAATTGGGGAATGACATATTCTTATAGATTTGAATCAGTTCCCTCTATATTTTAAAAATGAGGCCTTTATCAAAGACACTGGTTGTAAAAATTCTTTCCCAATTTCCCACGTGAGGGATATACTTCTATAACATCTATATTCTTCAGTAACTTCAAATGAAACCATTTTTATTCTAGGTAAATATGGCTACATGTGTTAATCATAGAATCATTAAGTATCAGAACCAGCATGAAACTTTAAAGATTATCTTCTCTAAGTCCTTGTTTTTAGAAATGTGGAAGCTGAGTCCTAGAGAACTGAAGTGATGAAACTTACTGAAAGCATGAGTCTAATCCATTCTAATCCTGGGATTCTTGGGTCCACCAGTATCCTTGCCTGATACTCTTTAGGATAGTTACAGAATTTTAGATTTAGAAAATATTTCAGTGGACCTCTCATTCAGCTTAGACTGTAGAAAGTATTGTTTCTATAACATACTCAACAAGACCTCCAACCTTTGCTTGAAGACCTCCAAGTAGTGGGGAATCCCATTACTTCCTAATGAAAATCATTCTACTTTTAGGGAAATTTTAATTATTGGGAGTTTTTTTCTTTCTTCTCAATTTGAACAGAATGTGTAAAGGTGAACAGAGTATATGAGTATGCAACTTAGGTTCCCTCAAATTTCTGGATTTTCTTTTCTTCCCCCATTAATTTCTCACTTTTTTCACTCTATTTTTTCCTCTCTCACCAAGTTTTTATTTTCCTTTTCTTCTTTGTCTCTCATTATTAATTTGCATCTTGCTCACAATATTCCCTTCCTTCTCCTCTCACTTTTCTTTGATCCATTTATTAACCATGATATGGGATTAGCCCATGTATTTTTCACATTATTTTTTATTCCTATGCCTCAAAAATTCAACCCCCCATCCCACCCCATCCAAATCCCTCAAAACAAACAAACAGGTAATTAGAAGAAGTTCTTTCTATGGCTTTCTAGAGAAAAGAAAAACCACAGTGGATTTTACTTTGAGTTCAAAACTTCAGTATAAAGGCCCTTCATTGAGGGAAAAGAGAAAGAAAAAAAACTCTCTGGGTTTAGATATTGCATCATCTGGGAAAATTTACTCATTGATTTCTTCTGCTTTAAATTCCCAGTTCTAAAGCAGTGGTTATTCAAGGGTATTGTTCTCTTCTTTGTATGGCTGGGGTGAAGTAGAGAATTAAGTCTTAAGAAATGAAAAAGACTAGGAAAGTGTGAAGTCAGGGTATTTAAGGGAATATCACTGTACTTTTAATAGAGTGGCAAGTGTCATCCTAGTGAAGAGCAAGAGTTAGAGAGGAGAGAGATGGTGAGCTATACACTTAACTCATTGAAGAAAGGAAGAGAATGTCCTTTGTGTATATAAGTAATAGCCACTAGGATCTGGATAATGCTTAAGGCAGCATCACTTCACCGACTTAAGGCTAGAGATTTTCTCCTCTTCTTTCACCCCATCTTCACCATTCCAGGTTTTCTGATAATGGTGACCAGGGATTGTACAAAGCTATCATGCTCCAAGTCCACACACTAAGTCTTGTGAACCTAAGGATGAATATAACACAGATATATGATGTCTTGTCCTTTGTTTTACTCTCCTTATTATGTGTCAAGCATTGTGCTGAGAACTGAGAAAATAAATACAAGCAAGCAAATGGGTCTATTTTCTCAAGTACCTTAATGTGGAAAGACAGCTCATAAACAGAAAACTAAAAAAGCAAGAAAGGAGGAATATACCTGGGAAGGCATGGTCTGGAAATGTCTAGGAAGCAAGGACTCAAGATAAAGCAAGAGCTTGGCAATCACAGCCTGTATTCCAAGAATCAGAGAGCAGGATCCTGTGGAAGGGGCACTTGAATGATGACCTGAGTCCAGGTGTCATGGTTTGGAGATGACTGGGAAGAAACAGACTTGCTTCTATACTGATGAGGAATTGCGGTTGTTTTCAGTGATCCTTTGAATTTGGTAACATGGGGAGAAGCTCTAGTCAGCCTTCTCTAGTTAAAGATCTAGAAGGAGCCCCAACCTCCTAAAAATGTACACTTCAGGTTCTAATTCTTTCTCTAAAAAGGAAGAAAAACCCTTCTTTTACTAAATATTTGTAAGTAGTTGATTAACACTACTGAAATGAAAATTTTGCAAAAATAGAACACTGTACATCATTTCTCTGAGAACCCTGAATTCCCATTCAGTTTTATGAAGCGTGTTCTTTGATTTTCATTCTAATGTCTACATATAAGCTCCATAGATCGGGGAGGTGCCTGGCTATTGGCCCCTCTTTTTAACGTACTCAGTTATGTTTCATATCAAATGGCCTTCCTCCTGACAGCAACAAACACATCTCTACAGGGAAATCTCTTTGGAAGTTGTTTCTCAGCAGGCTGTGAACGAGGGACCCAATTGACATCTCTGCTGTTGCCACCTGTAATTGCTTTTAAAGATTCATGGCCTGTAATGATTTGAGGCACTCCTGTTATCTCTTTCCTGCGATTGATCTGCAACATCTGTCATCTGCACTTGCCCGGCTTAAGAGAGCTGTTTGGCCTGAGAACAATATGGAAAACAGAAGTTGTCATTGTGTTACACCATCGTATGCCTTCCAGAGAGTGAGTGTTCCAGAACAAGCCCAAGTTCATTCTGTGGTGATCTCTGGACTGAAGCCCATCAACCTTTTCCCTATTGGTGTTTAAGTTCATGCTCTGTGGTTTGGCTTTATTTCAGGCATTTTTATGCTGCCCCAAAAGCTTAGGACCACTTGCATGGAGAAACTATAGCAGGCCCGTCATTGAAATTTCTGGGAGCAGTGGGCAGGAACAGATAGACCACTTCCCTTGGGAAGGTTTTGCTAGGAGGGAGTAGTTTAAACTCTAACTATAAACTTAGTCAAGTGTTATTCTCATAACAAGGTAGGAGGATGATAGGATTTAGAAGTGAAAAGGGGATTAGAAATTATCTTAATCCTTTCACAGTGTTTGGCCTTCAGTATCCCCATCTATAGAAAGAAGGCTGGACAATTTGACAGCTGAAGTTCTTGTCAACTTTTTATTTGTTGTCCTATAATCCAACAACCCTCATTTAATAGATGAGGAAAATGGATACCAGATAGATTAATGATAGCATCTGTCTGTCTATCCATCTATCTATCCTTTATGCATACACATATACATACACACACATATATAAACACGTATATACCCATACGTATTCCTATATATATGTGTATATATCCATATATCCCTATCTATACTTTTATGCATGTACATATACATATATACACACATATATAAACATACACATATATACCCACACTTACACCTATATATGTATGCATATATATATACATATCTATCTATCCATACCCACACTCACATATGCACATATACTAACATATATATACTGAATTATTTCCACTAGAATAAATAGTAATTAGGATATAAACTCTCATAAGACAGAATTGAATATTCTTGTGCAGGTAGACATGGTGAATATCTTCCTTCTCCTCCTCCTCCTCTTAGCAGTGAGTATTTGTGTGGCACTTTAAAGTTTGCAATGTATTTTTATATTTATCATCATATTTGAATTTTACAACTACCCTATGTTATAATTAGCATGTGACTTACACAGTGTCACACAGCTAAAGTCAGGATTTGTACCCAGGTCTTCTTAATTCTCAGTCCAATGCTGTTTTTGTTATATTACCTGAAGAAAAAGTTTCATCAGAAAACCCTGATTTGAGTGCTGTTCTTCATACTTACTGGCTCTGGGATTCTGGCAAAAAGCACTTGGCCTCTCTGAAGCCCCATTACCTCTTCTGTAAAATGGGGAAACTGATCCTTGTAATATTTACCTTAGGGGGCAACTAGGTGGTACAGTGGATAGATCTTTGGACCTGGTGATAGGGAGACCTGAATTCAAATGTGACCTTAGATGCTTACTAATAATGGGTGACCCTGGGGAAGTCACGTAACCCTGCTCGCCTCACTTTCCTCATCTCTAAAAAGACCTGGATAAGGAAATGACAAACCACTCCAGCATCTTTGCCAAGAAAAGCCCAAATGGAATCACAAAGAGTCAGACATGACTAACAGCAACGGCAACACTTGCCTCAGAGGGTTATTTTGAGGGAAGTACCTTGTAAACCTTGATACTCTATATAAGTGTATGGTATTATTATAAACACATTTGTCTCTGTGTTGACACTGACTTCATGCAGTAATTGTGCACTTCCAGCAGGTGCCAAGTTCCCCTTAGAGGAAAAGAAAACTTAGTTGAAGAGGACCAGACAGGGCTGCATTGCCAGCACCTAATAGTATAATGTGCCCTTTGACAGAGGAGTGAGACCGAAACTGTAGGGGTAAAAACATGGACTCATTTTACCTAAATTGCATGGAAAGCCAAGAGTTTAAAAAGTCCCAGAAAATCAAACTCCCAAATGATTTAAGAAGCCCATTTTTTTCTTTTCTTTTTCAAAAATAATTGTGAGTATTTAATTTTTTAAAATTATTGTATTGTTTGTCTTTTTTTTTTCGAAGGGGGAAGGCTGGGCAATTGGGGTTAAGTGATTTACCCAAGGTCACACAGTTAGTTAGTGTCAGGTGTCTGAGGCTGGATTTGAACTCAGATTTGACTCCAGGGCCTGTGCTCTACTCACTGTGCCACTTAGCTGCCCCTCCCTTTTTTTTTTGCTAAAAAGGTAGCTGTGGCATCCTATTGTTTTCAAATATAGCCTGAGATTGGGGGTCAGTGTGGTACAATAGAAGGAGGCATGAAGTTAGGATCTTAAGGTATGAGCTTGAAACTTGACCCTGTTCTTTGTAACCTCTGTGATTTTACACAAATCATTTGACTTCTCCTATCCTTACTTTCCTTATCTAAACAATGAGGTGGTTGAATTGGATGACATCTTAGAGCAGTGGTTCTTAACCTGTGGGTCATGACCCCTTTGGGGGTTGAAGGAACCTTTCACAGGGGTCACAGGGGTCACCTAAGACCATCAGAAAACACATTTCTGATGGTCTTACAAACCGAGACAGTGCTCCTCTGTCCATCTCCAGGTGGGTCTGCCAACATACCCACATACCAGTATTAAAGGCTCGTGGCATTGGAAAGGTTGAGAACCACTGTCTTAGAGCCTTTCCAGGTCTATGACTTAATGACAAAGCATTCCATCAAATTTTGTTTAGAGCTTCATCTTTAGAATATATGGGAGAACAGGATAGAAGTTAGAGGGTGTAAACAGATTCTCACAAAGCATATCTTTCATGAAGCAAACAAAGATGTGTTACTATTGCCAATGTTGAAAGTCAATGTACTATGGCTGGCTTTAATAATTAAGGGGGGAGGGGAGATTTCTCAGGCGAGAAGTATTCTGTGTTCTCTAAGTAGGCCGAAAGGCCTCCGATATCAAAACTTAGTTTTAGTCTTTTTGCCAAGCTTGGAATGCAGCCAATTTCTTTTCCGTGAAATTATATGTTCTTAATAGATGCTTTTTCATTCAATTCTACGTTACTAAACACATTTTAAATAGAGCTGTTCTCTCAGTTAAATAAAGATGAATACATCTTTATTCAGTTTGGTTTTTAAGTTTGGGAGTTGGGGTTACCTTACACTGGCTTTGGAGCTAGTGTGTGTGTATTAATTAGCACTTTTCTGGATTATTTACATGTAATTAGAAATTATGTCAATTTGGTTATTTTGTTTGTTTGTTTTTTCCCCAGGGAAGAGAAATTCAGTATAAGAAACATTTACTAAGTAACTATAGTTCACAAAGCAAAGGCTATGTGCTGGACATAGTGAAAAATAAAAAGGAAATATTTCCTACCCTCACAACACCTCTTTTTTAATAGAGGGAGACACAACATTTCACAGAGGAATGGACGGAATGTATATACAAAATAATGAGAAGTAATTTAAAGAAAGAAATCATGTTGGCGCTTAGGGACAAAGGAAAGGCTTCCTATAAGAAATAGTGCCTGAATTGTGTTTTGAAGGAAGATATGGATTTTAAGGGGAATAGTGGAATAGTGGAAAGATCCCTAAATTTAGAATCAAAGGACCAGGATTCCAATCCTAACTCTGATGGTCATTATCTTTGTACACTTGTGCAAATCCCTTAAACTCCTTGGGCTTCAATTTTCTCATGTGTCAAAAAAGGCAGTTGGTCTTCATGACTTTTGAGGTCCCTTGATATAGATTCTGTTATATGAGTACATTGCAGGTATGACATGGCAGGACCACTCATGCAAAGGCAAGAAGGTGAACAGACAGTGAGGGAAGTAAAGTAATTTGAAATAATATTAGAAAAATAGATGGGGGGGGTACTTTTTGCAAGTCCTTGGGTCAAAAGTGCTGTCTTGATTTCCTGGGTTGGTCCCATGAACAGTTCTGGCCAGCTCTTTCATATTTTTCCATTATCACATCCATACTTGTGCAGATATACTAAATTAACCAAAATGCAGCATTTATATTCACACGGAAGGTGACTTTGAGTGTTTCCCCTTATTCCAATTTGGAAAAAATGTCTTTTGTTTGGGGAGCTTGCTTTTAGTAGAGGATTAACTCAGTCTAATCCTGTTCCTCAACACTTGTAACATGGCATCATCAGAAAATGGAGGAGCCAGTTATTTCATTTACAACACAAAATGTAAGATCAAAATTTGCTTTTCATGAAATTAGAACAGTCTCTCTCATGGGATCTCGCATATAAAAACATTCAATAAGCTTTTGTTGAATGAATGATTGAATGAATCTTGCTCTGGATACTAAATGTATTGATCACAGAACAAATGAAACATTAGAACATTATCTTTCCCCTAAGAGAACAGAATCCTGCCGTTTAGATTAAAAGGATCAAAAACTGCCATCAATGTTAAAGAAAGCGTTACTCTCAATAACTGAAAAATACCTTCCTCTGATGAGTTGATTTGCTAACAATATCATACAAGACCAGACTTTTGCTCAGTGTTTGCAAAAAAGCACTTTCAAGTGTATTTCCTCATCTCTCTTCCTGAAATTCCAGTGGACTCCAAAGGGAATTTTAACCCCAGTTGTTATAGATGAATGAACTCAGGCATTGGAAAGTTTGAATCGCCCAAAGCCACATAACCAGAAGAAATCAGAGCCAGAAAGCCAGGGCCTCCTGATTCCTAATCCACAGCTCTAGTTATGTAAAGCCCATCCCACTGAGCTGGGCACAAGTGTTTTCTTTAACACCTTCTTCTTTGTAGATATCAGGTTCCTTAATCCCCTTCCATTTTTTCCCTTTCACTCAAAAGGAATACTAAGTTTTAGACAACTGCCTTAGACCATAGTAGGAAAAAGAAGTTGAAACTGAACATCAAAGCTATCCATCCTTCAGGATTCTTTCTTATGACAATGTACTTACTGCCATTCCCTTTAATGGGAATAAATTACCAGCCTCTGCAGAGTTTTTCTCCTCTTTTTCAGAGTCTATCCCTTGTTCCCTGGCTTGCCTGATATTCTGATATTCCAGATCATTAACTTGATCCCTTCTGACCGATATTTATGGCCACAAACTCTCACACTACAGCCACAGGCAATCTGTAGTTGTTAATGATGTCCTCAGCAAGGAGAGTTTCACTTAATGACCTATGTGGGAGCCATACATTTTATATTATGGACATAGCAAGAAGATAAAAATTGAAGGTTGCAAATAATCTATGTACATAGAGAAAGGTCTGCAGAATGCCCTGTGTACAGGTGAGGATGCAGAGAGAAAGACTTGGTAGGTCTTGAATGTTTCCATATAAAGGCTCTGGTCAATGGAGAGAGAACTTGGGACATTATTGCTCCTGCTTAAGTGCATTGCTGTCAAGCAGTGTGTGATTCTTCCCTTTCTACTTGGCCCCCATTATCACTAGAAGATGCAAGAAAAGATACTCAAACATATTTATTAGGTTGTAAATGGGAAATGCCATTACCATGTCTAGATTAAAGCGTAAAAATGTCACAGGGCACTCAGCAGTTCCAAGGACTTTTCAGAGTATCGCTCCACACTTATCCCTTTTATTCTACAGTGTTTAAGGGGTAAGCACAAAGCTGTGAATTTCCTACACAAATATATTTTTTAGAAAAAAGAAATGCCATTATTTGGCTGCAGTTTTGATTGGATAGCTTATTCCACTTTGAGATAGCTCTGGTTATTAGAAATCATCCTCCTCTTATTCAAGGTTAACTTACTCTTTTTCAAACTCAAAATTCCCTTCCAAAATTTTTTGTTGTGTGCTCTGTGGCCAAGAAGAATAACTAATTCCTCTTTCATGCTCCCCTAGCATCATGCACCACCTCCCACCTCTTCTCAGTCTTTTCTTCTCCAGCCTAAGTATCCCCAGATATTTCAACTAATCATCATATCACAGAAATTCATGACAACCTGGTTCTCTTTCTTCAGATGCCCTCCAGTTTGTCAATGTCCTTATGAAAATATTTCACTAGGAATTGAATATAATACTCCATTGGTGATCTGACCTGGGCAGAAGATAGCAGGGTTATCATCTCCCTAGGCCTGGATACTAAATCTCTCAATGCAGTCAGAGATCATATTCCATTTCAGATCATACCTGACTGAAACTGAGCTTGTAGTTGTTCCCTAAATCCCCAGATTTTCTCCAGAGGAAATGTTCCCTTAACTATATCTGTCCCAGATTATGAAGTTATTTTTTGAACCTAAATCTCAAAATTTTGCATTTATCCCTATTCCATTTATCTCATTCGACTCAGTCCAATGCTGTAGCCTATTGAGATCTTTTCAAATCCTTATTTGGTACTCTAGTATGTTAACTATCCTTCTAGGACTGCTTGCTGAAAATTTGATATGAAAGTGACCTAGCCAAGCACAGGCTCCATGGCCTCTCTGCTTTCCAATGTATGTTGTTTGTTTAAGACAGCTTTGTAATACAGTTTATTGGGTCCTGGCCTTAAAACCTGCCTCAGACACTTAATAGCTGTGTGACCCTGGGCAAGTTACCTAGCCTTGCTCTTTTTCAAGTTCCTCATATGCACTAGGCGGGTAATAATATTAATAATAATATCTCCTAAGGTTATTATAAGGAAATGATCACATAGCATATGAAAGTGCTTTGCAAAAATTAAAGTGCTATTTAAAAGCTAGCTATTATGATTGCTTTTACTCTTTTTTAAGGAGAGACCTTATTTTATTTATGTCTGAGTTCTATGAAGCCTTTTGTAGAATAGGTTCTCAGGACATGTTTAGTAAATGGACCTACAATGTGCTGTATAAGCCCACCCTCCTAGGTAATTTAGGGTTTCTTGGTAACTCTATCCCTATCCCAATTCCTCTTCTAAAACTAGGGGGAAAACAAACAAACAAAAAGAAACTTCACAGCATCTGTTTCATATGCATAATAAAACAAGACAAATTCCCACATGGGCTATATTTGATTCTGCAATGGGTGCCCATCATCTCTTTGTGAGGAGGTGAAGCAGCCAGTTCCATCACTGGTTTTGTTGAACTATTTTGCAGTTTGTGATTGAGTCAATAATTCTTCATCTTCTTTATCATTGTCATCTTGGTTTCTTTCTTTGTTTTCTTCAGGGGGTCGTTTCTGCTCATCAATTGCTGGAACTTTCCTCACTAATTCTACCTTTTGTCTACTCTGTATTTATCTTTGTATCCCCAGAGATTAACACGGTTTCTGGTACAAAGTAGACACTTAAGAAAGACTGTTGATGGAAAGGTGAGAATGATCCAGAATAGAAGTTTCCCTTGTTGATTTCCTCAACACTTTATGGATAAAATTCTTTTGGCAAGTCAGTGGAATAATTGCTACTCCACTTTGGTCAGGGAAAGATTCTAGCAGATGTTCAATTAAAAGATATGCCCTATCATTAATATATTGTGCCTCTTTCATAGGCTAGTAATGTTTCCTTTTTTTAATGTAATAAATTTTATTTGTTTTCTTGTTTACATCGTTCATTTTAATGAGATTTTTGAGTTACAAATTTTCTCCCCGTCTTTCCCCTACTACACCCCCAAAACAGTGATCCCACTGTGGAACCCCTCCCTTGGTTGGCTTTCTAACTTTCTGGTAGGGAAGGGAGGGTCTCCCTACCCCAGCCCCTGTATATCTTTTTTTTATTTTATTTTTTTTAAATTTTATTATTTTTAAATTTTAATTTATTTTCTTGGTTACATCATTCATTTCCACAAGGTTTTGAGTTACAAATTTTCTCCCCTGTTTGTCCCTACCCCCAAGCCCAGAAAATTGATCCCACTGTAAGACTCCTCCCACAATCTGTTCCCTTTTATGCCCTCCTCCAACACCTCTCTAGCTTTCTAGCAGGGCAGGGAACTCCCTGCCCCCGTCCCTGTATGTATTATTTCCCAGTTGCATTTGATTGTATAGCTTTAAATACTAGATTCTTGCATTTCCTCCCCTGTCACCCACTCCCACTGGGAGGGGGAGC
>CM053598.1:85770084-85799154 GCA_028646575.1 Pseudocheirus occidentalis
TTTTGAGATTCTTTTTCCATCTTGCAAATTCGACTTTTTAAGGCATTCTTCTCACTGGCTTTCTGGGCCTCTTTTTCCATTTGATTTAATCTATTTTTTAAAGTGTTGTTTTCTTCACTCAGGTTGTTGACTCTCTTTTCATGATTTTCTCGCATTGTTCTCATTTCTCTTCCCAATTTTTCCTCCACTTCTCTTATTTGGTTTTCAAAGTCCTTTTTTAGTTGATGTATAGCTTCTAGGCATTCTTCAAGTGTCTTGGAAGCATTTAGTGTGGGAGTTCTGACTGGGTTGTCTTTCTCCTGTTCTATGCTTTTAATCCTTTTTGTCCACAAAAAAGGATTCTAGAGTTTTATTGCTGTTCTTATTTTGCTTCCTTTTCCTCATGTTGGCCAGTCAAATAATTGGTTGGTTTTCTTTAGCTCTGTGAAACTCTGCTTCCAGGGGGGAAAGCTCTGTTCCAAATTCCTGGAGTTTTCCCAGCTGCCAGAGCTATTAGGGGGGTGTTACAAGTCCCCCCAGCTTTGGCTTGCTGAAAGTACACCCTAGGACCACCACCCAAGACCATGATCTGGATCCAGGCCACTCAACGAAGAGCACTTGGCCCTGATAAATAGATTCAGCCCTCCTGTGGAGTGTACAGGCAAGGGACTCTGGAGCAGCTAGTGGGGACTGCGGATTACAGCAGTTTCTGCCCTTCCCCCACTGCTTCCTCTCCCCGGGGGTACATTGGATGAACTGCTTTTTCTCCCCCAAATTTAGCTTTAAAGCTTCACTCACTTTCAATGAAATCCTGGTTTATGCACCTTTCTCCAGGTGCTTTAGGTCTTCTCTGAAATAGACTCAGGCTGTGGCTTGGGAGGCGCAGCTCCTCTAGGCCGCCCTGGAGCATGGCCACATGGTGGTTTCAGGCTGGACTGGTCTCAGCTCCCAGCCTGGAATGAGCCCCTCCAGCCAGCTGCCTTTCTCTAATCCCTATTTTTTGCACCTTTATTTAATCCCTATTTTTCACACCTTGGTAGATGTGGAGGAGCTGGAGGCTGTAGATCTCTCTTGTAGACTGACTGTGGCTCAGCTTGGCTCCTTCCTACCTACCTGGGGCCTGGCCAAGGTTTGGGTTTCAAGCTGGGCCGGCCTCAGGCTTGTGTTCTGCTGCAATGATCCCCTGCTGCCGAGCTGTCTTCTGCGAGAGAGGTGTTTTCTGTATTTTTTGAGTTTGAGAGTCCTAGAATTTGTCCAGCGTCATATTTTTATGGGTATTTAGGGTGGCTACGTGGGAACTGTTGGACGCTGCTGCTTCTACGCCTCCATCTTGGCTCCACCCCCTGCTTGTAATGTTTTGTTGAACTCATTATCTATGTTCTACATCTTTTTCCCATGCCCTGAAGCATATGCCAGTGATTATTACTTCTGATTTTTTCTCTATTGATTCTCCCCTAAATGTTATTGCCTTTTGTTCCTGCAATTTCTCTTCTCTCTCTGTCTCTTGTCTGTCTGTCTTTCAATAAACGCTGTACTTCAAACACTTTACTGTTGTTGTTCCTTTGGGGAAACAAAAAAAGTATATTCTCCCAGTGTTATATCAATTATTATTATCAATTAATTAATATTAGTTAATATTATCAATTTCTAATGATATTCCTAAGTTGAAATTTGCCCTTCCTACATAAGAATTTTTGGTTCACCCTGATTATTAATCACACCATGTATTTATTTGTGGTCATTTTAGGCCGCAGATTTAGATTTGTATTTTAAAAAAATTGATATCTAATGAATTATATAACCTTTGGTTCACCCTACTTATTAAGCACACCACATATTCCTTTGTGGATATTTTAGGTCACAGATTTTGGTTCCTTTTTCATTTTTTGGACTTGATATCCTATGAATCTACAGGCATATCAACTGTCTTTATTCTTCTTGCATTTTAGCTACTCTGTAGTATATAGCTTGACGTATAAAGGCAGGGATTTTTGTCAGTAACTCCTTTTTGGGCTTAAAATACCTTTGATTAAATTTTTGAGACTTTAGATACATACCTTCTTGGTAGTTCTCATTAGGCTTACTCCATCCTTGGCCAGGGGCCTGTCATTTATAGAGATAGAGATAGAGATTTATAGATATAGATATAGATGTAGATAGACATAGATATAGATATAGATATGGATATAGATATAGATATAGATATGGGTTAGAGTTATGGGAGCTGGGGAAATGGTTTAGAGTTGGGAGCACAGTTAGGGCTAGGGTTAGAATTAGGGTTAGAGTCAGGAGGGTTAGGTTTAGGGTTAGAGTCAGGAGGTTAGGGTTAGAATCAGTTAGGGTTTTATAAAATTTAATCTAAAGTTTTCATCTTCCTGGCACTAAGCACAGTGCTCACTAAATGACATTTCATAAAAACTTGTTGAATTGGATTAAACTCTTCTTATTCTACAGAAAGTGGCCTAGGTGTGGAAGGAAAAGTATTCAATATGGAATCAGTTGCTTGGGTTCACTTTTTCCTAACTAATTCTGTGACCTAGTTACTTTTTCTCTCTTGGCCTCAGTACCTTATCCTCAAAATGACAGCACTACACTAGGTATTCTCTGTTGTTCTTACTATCTCTAAAACTTCTATGATCCGAAAACACTTTATTACCCCTGAAGTGGAAAAACATTAAAGTAAATTGACTTATCAAAGGTCACATTGCAGTTGTCAGGCCACTGCTAACCAATTTCTTTCCTTTGTTGAACTATACACAAGATGGCAATTTGATGCAATAAATTGGTGCATGCCCTTGTCACCGCAGAGAGATTGCCATTCTTTGTGTTAGAGGGACTTGCCTTTGAATTGTTTTATTTTTGCCAGCAGCTCACATTGGTGAAGATACACCGGTTTAAATGACCACATGTGAAATTCTCCTTTCAAAAGAATGGATGGAGATGACTCACAGTATTTGTTGTATGTCACCCTATAACCAAATGCTTCAATTAAACTCATTCCCATTAACTGGTCAAAGTCATTTCAAATCCATTGTCTGGATTGCTACAGGCTCCCAGACATGAATCAGAAGCTTGCATTTCAGATGCATGCTTGGGGACTGTGTGCATCAGGGTTCTTCCTAGAGCAGATTAAGGGGTTTCTCGTCAGTGGTTGTAAGCATTTTATGAGAAAAGGCAGAGGACGACAAATGTACACCCACAGCCAATAATTAGTTTTTGTCCCACAGATGCCTGTTTAAGGAAGCATCTGTTTTCACACATGCCCATGGAAGATTAAAACTATTCCCTGTGCCTGCAATTAGATGTGTTCTGTGTCCCCCCAGAGGAACACCCAGGATCAGAGGGAGCGAATAACATGGAAACAGACTTTAGCTCTACATTAGGAAGGACTTTCTAACAACCAGAGCTGTTAACAATCAAATGTGTTTATGGGTGGACACAATTCTTTCCTCCTAAAGCTTTTTGGAGAATGACTGAGCAACACCCCGCCCCCTGACACACACACACATCAAAGAGAGCTAATATGGTCTAGTGATTAAAACTGGTGATAGAATCATAAGACCAGATTTCAGTTGGTCAAGATACTTAACCTCTGACTCAACCTCAGTTTCCCCATCTGTTTCAATGGACTTGATAATTCTTATACTACTTCCCTCAGAGGGTTGGTTGTGTGTCATTGTTGGTTTATATGCTAAAGGAATTATGCAGGTCATATTGTTAGTATTCCCTCACCCTTTGAATTCTACAGATGAAGAAACTGAGAGACAGAGAGGCTAAGTAACTTGCTCATGATCACACAGGTCGTAGATGTAAAAACTGAAGAAGACAAAAAAATTAAAACGGTGGGGGGGTGGAGAATAGAAGAATTCACATTCCTTTCAGCTCTCAAATTCTATTTTGGGCTGTACTAATTTTGTTTCAATTTGACCCAAGGAAATATGTGATGAGATCAATCTTGTACTTCCTAGTATGATAATTGATACTTTTCCAGAAAATTATAATCATAAAACTAGAAATAATATTAATAATTATGGCTTGGATTATCATTTATTATATAATCATATATGATTGGATATTATTATTATTATAGTTATCACTTAGACATCATTTAAACTTTAAAAAGCACTTTATAGACATTATCTCCTTTGATCCCATACAACAACCCTGTGAGGTAGGAGGTATCATTATTATCCTTATTCTACTGATGGGGAAATTGAGGCACAAATAAGTTAAATGACTCACCCACAGCCATGTAGTAGGTATCTGAGACAGAATGTGACTGTGCCAATTAATACAGTCAATCAGCAAAGTATTTGTTGATTTCCTCATCAAAATACATTCATGTACCCAAAGTACTGAAATTTTAAAGCATCTTCAATTGACCCCAGAACATGAAAGAACAATCAGTTTAGCAAAAGTCATGCAGTTTTGGACAAAGAAGATTCACCAATCAATCAATAAACATTTATTAAGCCCCTACTATTTGCTGCATCCTGTGCTAAGCTAAGGAGATATAAAAAAGAGACAAAAGGCAATTCTTGCTTCAAAGAATTTACTATCTAATGGGGAAGACAACATGCAAACAACTACATTCAAAGCAAGCTATAAATTGGATAAATAGGAAATAATTAATAGAAGAAAGGTAGACTAGATGAAAATTGATCCCTTACAGACTGAATGAATTTTCTTTTTGTGATCCTCTATTATTTGATGGGCATCATACAATGTTTTCACTGGTTATTGCTTTCTGATATCCTTGAACCAGAATTGTTTGGATCAGAAAGAAACTTTAGCAACTATCTACTTCTGCTTCACAGATGAAGGTATGGAAGAGTGTAGTAGAAATGTCAATGGGCTTTGAGTTAGGAGAAATATTGTACTCTTGGTTCTGCCACTGATCACCTGGAGGACCATGAACATTTTGTTTTCCTCTCTTTGAAACTCATTTACTTCATCTCTTGGATGCAGTTGGCTAACTAAATGATCTCTAAGGCCTATTCCACTTGTAATTTTAATACTGGAACAATGTATGATTCTCCGGTTTGCCCCAGGTCACTCAGGTAGGAAAGATAACGGCTTGGGGGCCATAAGATTATATACATAGAACTAAAAAAGACCTCAGAAGCCATTTCATTTTACTTATGAGGAAACTGAGGCCCATAGAAGTAAAATGATTTGCCCGAGTTCCACAACCAGCTATGCAATTAGTGACTATCTAAAGTGGCATGTGTCTTTTTGATTGGAAGCCCAGTGTCCTATCTACTACACCACACTACCCAGACCACCTAACTTCCACTCCAGTGCATTGTCCTCAGACTTCTGCCAGTATGGATTGTAAGGCATACATGAAAATTTGTCATTTTCATTGATGGTTAAAGTAGCCGATGTTTCAAACCTCTCCCAAACTAAATTTATTCATCTTCCTTTTCCATATTAAATAGAAAGCCAAACCATAAATGATCCCCTTGTCATGATAGGAGCTTGTCTTCTCCACATCGCACAGTACAGTGGGGGAAATGCTCCTGAATCCTTGTGCATACTTGGGCTATTCTATTTGATGATAACCTTTTCAAGGATAGGACTTGTTTCTTGCATTTTCTCTCCCAGTCTTTTGATTCATTTCAGGCAAGGTTTGCCCTGAGTGAATTCTCAATATAAGGAGGACTGTAACTAGAAATATTTTCACTTTGGAAAAATTCTTGATAGGGGTACTGATGGTAGTGGGTGACTAAAGCGCAGAGGCTGACAGTCTGACGGCAGGTCTATTCACATCTCGGACATTGTAACCTATGTTTGCTAGATGGCAAGGCGTTAGTATTTTACCCAAAGTGAGTTGAGGGGGAAGTTGAGCTTTTGGAGACTGTAATGTGGGGGATCCTTAGAGACTGGTTGGCTTTTGCAGTACAGAGTGAATCAAGGTTGGTAATGCAGATCGATGAGTATTATTGACTAGAGGGAACTTCAAGGAGAAGTTTGAGGACTGCAATTATTGCAGGAATGTGCCTTCAGCAATAAGGTTTTCCTTTTTCCTGCCCTTGTCCTCTTGGACCTTCCTGACTGTTACTCTAGTTCTTGAACTACTTAGAACACAATTTCATAGAAATAGCTACATTTGAAATTTTATTCTTGAAAATTTTTGTCAAGAACACACTGTGTGTATGTGTGTGTGTGTGTGTATACCTACATGTGTGCCTGTGGAATGTTGCTAATAGAAACTCAACAGCTTTTACATATCATTAATGGTACAAAAGAGGAACTCAATCCCACCTTTTAGTGTTCCAAATGTACCCTGCAAAGATTAATCTGCCTTTGAAATTAAAACAGCAACAACAAAACCAACACACACACACACCAACAACAAAACTTTTCTGAAAAGAAGCTTTGGTGTCCTGTACCCACAAACAATAGAGATAGCATGGTCATAGTGAAATTAGGCAACTTAGAGCAAGATACCTAATTGGAAACAATGTGACTTAGGGGTTTAGGGACCCCAAAATACCTATATATAGGCTGTAGTTATCTGGAAGGAATTCACAGATTGAAGCAGTCTTCTAGTCAGGTGGCAAAAAATTATTATAATGCTAATGAAGGGAGGCACAGCTTCCTTAGAGAGCTCACAACCTAACAGGAGTGAAGCTAAAGCTTATATAGGAAAGATACAGTGAATTGTGTTGCAAGTGTGCTAATCAGGTGGTGAACATATAGTTTCTTTACCATGGCCACAGGTGCTATTTACTCCTGACATGGTGGAGGGAGTGACTTCTAAGGGGTCCATACATCTATACATCTGTGTATGTAATAAGATAGCCTTGGGAGCTGACATCTGTGACTTTAGGTCTGGATTGAATACAGTAACTGTGGGAATCAGTATCTGATAGTTCTGCTGGTACAAGAAAGTCCTATTTATACAAGGAACATTCTACAGACATCAGCTTGTTCTTGTAACAGAGAGAGATAGTTTACTTCACTGGGCCCACTCATGAGTTATTGCCAGAGATAGAGACTTTAGTCTGGGGAGAGATACGGTCCTAGGGTTGTGGTCCAAGCACCCCATCAGAAATAACATTGAGGATTTAAAAAAATATGCAAAATCCACTTTTCATTCTAATTTTCAGTATAAACAATATCACTAGTCTTTTACTGATGTTAACTTTCTTCTTTCTACAATCCTAAGACATTCCTAAGTATCAGAAGATGAACATTCAACATTTGGGTGAGGGGAACAAAGAGACACAGGGAAGTTGTTATATTGCTCCTATTGGACACATAAAGAGGCTAGATGGTCTCCCCTTGAGCATGAAGCAAGTGAAGCTGGAATAGGTTTGTATGAGTTTCTGGGTACCTCCTGAAAATCAGTAAGGCAGCTCACTTCTTATAGCATCTGTGGGTCTCAGTTTCCTCATCTGTAGAAAAAGCAGTTTGAACCAGATGGCCTCTGAGGTTCCTTCTAGCTCTGGATTTCTGGATCTGTAATGCCTTGAGCCTACAACCAGCTCCCACTTCAACTACCAAACACTCCTGATTTCTCAAACTCTAGTGGTCTAGTGGTCATTCTGCTTGCATTCATTTCAATTCACCCCTCTGCCCTCTACATGAATAATAGGGATAGTCAGGTTCTAGACCTGTTATTTCATTATTATAGGGAACACCTGGATGAGGAGGCTTTCTCCTTCAATGCACACTTGGAACTTGTCTGCAACTTGGGAGTGTCACAGTGGCAAAAGAATAATGCCATTAATATTAATGGCCATGCTTTGAGAAACCCGTAACAATCTCCTCAAGCAAGATTCACTGTTCCCGTCTAGAGGTGGCTTCCCTAAGCTCATGTGGGCCTCTGTTTCAATATTTGTTTATCAAGTAAAGGGCTAGGAAGGTTTTGGAGTCTAAGAAGAACAGAGGAGGTTTATAGTTAAAATCAAAACAAACTTTTCAGCTTTTCAGATATATTTAAAGGTGGTTTTATTGTGTGTGTGTGTGTGTGTGTATGTGTGTGTGTGTTGCACAAGTGTGCATACACATCGCATCGGTTGAATTCACAAAAAAGCTAATGGTATAACTGACTAACTGCACCGATTCCCCTGATCTGAGACAAGCTAAGTGCTGCAAAAGAGAATCTTGAGCCAGTGGTGGCACACTTTCTTTTAGTTAAAATAACCTGAGGCAGTACCAGGAAGCCAGATAAGGATAACTTGAAAAGGCGCTTGCTTCTTGGCATTGCCCTTTTAACAATCACAAATGCTCTCATTTCCTTCAGTTCTCCTGGAAACAGCTTTAACTTTAAAACTAACCTAGTCAAGCCCATCAAATTCCAGATGCATCTGTGCTTTATGGCTCCCTCTACCCAGCCCAACATGGACATAAAAAAGCAATTGTTTTCCAAAAGTAGAATGAGCTAGTTGGCTTGATAAGGAACACTTGTTTCACAGAGTCTGCAAACCCAGTGGGGGTCTAGTGTGTGCTATGTTTCTTGCAAGTCAAATACTTTATTTGTGAGACAAAGAAGGTGCCTGAGCTTCCGTAAGACACAGCAGTAATGATCCTGTTATTTGGGAGTTTTGGTTGACTAGATGGGGATGGAGGGGAAAGTCAGCTAGTGGCCTCATCACACTGAATATTTCACAGATTTGAGAGGCAGTGCCAGGTATTCTGGCTGAATTAGCCAATTCTCAATTCTGGATAATTCTGAGAGATGAGATTGAGCAAAATGAGGTGTCCCCATTCCCCAACTCCCACTTCCTTCATTTATGACCTTCAGAAGTCATGAAAATAATTGTACAAATGGTCAAGAAGTAAGCACAATGAAGCTAGTCTCTTTTCTATGAAAAGTTTAGCAATTACAGTTATTTATACCTTACACCTATAAATTCATATGATTTAGAGTTTGGAGAGGCTGGGAGACGTCATGTAGGTCAACACCCTCATTTTATTTATTTATTTTTGCAAATGGGAGAAGTGAAGTGACATACAATTATTGAACCATAGTTTTAGAGCTGGAAGGCATCTCAGAAGTAATTTAGTCATAGAGAGGATGATAGATTTAGAATTAGAAGAGCTCTTAGAAGTTAATGAGCCCAAATGTTACTTCAGAGATGAGGAAATAGAGACTGGTACAAGTGAAGTGACTTCTTAAGGGTCACTCACTATCAAGTGTGAGACAGATTTAATCATCTGACTTAATGACTCCCAATGCCACATTCTGTTTACTGTGGCAGCACCTTAGTCAATGTCACACAGATTTTTGGGAGGTAGGAGTGTGGGAACCAAGATTACCACAAGAATAAGCTGGAGAAATTTTCCCAGGCCCAGAGGTGCTTTGCAAAGAGCAGAAACATCTGCAGAAGTTCTGTGGTTCTATGCTGGGGCCAGCCTAGATAAGGAAATGCTCTAAGAGTCAACAGGATTTTTAAGATTTCACGAAATGCACAATGAAATCAGATAAGCAGAAAGGTAATGAAGAACCCACTGGATGAAATCTTCATGCTAACTTCAAACACAGTCTACTTGAAACAATTCCTCCACCTCCCTTCAGAGGGGAATTAGAGACATTAATCTCCTTGAAATCTAGTTCATAAATTAAAAATTTATGAACATTTGGCTTGGGGATGTTTGGGAAGAGAGGCATCATTTCTGGTGTCAGAGAAATAGATTTAAAAAATTATATCATATCTCTTTTTATTTACTCCCTCTAGGAAAGGTGCACTGGAGACTAATGTTTGGCAGGACTATCTGAAATCATGTAGTTTTGGGGATTCTAGTCCTCTGAGAAACAAAGCCACTACTACATCAGAGGGTGACTGGCTATGAAAGGTTTTCATGCCATTTCTCTTACTTCTCCAGTGGTGCCTTCTTATTTAAAAAAATAAATTTTGTCTCCTTAGAGTATGTTCACAGACGAAATAATTCTGTATTTTCACATTTGATATTATTGAGTGTGTGGTGGGGGCAGGGCTGAGGATTCTTAAAAAATATGGACCTTTGGTTGCTGGTGTAAGAAAAGGTTTTGATCAGGAAAGCACAAGATGCATGTTTAAGGCTGTTATGATTGTCTTTTTCAGTTCCTTCTTTTCCAGAATTAAATGTGTAAAGTAAATTCTTAACTACTGCTGAGGCTTGAGGAACTCTCTCCAAATACTAGGGTTAAGATAGTTTTGAAGATGTGCAAAAACAAAAGAAAACTGATTTACAGAGTTAGTTACAGAAAGATTTTTATATAAATTATTTACTTTCCAATTAAGATGCATAGGATCTGGGACTATGGAAGATACTGTAATATTGTATCTTGCCTTGACAGGTAATTTCTAAAAAGACACAGCCCCAATAAAGTGTCCTGATAGGGGAAGCTATGCTTCTAAACAAAGCAATTATCTGGCTAAGATGAAATGACTGTTTTGAATGTTTCAATGATTCATCAGATCACCCTGCCCCAGTTGTAGATGGGAACTTTGAGTAGCCAGTCCAAGACACCTTGAGCAGTCATTTGCTCCCTACCAAGGTCAAAGAGATAATGGGCAACAGGATTGCAAAAGGAAAGATCCCTATAGATGGATGGCAATAAGGCAAATTCTAATTATTGGAGACAGATGACCAAAGTATATGGGTCTAAGAAGACATGTCTGAGGTCATATACATTCTTTTATCATTTTTTAGTTAACAATTAAAAAATTCAAGGAGTCGGTGTGTGTATGTGTGTGTGTGTATACTATATATATATATATATATATATATATATGTGGATGACCCCCACAGTTTTCTAACAAAATATGACGTTTAAACTATGACTTTTAAATCTAGATGTATGATTTTGTTGATGTAAGAAATCTCCACTATGGAAACTCCCTCCACCAAAGCAAATCAGAATCTCATCTGTAAGTCATACTTAGAGAGTCTATTACGATGGTGATAGAGTAAGTGACTAGCCCATGATCACACAGATCATATTTCCCAAAGGCAAGAATTAAGCTCAGATTTCCTGTTTCTAAGACTGGTCCTTTAAACATTACACCAACCTGCTTCTCATCATCTTATATCAATAGACTTCTATGTCATAAACTCAGAGAGACTTAGAGTTGAAAGGATCCTCCTGTCAAACAAAGGAGCCTTTTTTTAGCATCCCTGATTTATGGTCATAATGTGTCTAGTTGCACACTTCCTGTTATTCATTATTCCTACGTTTGCCTTCTCTGTTTGACTCAGTTGTACATTTCTTGAGTGAAGGTGCAATCACTGAAAGATATCTTAGTTATACTCCAGTCCTGGTTAGATGATAGTCAGTGGGGATGTTTAAGGAGGCACTGTAACACTTCCTGTCAAGGATGTCCTAGGGGTTCAAGGTCATGCTTCAAGTAAAGAATGGATTAGATGAACTAACCCTAATGTCCTTTGACTTTTTATTTTCATTTTCTGGAAATACTTAATGATTTATTGCTGCTCTTGGTACAACTGCCATCTACAACAAGTGGGACTCTTTCCAGAATACATTTGTAGGAATACATCTATTACTGGATTTGACTGTTTTTCTTGCCAGAAAGATGGAGAATATGAATAAGAGTTGTACCTTCTTTTACATTGCTTCCCTAAATGTCAGGAGATTGTGGTTTGCCTTTTTCTTTTAAGTCTTAATTGCTAATGTAAACATGACTGTATCACCTATCACTTGCATCAGGAAAAGGGGTCAGATACCCTCTTAGTCCACTTCATAAGGCATGTCCCTTACCTAATGTCCAGAAATAATCTTCTAGGTGTGTTACATAAATCTCCAACATATTTGCCAAAAGGGCTTCCTTGACACTTTGGTTTATCTGGTTGTATCTTTAGCCTCCACAAATGGCAAATTGCCTTTTGATAGGTTCATCTGTTTACCTGACTTCAGAAAACATTTTATCCCTGAAATTTAGCAGTTACTACAAAGGCTTTTTGAAGTCACATACCCACTAACTGCAGATATATTATATAACTTACTCCAAAGTGATGTCATCAGCAATCAACTGTAGCATTCAGCTGAATATTCTTGGTTTGACTTGACACTTGTTAGAATGCATGGACACATAGTAAGTTTATATGTCTTTTAATGGTTAAACATGTAGAATAATTAAAAATGTTAAAGAGTTCCATTGCACATAGGGATTTACAGCCCCCAGTTAATATATGACTAATTCTTTTGACTAACTCCTTCTCTCACTCAGTCAATACACTTCTTCCAAAACCCCTTTTCCAAACACTGTCAGCCAGCAGGGATTAGTCTCCCCTATGGTGTTTGATATCACTTTTGTATAGTTTTGCTGTAACCTGTCTGTTTCTCAGGTGTTCGCATTGCTCCTCTAAATAGATCCCTTTTTTCATATGGTCAACAATTTTGTTTTCAACAGCTATCCAATGTAAGGCAGTACGTTAAATACTGGGGAAGATATAGAGATATACATGGCCAGGTCCATGCTTTCCAGAAGTTTGTAACCTGAATTGACTGCCATCTTTTTGAGAGCAGAGCGCATACGTCCATTTCTTCCTCCAGTTGACTTGGTGAGTGAAGAGCATATGAATGAATGAATCCTGTGATCACTAAGAGTGAAGGCTAACACTATGAGCATCTGAATGGTGTGGTGGATAGAGTATCATACTCAGAGTCAGGAAGACCTGGATTTCAATTTGGCATCATATGCTTACTCTTGCTGTGTCCCCGAGCATATCATTTAACCTCTGCCTCAGTTTTTCATCTGCCAAATTGTACAATAACACTGCACAATGATAATACTTTCTAGGATGGCTGTGAGGATGCAAAGACATTTTATTTATAAAGCTCTTTGCAAACCTTAAAGTACCAAATAAATATTAGCTAATCCTAACCTTAATTTTTTTTTATAAGAACTCACCTAAACATCAAAGCCTGGAGAAATAGTTTATATAATCTGCTACATTCCTTTTTTATTTCATCCTAAATTTACTCCTCCACCTTCTCTGTCTTTGTTCAGCTTCAGAGATCAGATAAACATTCAAACCTGCAATGGCATACCTACAGGCAAAACATTTTCTATATTACCTGTTATGCTTTGGTCACAAAGAGAGGAGATTTTAAAGACCTAGAGGATAAATTCATCCTCTGATTTAAAAATTAGGAAAGATATTTCCACTTATATAATTTTTCCCCCATGTAAGGTCACTCTGGCCATGATCCTTCCCTTTTTCACAGTCTACTTTATAATTAATTTTTTATAATGTGAAAGTTCCATTCCTTTCTAGGTTATCAATAGCTCCCATCCCTGACCTGTAATTGATGCTCCAAGAATAAATTGTACTTAGAAGATTCTCTTGAGTTTCCCCATCAGCAGTGTTACCTATTTTTCTGCAATGTATCAGCCTGGTAACACAAAAGCATTTGAAATAGGCATACCAGATACAAATTACAGATTACTTTACTTTCTCACCACTCCTGACTGTAGACTCCCAAATCAATAGGAATTCATGGGATCTGAAAATTAAATCTTGCAGTGCATTTTGTCACTCTGACTTTATTGATAAGGTTATAATCCTTTTGCACCATTTTAGCAAGCTCAGATAGAAAGTTATTAACATTGACATTTGACAATGACTGCAGCATGGAAAGGAGGGAGAAAAGGACCAAGACTCAGCAGTCTCGTTAGCTAACCCCTCTTTTGATTTCATAGACTCTCTGCTGCCGGTCTTTTCCATTGTGCTGCATTGCAGGAGGATGCATTTCTTTATCTTGCTTAGCAGAGAAGAAAAGAAGCTTCATCAGTGTTCAGATGTACTCACCTCAGGAAATGTAGCATATGGAGAGCTTAGCCTTTGCCAGACAACAACCAGGGGTATGGATGAATGCTTGGGTAAGGGGCCTCCAAGGGAATGCAGAGTATCCTAAGGAATTGAAGAGGATAAATCAAAGCTTGATGCTATGAAGACAACATATTGTACAGAAATCTAGGCCCAGCTCTACCACAAACTATCCTGAGACATTCTACTTCGCTTCGCCTCCCTATCCCTCAGTTTCTTCTTTTATGGTGTCAAGATATTGGACTAGATGATCTTTAAAGTACTTTCCTGCTAATGATTTTATGATTCTATGGATGAAAACCTCATGCCTTTGACCCCATACCGTATCCTCTCTTCTTTTGTTAAATTAAATTTTCCGTTGCCCAGCAGTTAATTTTCTCCTTATGATCTGCCTACACCCACTTCTCGGGCTAGGGGCAAGGAGAGAACAAAAACCAAAACCTCATAGCAAATGGAAATTGTCAAATGAAACCAATTCCCACATCAGCCACTTTGAGAAATATTTGTCCAGTTCAGAGGTGGGAACCCTTCAGCTTTGAGGTCCCAAATTTGTTCCCCAAACAGGTTTTCCTCTGTGAAGTTTGAAGTCAGTCAAAAGGCTGCACTTGAGGACCTGGAGGGCCACATGTGTCCTTGAGGTCAGATTCCTTACCCCTGGTGAAGTTCCTCATATTTAGTCAATCATCTTTTTGACATAAGACAGGGAGCACTCTTCATAATCAATTCTCTGGAATCATAGTCATTTCATTGATCAGAGTTGCCAAGACTTTCAAAGTTGTTCAGTTCTATAATATTGTCATAGTATAAAATGTTCTTCTAGTTTTGTTTACTTCATGTTTCATCAGTTTATACAAATCTTCCTGGCTTTCTGTGAAACTTCTTTCTTTGTTAGTTTTTAAAGCACAGCATTATTGCATTCTGTTTCTATACCATCTTTGTTTAGCTATTTCCCAACATGTGGACAATACCTTAGTTTTCATTTCTTTTCCATGGGACAAAACAAACAAACAAAAAATAATCTGCCATCTCTGTGCATGTGTGTGTCTGTCTGTGTCTGTCTATCCTGATTCTTATTGTAGAATATTCTGAATGACAGCTCTTTTCCCCTTCCTGTATTATATGAATTCTTAATCTTTTTTTGTATCATATGCCCCTTTGAAACTATGATTAAACCTATGGATGTCTTCTCAGATAAATGTTTTTAAATGAGTAAAATAATATACTGCTAAGGGCAGAGGTAGGTTGTTTATTTTTACAATGTAGTTGTAAAGCAAATTGTCCTCTTTGCTCTGATTGCTTTGTTTCTTGTTATGTAATCATTCTGAGGTCTCTCTGTAACTATCACTTTGGTTATTTTTTATGCATCATAATATTATGCACATATCATAATTTGTATAGCACGTTCCCAGTTGTTAGGGACCTTCTTAGTTTTCAGTTCTTTACTACTACAAAAACGAGCTACTATAAATATTTTGGTCCGTATAAATCCATTTCTTCTTTCTTTGATCTTTTTGGAGGAATAAGCAAAGTAGAGGTTGTTCTGATATGTATTTCCCTATTACTAATGATTTGGAGCATTCTATCTTATGGTTAATAGTTTACAATTTTTGGGGAAACTTTTCATTTTCTTTCATCGTTTTTATTTATGGGAATGACTTGTGGAGAGAAATAGAGAAAAGGGACAGATAGACATAGAGACAGAGACAGAGAGACAGATCTAAATATGTATTATCTATATGCTTTGGTATATGTTGAATAACAAATCCTTATTTGAGAAATTGAATACTTTCCCCCATTTGGATATTTGTCTTCTTATTCTGGATATTCTGGGTGTATTTATTTTGTTTCTGCAGAAAATTTTTATTTTCACATAATAAAAATTATGTATTTTATCTTTTGTAATTATCTCTGTCCCTTTTTTGTTTAATAATACATTTACATGCATAACTGTAAAAAGTATATGATCTTTTATCTTTAATTTTATATAGCCTTAAATATTAAGATAATGTTGACTTACATATCTGTTTTGAATGTATTGTGGAATATGGGATAAGCTGTTGGTCTAAGACTAAATTTTTCAAGACTATATTCAAGTTTTCTCATCAATTATTATCAAATAGGGAGGGATAGACTTTCCTAAGCATTGTTTTTATATTTACTGAACACTCTATATTGATTTCCATTGTTTCCAATTTCCTTGTCTGTTCTGTTCCAGTGATCTATATTTGTTAGCAGTATTAAATGGTTTGGATGAATAATGATTTATACTATAATTTGAGGTCTGAAAATTTCTTTTGAAATGCTACATCTCTAATTGAATTGTTTTATCAAATTCTGTTAAGTATCTCTTTGACAGTTTAATTGGTATAGCATGAAAACTATCAATTAACTTTATTAGTATTATCATTTTTTATTATATTGACATGACCCAGACAGGAATATAGATCATTTCTCTGGTTATTTAAGTTACTTGTTTAAGGAACATTTTGTAAAGCATTAGCTATTTGGGAGACTTAAAATATTTTAGTTGATAATTTTGATTTATTCCTTTGAAAACTGTTTATGTTATTTCATGGTTAATATATTAGAAAGTAACTCTTGTTCTTATAAATCTAAATCAGTTTCTCATATATAATAAAAACGAAAAATTTGCAAAAAAACCCCCCACCTTTCTACAAAGTTTTTCATAAAACAAAAACTTTCTACAAAGATTTTTTTTAACAATTTACTGTTTCCCTTCTAATTTTGACTACATTGATTGTGCTTGAGCAAAATCTTTTTAATTTTTTATACTCAAAATTGTCAATATTTTCCCCAACAATAATCTTTGCTCTTTGTTTTGTCATTACCTCTTCCATTATCCATAATTGTGAAAGGGATATTTATCCTTGCTCTTCTAATTTTTTCATTATGTTTTTGAAGACAAAGCTATTTTTTTCCTTAAGGTTTTGATTTTTTTTCAGTTATTCTTATCTTTAGCATTTATGTCTTAGTCATTTCTGATGCAGTAATTTTGTAAATTTTGTAACTTTATACTTATTTATATACCTACTAAGAATGATTTTAATAATCACATTGATTATGTAACTTTTTATATTTAAAGAAGACACATATTTGGAAGTTATCTTCATATATGGCATGAAACATTGGCATATTCCAGTTTCTGTAATAAGGACACTTTTATTAAAGATATCCCCTGATTTATGATGACCATCACTTTGTGTCATTTAGATCCCCAAAGAAGCTTTTACTCTTGGAATAAAAGAATTGTGACATTCACTTTAAATTTTAGAGAGATAAAAATGTCCTATATAAAGCATCTGAAGTCTTGAATGCTTCTCTAGTCAGGTAGAAGGAGGGCCTACACCAAGGAGGCAGAAAGAAGAGATAGAGAATGTTGCCTGACAGTTTTCTAGGCTTAGCAAAAAGGTATAGAAGGTAGCAATCATATTAGGTTGTTTTCATTTTTATTTCTACAAAGGGGGACATTTTTATTTATTTTCACATATACAGACCTTAAAACAAGGCTGTTTTCCAATGAGGAGATATACTGTATTACTTCTAATCAATAGGAAACACATAAAGTAAAATTTAAATAGAGTGAAAACAGGGAAAAAGAGTAGAATTCCTGTTTTCTTAGTGAGGAGTTTAAATTATTGAGTTTGAATATAGTATTTTATTACTATAAAAATATTGTAAATCTATGTAACTTGGTGGTACTATTAGATATTATGCTTATATTTAGAAAACTAACCTTACTTTAATTTTCAAATCTTATTTTTATTCCTATATTTTGTTTTAATTTCACTAATCTCTGAATGTAATTCTACTGTTTTCCTCCCTGCAAAATTTTCTTCATAGCCAGTCATCTTTTTAACAAAGACCAAAAATGAATGAAGAAAAAAAGGTCAGCAAAACCAATAAATATATCAACTTCATAACAATGTCTGCAGTATTCCACACCAATATCCTTCCACCTTTGAAAAGAAGGAGGTTCCTTTTGCCAACTCTTCTTTATATCCAGATGTATTATTTATAATTATATAGCAGGTCTGAACAACATCTGGCCAGTGCAGCTTGTAACCCACCAAAGGATTTCTGGAAGCTGGTGAAAAATGTAGAGTTGCCCCTACACACTCTCCTATTTGGCATGTGACCCACGCCAACCTCACTCTATCTCTAATCTAACCTATCTGTGGCCTGAAGAAGTTTAGCCTCTTTTAATTTTGGCCCCTACGTACTGCCAAATTGTTCAGGTCTGTTATAAAGAAATCAGTTGTTTTATTGCTCATTTAATTTGCCTCATTTCCATTGTGTGTATTATTTTCCTGGTTCTACTTACTATTCTCTGCATCATGTCATATTGGTCTTCCCATGATTCTTTGAATTATTTATCATGGTTTCTTAGAATGTAGTGATATACAATTTTGTTCAATTATTTAGTCATTCCTGATCCTTTGGATTTCTGTTGTCTTATTCATCCATTGCTAAAACAAAAAGTGATATAGATATTCTTAAATGTAAGATACACACACACACACACATACATTTTTGACCTCCTTGGGGTGTATAAGTAGCAGCTGGGATCTCTCGGTCAAGGATTTGGGGCATTTTAGTCACTTATTTTTAGCCTAAGTCCAAATTACTTTTTAGATGGGGTTGGGCCATTCACAGTTCCTTTGAGTTTATTAGTATGCCTGTCTTTATGCAGTCGCTCAAACATTGATTATTTCCATCTTTTGTCATCTATGCTAATTTGCTGGTGTGAATCAAAATCTCATAGTTCTTTTGATTTCCATTTCTCTTATTTTTAATGATTTGGATCAATCTTTCATGTGGTCATTAAGAGTTAATTATGATGCTTTTAGTATGAATGTCTGAGTTCTCACTGTTGAGATAAATTAATAGAAAAAAGTCAATGTGAAATAGATCTACTTAACTTCAAGAAAGAAAAAAAACTAATTATCATGAGTTTTACCACTTCTTTTGAACCTTCATCCATTATGATTCAGTAATACTATTTCTGAATTATTATATATTCCAAATGTATGGACTCCTTACAGATGACTCCTAAATCTATATATATACAGCCCAAGACTCTCTCCTATACTTTCAGTCTTTTAGTAAAAAAAAAAAGTACTTGTTCCTTATATAAGACTATATTGTATTATTTGAAGCTCAAAATACTACTTATTATTTCCTACTCTAAATTAATTGTGCCATCAAATTTCCCTAGTTCTTTAATGGACACCATGATCCTTCCAGTCATCCATGCTTTTGCAATTTCAGAATTATTCTCCTTCCTTTTCCCTCCCCATCTTCCATACAAAGAGTTGACAAATCTTGCAGATTCTCCCTCTGTGCTATTTTTTTTCAGATACATATGACTTTCTCTACTCATATATGCAGGACAGTTATTCAGAGCCCCATCACCACTCACCTGGGCCTCTTAGTTTTCTCCCTGCTTCTTGTCTCTCTCATCTCCCATTTATCTTCCTCATAATTTACAGAATACACTTTCTAAAGTACTGAGTCTGTCAGTTCCCTGCTCAAGAATATTTGATGAACCCTTAGTACCAACAGGTAAAATAAAAGTTCCTCAACTTAATAATACTTAATGGCTTCGACAACACGGGTCTTTTCTAGCTTTCTAGCTTTTTATTATATAATTACATCCCTTTATGAATTCTGCATTCCACCAAATTGACTTACATTTTGTTCCCTGTTTTACTTTTACTTTTTTACATCTTTTACTTCAGCTATTCATCTTTTACTTTTTTTCTCCTTTTCACTAGTTATTCACTAGGCATTTTAAATAGAACATATCCCAAACAGAACTTATTCCCTTCTAAGATTCTGTCCCCCCCAAATAATCCTGATGTCATGCTTACTTTCAAATTACGATTGAATGTTTCTTCTAATATCTAGTGGCTTCCTTATGATTTCTAATCTTGTTTCTGATACATATTATCTGCTAGTTGACATAAGACCTTATGAAATTCTATAGGTTGTTTCCCCTTTTCATGACTCAATTTCCTTATTTATTAATTTAAAAGTTTATGGTTAGATGATATATAAGTTCCTTACTTCTTTATTATTATAATTCTATCCACTTCCCATTCTATCCTCTCTTCCTTCCTTTCTTTGTCTTCACTCTCTAATTTCTTTTTCTTTTCCTTTTTATTTTTTGGAGGGCAGTTGGGGTTAAGTGACTTGCCCGAGGTCACACAGCTAGTTTTTGTATTAAGTGTCTGAGGCCGGATTTGAACTCAGGTACTCCTGACTCCAGGGCCGGTGCTCTATTCACTGCACCACCTAGCCACCCCCCTAATTTCTTATTCCTTAACATGTTAAGAGTGAGGTAATCAGTGGTAAAAAGCCAGTCAGTAAATATGCCTTTATTAAGCACCTACTATATTCTAAATACTGAGCTAGGCATTGGGGCTACAAATACTTAATTTAAAAAAAGAAGAAATTTTTGTTCTCAAGGAACTTAAAATCAAAAAGCATAAGAGAAAACATAAAAAGAAAGTTGAAAAGAGGTGGGGGTGAAGAGGTGGGAAAAACAGTATCCAGCCTGGAGCATAGTGGAGAAATCCAAAGGATGGGAAAGAAAGAGATGGTTGGCCTGAACTCTGTTATTAAATGGAGGTAATTTTTGCTTTACCTTCCAATCAGAGGGGCCTCATATGCCTGGAATATGGGACTATGTTTATGCTTTAGGAAAGTAGATGTTGCTTGGGGAGGCAGAACCATTACTAGTTCTGTATTTTCTATGTAGCTAGAGAAGCTTTAACTCTGTGAAAAGTTGTAGTCTGCCTGTTAGCCATTGCCTCACTACTAATGATAATCATAAGCAGAGTCTGTCCCCTGAGAGTCCAAGAATTCATTCTAGGTTCAGGCATACCTGGTCCTTTAGTACATCCTATTATTTCTAGTAGTACTTATTTTCCTTTCTGCTGATCTTGATTCTATCTTGGTATTACAGGCTATATCCCATTTCCTTTAATTCAATAAAATAAACCCCAAGTTTTGGATAACATAAATGATGACTTTAAAAGAATATTTAATACTAATGATAGGTAAAATTTATGTATAATTTAAAAAGTTTAAAAAGCTCTCACATTAATTATTTTATGGATATGATATATCCAATATATGATCTTCATGGGATCAAGTATATAACAGGTCAAGTAATATTACCAGTATTTTAGAAATATCACTATTTTAGACTAATATAGGTAAAGTAATTCGTACAATGTGACGAAGATCCCATATCATCCTATGTTTTCCATACTACAGTTCCTTTACAGCAGAGATTTTTAGCTTGTGGTCCATTATTATAGTTTTTTACAAATGTTTTTGTAACTATTTCAATAAAATTGATTTCCCTTGTAATCCAACGTATTTAATTTTATGAATTTAAAACCATAATTCTGAGACAGAGTCCATGTTCAAAATAAACGGAAGGACGCATTGCTCTATAGTGGTCTTTATTCCCATAGCTCCTGTCCTGGTTGTAGAGAATGTGATAGATGCAATCCAGAAACATTAAGGCTTGACAATTTTTTTATTTTTATTAAATTACATCCCTTAATCAGATGTATAACACTGGCTAAACAGAAATCAAATGTCTGTGAGTTCCTGTCATACCTTTTTTATATTGCACCAGCAAACCCATCCTGCAGAAGAGAACATGCCATAAATAAGCTACAAACTTGTGAGCAGATTCTTGCTGTAGTTATGGCAGGGTATTGTCAGACCTTTTTAGATAATCTGTGTTTTCTTCTTTGTTCCCTGGGCTAGGGGTTAGTATTATTCTCAAAACTCTTCTTTTGGACCCATCCAGCCTTTTACCTCCCACGCACAGAACATTAAATGATGAGAAGCTTGTTCAGAAATTCACAGTATGACCCATTTTTTTTTAAACTTAAGAGCTTTGATTACAATTTTTAAATGAAAAAAAAATTCTAACCTTGGTCACTGCCAATTGCAGGAAGCTGTTATATTCAGACTCAACTTGTAAAAATTCACAAGAAATAACTGCAGAAATGATGCCAGGTTTCGCAGACCCACAGCCCAGACAGCCAAGACTTCTTTCTCAGATAGGGATGCTGAGGGACACATTGCAAAATGGCATTGTAGAGATGATGTTTTCCCCAAACATGCCAAACCTCTCTTCATTGAATCAATCATTCATGAATTAATTTCATCCTTTTTGAAATTGTTTTTATTATCCTTTATCATCTCTTGAGGTAACACATTTCATAAATTTACTGCCTACTGAATCAAGTAGTACTTCCCTTTTATTTCATAGAATCACTCAATCATAGATTGAGAGCTGGTAGGGAACTTAGAGGCTGAGTCTAAACTCCTCATTTTACAGATGATTAAACTGAGAAAGAGAGATTTTAAATGACTTGCCCAAGGTCCCACAGCCAGTAATTATCTGGAATTTGAACAAAAGTCTTATTAACCGCATCCCTAGTATTCTCTCCACGATATGCCCCAGTTCTATTTTCTTTTTTTTTTTCTTTTTGGAGGGCAGTTGGGGTTAAGTGACTTGCCCAAGGTCACACGGCTAGTTTTTGTGTTAAGTGTCTAAGGCTGGATTTGAACTCAGGTACTCCTGACTCCAGGGCCTGTGCTCTACTCACTGCGCCACCTAGCCGCCCCCCCGTTCTATTTTCTTAAAAGAACATTATTCTTTCTTCAAGGAGTACTTCTGAATTCCAGTATTTGGTCAGCAAATAAGTCTAGATGTCCTATTCATACCATTTATAAGAAGGGACTATTTTATAAGGAACTAATTTTGGAATCAGTGAACATGTATTGGATTCCAGGCTCTCTTATTTATTGATTTTGTGGATTTTGCAAATAGTCTAACTTCTCTAGGCATTTGTTTCCCCATTTCTAAAATGAAGGATGGGTAGCAGATTCTGAAGGGGGCATCTTGGTGGCACAGTAGATAGAGTACCAGGACTGGAGTGAGGAAGATCTGAGTTCAGATTTGAACTCAAGACACCTACAAGTTTTGTGACTCTGGGCCAGTCACGTAGCCGTTTGCTTCAGTTTTCTCATTTGTAACATCAACTGGAGAAGCAAATGGTAAGTAACTCCAGCATCTTTGCAAAGAAAATCTCAAATGGTCTCATGAAGAGTTGGTCATGACTGAACAAAAAGGTCTTTTTCAGCACTATATCTTGTCATAGACGCTACTTCACAACACTGGCTAAACTTGATAATTTGAGTGTTTTCTCAGTCGTTTGTCTTTTTTTTTGTTGGAGGGCAATTGGGGTTAAGTGACTTGCCCAAAGTCACATGGCTAGTGTGTCAAGTGTTTGATGCTGGATTTAAACTCAGGTCTTCCTGACTCCAGGGCTGGTGCTCTATTCACTGTGTCACCTAGCCACCCCTGTTTGTCTTTTTTCATAGATGTACAACTAATGAATAAATTCTTTAATACAGCTTAAATATGTTAATAGATACGATATTTCTTTTCCTTTTTCTTGGCAGGGATCTGAAAAACAAATCAACAAGCATTTATTGCTTACTATGTGCACTGGAAATAAAATGAAAAACAACAATCCAAAACAGTTCCCTTAAAGAACTTACATTTTATTGGAAGATACAACATATATAAATTCATACATACAAGGTAAATGCAGAATAGATGGAAGGCAGCTTTATTGAGGAAGGCACTATCAACTGTGGTGATGGGGGACTCATTTGTCTGATTGGTATATGGTATGTTTTCTATTTTGGTTCCTTTTGATCTCTATCAGAGCTATCTTAAGATTGGTGCAAAATAGCTTTCTTTACACACTGTCCTTTATCTTCTTTTGTGAGATATTTGAAATGTTTGGTTCTGTACTCAGTGGGTATTGCTAAGTTCTTTCAGAGTTCTTTTTTAAAAAATATGTAATTTATTGATTTTTCATTTTTAACATTCACTTCCAAAAGATTTTGAGTTTTGAATTTTCTTCCCACCCTCTCCTCCCCACTTCCCAAGATGGTGTGCAATCTGATATAGGCTCTACTTATACATTCATATTAAACATATTCTCACATTGGTCATGATGTAAATAAGAATTAGAAGTAACAGGAGGAAGTATGAGAAAGAAGAAACAAAACAACAGAACAAAAGAAGAGCAAATGGCATGCTTCCATCTGCATTCAGACTCCAAAGTTCTTTCTGTGGATATGGATAGCATTTGTCATGTCTTTTGGCATTGTCTTAGATCCTTGCATTGCTGTGAAGATCTAAGTCTATTGAGGTCAGTCATCAAACAATGTGGCTGTTACTATGTACAATGTTCTTCTCGCTCTGCTCATTTCACTCAGCATCTGTTCATGTAAGTCTTTCCAGGTCTTTCTGAAGTTTTCCTGCTCATCATTTCTTATCGCATATAGTGTATTCCATTACATTAAAATACCACAACTTGTTCAGCCATTCCCCAGTTGATGGGCATCCCTTCAATTTCCAATTCTCTGTCATCACAAAAAGAGCTGTTATAAATATTTTTTGTACATGTGGGTTCTTTTCCTGTTTTTATGATCTCTTTGGGATACAACCCTAGAAGTCATATTGATGGGTCAAAGTATATGCACAATTTATAGCCCTTTGAGCATAGTTCCAAATTGTTCTTCAGAATGGTTGGATTAGTTCACAACTCCACCAACAACTCATTAGTGTTCTAATTTTCCCACATTTTCTAAAACATTTGTCATTTTTTTCCTGTTTTGTCATGTTAACCAATCTGATTCATATGATGTACTATCTCAGAATCATTTTGATTTGCATTTATCTAATCGGTAGTGATTGAGAGCAGTTTTTCATAAGATTGTAGGTTACTTTAATGAATTTATCTGATAACTGCCTGTTCATATTCTTTGACCATTTATCAACTGGGAAATAGCTTGTTTTCTTATAAATTTTTGACTCAGTTGTCTGTATATTTTACAAACTAGCCCTTATCAGAGACACTAGTTGTAAAAATATTTCCCAGCTTCCTGTTTCCCTTCTAATCTTGGTTGTCAGAGTTCTTAAAGGATACATACATGAGGACCTTGGTCAGGCTATCAAGTCTAATGATCTTTGGGTCTGACAGTCCTTCTCAGTATGCAGTTGAGAAATGGGATATCTTTCTTTCTTTACTAGAAAGGAGGAGATGATGGGAATTTCTTTTAATTATGTATCTACTTTTAAATATGTATCTACATATGTAACTATGTATCTACATTCTGTGCTGTTACTCTCCTTAGCTGTAGGAGTGGTCTTTCAATAGGCAAGGATTAAATGAGTAAAATTTCATTTGGCCAAGATCTATTGGCATTTCACCTGTCTTTCTGCCTTCCCTTACATAATTCTACACTTTATCCATGCCGTGACTTCCAATTTCTTGACCCTTCAGTTCTCTCCCAGGCTATCTCCCCTGCAGTATCCACACTCTCCTCCGCATCTAAACTCTTTGGTGAGTAAATTCAACTTTACAGTGTCCTCCTCTTTTGAATCCCTAGTCACTGTATTATGTTGCTAATTATACCCAGGCAAGCTTGAGCCCTTTATTACTCCCAATTGTGTTGTCTTTGTGCCTACATCTGTGCTATTCAGTGAAGGTGGAAAAAATCATGCAAATGTTCTTATTGGATCCACTATAAAGTTATGTTATACAACCTCAAGTGGGCCCTCATTGCTTCTAGGCAATCCTATTACATTTCCCTTATCAAACCTATTGCCCCACTTTCCACAGTTGCTCTTCCATCCCATGTCTCCCCTCTCTTGCCTTTCTCAACTGAGCCTTGCCCTACATTTTATAGAAAAAAATGACACCATTTGTTATTAACTTGCTTTTCTCCTCTATTTCTCTTCTCTTATATCTCTGGTGCTTTCTCCCACTTTCTCCTCCTCCACCCATTTCACGTGATGAAGTGGCCATACTCCTTACCAACACTAACCCCTTTACTTCTTCAAGTGATCCCATTCCGTCCCATCTCCTCCAACAAATCACATCCATTTGTCACCCTCACTATTTCACTTATTATCAATCACAACCTCTCTTCCCATCTCGTTGGTTACTACCTACAAATATGCTTATGTCTAGCGTCTTGTTAAAACAGCAACAACAACAAAAACAATTCCTGTGGAATTAATTAATATCTCTGGGCTATTGGTTTTCAAATTTGCCTTTGCTGCCCCAGTCTCTCTACTGATTTCTGATCTCTCATCTCTAACTCTCTTTCAGATACTTTAAACTAAATGTCCAGTAGACATCTTAAATCAGATATATCCAGAACAGAACTTTCTATCTTTCCTCTAAACTCTTCTCCATACCTTCCTTATTACTGTAGACCACAACACCATCCTCCCAGTCTCTCAGGCTTCCAACTTAGGAGTCACCCTTGATTCCTCATTATCTCTCACTCCCCACAGCCAAGCTGCTGCCCTGTCAACTCCACCTTTGTAACATCTCTCAAATATATTTATTTCTTTCTCTCCTCTGACACTGCTACTACTCTAATGTAAGCTTTTGTTGACTTAAGCCTTGATTATTGCAATAGCTTGCTGATGGTTCTGCCTGCTTCAAGTGTCTCCTTACTCCAATCCATTCTCCATTCAACCACTAGAGTCATTTTCCTCAAACACAGGTTGGGTCATGTCACCTCCATAAATTCTAGTACAATGGTTCTCAACCTTCCTAATGCTTGACCCTTTAATATAATTCCTCATGTTGTAGTGACCCCCAACCATAAAAATATTTTCATTGCTACTTCATAACTGTAAATTTGGTACTGTTACAAATCGTGATGTAAATATCTGACATGCAGGATGTATTTTCATTGTTACAAATTGAACATAACACACAGGTTGAGAACCACTGCTCTAGTGGCTTCCTCTTGCCTCCAGGAGCAAATACAAAATGCTTTGTTTGTCATTAGAAGTCTTTCAGAATCTAGCCCCCTCCTACCTCTCCAGTCTTCTTATATAATACATACTCTTCAATCCAGTGACATTGGTCTCCTGGCTGTTTCACAAACAAGATACTCCATCTCTCAGTTCTGGGGATTTTCTCAGGCTGTCACCCATCCCTGGAATGTTCTTGCTCCTCCACACCTACCATTGCCCCTCATGGCTTCCTCTAAGTCACAAGTAAAATGCTACCTTCTCCAGGAGGTCTTCTACAACCTTTTCACATTCTCAAGGGTTATGAGATCTGCCCCACCACTCTTGAACTTTCTCATGAATTTCAGGAACCCAGGCCCTGAACACAGATATCTAGAATTGGCCTGAGGCATTGGCCTCATCCCAGTATAATCCTTTTAACTGTCCTTTCATTTTGGCTTTTGCCCAAGCCTTTTTTCCCTGTTACCTCTGACCCAGCCCACCTTTCAGAAATCTCTATTACCTCCCAACTCCCGCAGGCTATTTGTCTTTTCTTAATCCCACAAAAATCTTCCATAATCCTTTTCACATATAAAAATATCCATCTTATCCTCTTCAAATGTGCAGACTCACTAGAAGACTGACCTACTTGTTTTGGTGTCACAAATAAACCAGCTACTTTAAAACTTCCTACAAGGAAGGCTTGAGTGGTCAAATTCTTTAGAGGCAGACCCACATCCTATACCCTTGCATTTCATGGTTCCCTGCGTCCCTAGACTACTGTAATTCCAGTACCTTTCCTCTCTTACTTCTTAGTTTTCCTCCCTATAGCCTGTATTTATTTGTTTGCATGATGTCTTTCTCCTTAGATTGTAAGCTCCTTGAGAGCAGAGATTGTCTTTTGTCTCTTTTTGGCATATAACAGCTGCTTAATAAATGCTTATTGATTTATTGTATGTAAAATGCTGTGGTAAGGGCCCAAATAGTAATGTCTTGTCATCTAGGTCTAGAGCAGAATCATAGAACGGCCAATGTGTTGAAACTTGGGGTGGCATGAGTTGGGATGAGTCAAGGAGGATAATGAAGAAAAAAAAAACATTTTCCCAGGCTAGAGGACTAATGAGCAGGAACTTGTGACTGGAGTTTGAGGCCCAGATCAAAGAGAATGATAAAAACCATATCATTGATTTGGTAAAGGAATAAGGGCATTGTCTATATTAGCATTGATTTTTGAAGCAAGGTTGCTGCTTAGTTTTTGTATGTAGTAGAACATTTTCATTATGGTCAGTGGTGCTTTGTATCTATTGTATTATTCATCTATTCATTTTCCCTTTTTGATTACACTCTTATAAAGCTGACTTGGTCTTAAAGTAAGTAGTAGGGAAAAGAGACTAGAGAATATAAGAGCTTCTGGAAATGGTGGCCACAATATTGGGGTAAGACATGTTGATTAGAATACAGGGTAAAAACTTGGACTTTAGGATCACCAGATTTTCAATAATTTATTGAGGACATTAATTCCTTGAGGGTCAATGGGATGTACTAACTAGATAGCAGACTTTAGAGTTGAGAAGACCTTTATTCAACTTTTTAATCTAATACATATTAGCTGTTTGACTATGGCCAAGATGCTTAACCTCTTAGTGCCCCAGGGAAGTCTCTAAGACAATAAGTTACAGACATGTTATGTCTCTGTATAATGAAAGTATACCTGGAATTCCCTGAAATGATGAAATCCTAGGCAATGAGATAACGTACTTTTTTAGGACAAGTTTTTCCTACTGGGAACAATTCTGGAGTAATCTTTTTCCGGGGTAAGATACATTTTTCATCTGAGATACAATCCCTCTCTCTATTCTAGCAAGAATATTCCATTGTGAAAAGTTTTTATTGTTGTTGTTAAAAAAAAAGCTTCTACAAACTCCAGGATCTGTTGAAATGCTACCATAATGATGTGGACAGCTTGAAGTATTAATGTCTTGGGGCAAAACCAACATATTCTGAAATTTTACCCTAGTAGTTATCTTCACTGACTAATATCTCAGTCTTACTCCCAGAGGATCAAATGTAAAGGTCCAAGATTACCAAAAACCTGTGAAATTTCAATGACTCATAGCTGAGATATACATAACAAAGGCCGGAATATGAAACAAAATAGTGAGATGGAATTCTGTATTTAGCTCTGATTCTACCTAGTTTGTTTTTTGTTTTTTCTTATGTTATGTTCTTGTCTTCCTCTTCCCTTTCATAGGCAACTGGAGAATATTTGCAGGGAGGAAGTTAATAAAAAACAAAAAGCCTTAGAGCCAGACTTTTCTTGGTGGTTTGTCAAAACGTCCCTAACAATGATATTTTAGGGGTTCCTGGTAGAAAATTTGGAACTGACACTAACTAATTTAGAGTAAAACTTGGTATGGTGACAT
>CM053598.1:85799654-85815867 GCA_028646575.1 Pseudocheirus occidentalis
GACATCCCCAGAAAAAAGCAGTGATCCTGTGATATTAAAAGAGTGAATGGTCCTTCCCTTCTATGTTCCTTGGCCTCACATGCCTCCCACATACTCTATATGTGTTACCATGTCCTGTTTCTTAGGCTTGCCAATCTTCCTAGTATGTGTATTTCTGGGTGACTACACTCACATTATAAGGGAATGTTCTGTTGCTGAAACTAAACAAACCAAATAAAATAAAACATTTTTTAAAACTTATGGTTTTGCTTTGAACCTACTGTGTCATTTGGATAACAAATTGAAACACATCAGTAGGAGCTTAAAAACTCTGGTTTGGTTTTGTTTGGAGTAGATGTGGAACCATAGAGTGCCTAGTAGTACCTGGGCCTCATGAAGGAGAAGGAGGAAGGAAGCTACCATTTATATAGTGCCTACTGTATGCTAGTCACTGTGCTAAGTGCTTTACAAATATTATCTCATTTAATCTTTATAACAAGCCTAGGAAGTAGATGCTATTATTTTCATTTTTTCTTTAAAGAAACAAAGACAAATAAAGGTTAGATGATTTGCCTATTATTAGAATCATAAGCTAATAAGTTTATGAAACTGAATTTTCACTCAGGTTTTCCTGACTCCTGGTCCAGTGTACCACCCACTCTACCTATGAGCTACCAAGAGTGCAAAAGGGGTGGATTCCTTAGGGGCTGCATCAGATTCATTGAATGCCTTCCTATTCACCCCTCTGCATTATGCTTCCATCTTCTCTCCAAAACTCTCACCAGGAGAGCATGTATAATGACATTCTGTAGCCAAGCAGATCAATTTTGCTTTCTGTGAGCTGTAAGGTTTCAATCTTGCATAAGAATTTGTTGAGAGACATTGTATACAGACTTGTGGTATTGGCATCTGATCTGCTTTATCCTGTAGTGGCAAGGGGCATTAGTGTTCTATTACAGGAGGTTAGGCTTTGGTGGATCAGCCGAGCTGCTACTTTCTCAGCTTGTTCCCAGATCACTGCATATGTTTTCTGTTTCAGACAGACTAGGGAAATTCTGTCTGTTACAGCTGCTTCTCCAAAGTCAGATTCCATCTGTCAAATTATGTTTCTCATTCCACCCCCATTCCACCCACCTGAGTTAGTATGCATCTTCCCACTTTTCACACAAGGAAATCCATGTTGCAAAGGACATAACAGAGGAACTTATAATATGTTTTATCCACACAATATACTTTGAAAAGTCAAATTCAAACTATATAGCCCACCCCTCCCCCTACAAATTAAATGTATGAAATTTTATTTTTCCACCCTTTGAGTTGAAAGAGAATACTCATTCATGGACCTATTTTACAGAAACCAGAGCAGCACAGAACAAAGAGTAAACGTCGTTGGCTCTACTAACTTTCTCCCCAAAGTCCAGCACTATCACCCAAACAGTTTGGACTTTTGATGAATAGGTAGGAGATTATAATTTTTTAAAATGGGATCTCAAACCAAAAACAGTGGATACTTGCAGTGTTGCGAATGAACCTGGGCAGGGTACATCCAAGGTCCTATTTTATAAGTAGGAAACAGGAGGGATCACATATCTTTCTTACCTGGTCAGTCCTGTGTTATTTGTAAAATGCACTCTGTCACTTTGCTCATGGGAAAGAGATCATTTTCAGATGTTGGATGCCCCCATAGGATTAACAGTATTGCATTATCCCACAGGATGAGATTTGTGCATAAGGGAAGCTGTCTCTTTATAATGAGGACAGCTCTTTAAACACAATGCCAAGCTCTGCTTCCTGGGTTACTAGAATTTGATAAGCAGCCCCGAAGAAATATAACCTCTTTCATGTAAAATTCTTTTGGCTTTCATTCTCTAAGGCTTAACAAGGATACTGAAAACACAAGGCAGACACATGGTCACTAGCTCAGCTCTTTCTACTGACATAGCATTGTTAGAAGTGTATCAGGGTTGGAGGTCCTTACTATCTCCTGCTTCAGGATTCAGCTGCTCATTACCTGCCTCTAATGTAAAGGGTTGCTGATGTGATCTGTTTGGAACCTTGTAAGTGTGGAATAAAAAGAAAAGTTTAGGTTGACTTTCAAGCAGTCTTCCAAACCAGCAGTTCTACTTGAGGGTTACAAGAAAAGTGACCTAGAGGTTGTTACATTTTTATTTAAAATGAAATGGAATATAAAACAAGAAGATGATAGCATGGAAAGCAATCTGATTCTCATGAGGATTGAGTTTTTTATTAATTAACTTTGTAGTATTTCTTTTTGTAATTAATTAATTTATTTTATTGTTATACATCACTCATTTCCATGAGATTTTGAGTGACAAATTTTCTCCCCATGTTTCCCCTTCCCACCACCTCAAAACAGCCATCCCACTGTATAGCCCTTCCCCCAATCTGCTCTCTCCTATGTCCTCCCCCTTGACCCTCTGATTTTCCGGTAGGACAGGATGGATCTTCCTACCCCAATGCCAGTATATTGTAATTCTCAGTTGCATGTAGTTTATATATATAAACAAACTACATATATATTAACTATATATATATATATGCACACACACACACACATATATATTTTTAACATTTGATTATAGAACTTTAAATTCTAGATTCTTTCCCTTCCTCCCTTGTCACTCACCTCCACTGGAAAGACAATCAATTAAATACAGGCCATACATGTGTAGTTACACAGAACATTTCCACCATGTACGTATTATGAGAGACTGATTATCTGTCCCTTCTTCCTATCCTTCCCCCCTTGTTATATTCTCTGCCCTGTCCCTGTCCCTTTACAAAAGTGTGTACTTTCAGCCACCTTCCCTCCTACCCTGCCCTCCTCTCCATCATCCCACCTCTCATCCCCATCCCCCCATACTCTCCTGTGTGGCAAGATACCCAGTTTAGAGTTTATGTCATTCCTTCCCTAAGCCAAATTCAATGAGAGTAAGGCTGACTCATTCCCTTTTGCCTTCCTGTTCTTCCCTTCCATTGTAACAATTATCCCTAGACTCTTCTATATGAGATAATTAACCCCATTCTGTCTATCCTTATCGCCTCTCATTCTAATCCTCCCCATCTCAGAATTTTACCTTTTAAAGTATCATCCTGTCCTATTCAATTGATCCTGTGCCCTCTACGTACACATATATACACATACTCAATTATGTATTCATATGCATAAATAAACCCTCCTATGTGTATGTATACATATATATGTATACATATATATATATACACATTTGTATTCCCTTCATCTATCCTCATACTGAGAAAGGTTTCATAAATTACAATTGTCATTTTTTCATGTTGGCATGTAAATAGTTCAACATTAAGAAGTTCCTTATGATTTCTTTTCCACGTTTACCTTCTCATGCTTCTTGTATCTGAGTGTCAAATTTTCTTTTCAGTTATGGTTTTCTCAGCAAGAATGTTTGAAAGTCTTCCACCTCACTGAATGACCATCTTTTCCCCTGAAACATTATACTCAGTTTTGCTGGGTAGGTGATTCTTGGTTTTAATCCTAGCTCCCTTGATCTCTGGAATATCGTATTCCAGGTCTTTCGATTCCTCAATGTAGAAGCTTCCAGATCCAGAGTTATCCTAATTGTATTCCCACAGTATTCAAATTGCTTCCTCTTGGCAGTCTGTAATATTTTCTCCTTGACTGTGGGACTCTGGAACCTGGCTATAACCTTCCTAGGAGTTTTCTTTTGGGGGTCTTTTTCAAGAGGTGATCTGTGAATTCTTTCAAGTTCTATTTTGCCCTCTGGTTTTAAAATATTAGGGCAATTTGCCTTGAGAATTTCTTGAAGGGTGCTTTCTAAGTTCTTTTTTTGATCATGACTTTCAGGTAGTCCAATAATTTTTAAATTGTCTCTCCTGGATCTATTTTCCAGGTCAATGGTTTTTTCAAGGAGATATTTCACATTGCCTTCTATTTTTTCATTTGTTTGGATCTGTTGAATAGTATCTTGATTTCTCATAAAGTCATTTGCTTCCATTTGCTCCACTCTAATTCTGAAGGAATTCAGAAAGCTTTTGAGATTCTTTTTCCATCTGTCAAATTTGATTTTTAAGGCATTCTTCTCCTCACTGGCTTTTTGGACCTCTTTTGCAATATGAATTAATCTATTTCTAAGGTGTTATTTTCTTCAGTTAGGTTGTTGACTCTCTTTTCACAATTTTTTTTGCATCTTTCTCATTTCTCTTCCCAATTTTTCCTCCACTTCTTTTGTTTGGCTTTCAAGATCCATCTTAAGCTCATCTGTGGATTGTAGGCAGTCTACATGTGTCTTGGAAGCTTTTGGTGTGGGAGCTCTGACTGTGTTGTCTTTCTCCTGTTCCATGCTTTGATCCTTTTTGTCCCCCAAAAAGGATTCTAGAGTTCAATTGCTGTTCTTACTTTGTTTTATTTGCCTGCTCATATTGCCAGTGAATTATTTGATTTTTTAGCTCTGTGGAACTCTGCTTCCAGAGGGGAAAGCTCTGTCCCAAATGGCTGGGGTTTTCACAGCTGCTGGAGTTATGGGGAGGCTGCTGCAGTCCCCACCAGCTTTGGCTTACTGAAAATGCATCCCAGGACCATCAGCTAAGACCATGATCTCGATCCAGGCCACTCAATGCAAGAGCACTTAGCTTCTGAACAATTGCTTGGCCCCCCTGCAGTCTACAGGCTGGGAGCTCTGAAGCAGCCAGGTGGAAGCCATTACAGGGCTGCCCCTTCTGCCACTTCCTTGCCTTGGAGGCTGTTTGGCTGGACTGCTTTTCTCCCCCAGATTTAGCTGAGTTCCACTGATCTTTCACTTAGACCTTGTTTCTTATGGCTTGATAATTCTGGAAACTCCTAAAGCTGCTGCTGATCCACTCTCCAAAAGGTTCCAGCTGTGGCTCATCCTGGCTGCCCTGGGGCCAAGCCACAGTTTCAGGTTGGGCTGATTTAGGATCCCAGGGTGCTGTGATGAACCCTTCCTGCTTGAGCTGCCTTCAGTGGGAGATGTGTTTTCTCTTGTGAGTTTTGGAGCCCTAAAATTTGTTTAGAGTCATAATTTATGGGTATTTGAGGTGGCTATGTGGGAGCTGCAGAATCTTGTTCCTTCTATGCCACTATCTTGGCTCCCATTTCTGCTTTTAAGCCTTGAGGTCATATCCTGTAGAACATGGGAACACAATAAACAAGACATGGTTCCTGCCCTCTGAAATTTGACACGTCTAATAGGGCATATGTGACATATACAAATGACTATAATAAAGACTGAATGTAATCAGTAACATAAGAAAGGGATAAAGTGGCATAAAAGGTGGCGACATTTGAGCTCTATCCTGAAAACTGGGAACTAGAAAGACCAAACTAGTGGATAGTGTAGGCAGGGCATTCCATGAAGTGGAAATAGCATGAGCAAATTCATATTTAGAGAATAGAAAATAATTCAATTCATATGAAGTGTAGAATATATTGAAGGCAGCAGTGAGAGATATCTGCAAGTGATAAGGAGCCACTAAGGATATGGGACAGAGAGATATGATCAAAAATGTGTGTTAAGAAGCTTACTCTCAGAACAGTGCTTAGGATGGATTGTAGTGGGGGTTAATGTTGGACTTTTTTTCTAATTCATACTTTCTGCATGTGAAATGCAAAAGGACCTTAATTTTGACAGTATAGATATGAGCTGCACCAATGACATGACTCCTAAAATAAAAAAAATATTCTATTTTGGCTTTTTTTTGTAAGTGAAAGGGAATAAAAGATTGCCCTCTAGAACTAGATGTATAAGAACATGATTGAGGGTTTTAGCTGACTCCTTCCTTATACCAGAGCTTCTTTACCATAAAGGGCACAATGTAATCATCTTCAAAAGCTACTATTATTCTGCCAACATTTCTTGTTTTATTGGATAAGACTGTGATTTGTTAATGCACCAAGTAAGGAATTTTGAAAAGTCCCAAATATTAACCTTAATCTAATTCTATAGCTTAACCTTATCTGAACTTTTTTTTAGCAGCTTGACCATCCCAAACCAAACATTTACCCTGTTGCCCAAATGTAATAGACCTGTTTCTGTGGACTTGCATGAGTTTCCTCATGAGCGTCACTATTTTGAAAGACTTTGTGATGAAGAGTACTTAAGTTCACAAAATGACATCCCTAGGTTCCATGTGGGGGTGCATGATATTATGAAGAAGTTTGGAAAGACTGAGAAAAAGAATGGGTAATCATAGGATATTTTTCCCCATCAAGGTAAGAGAGGCCTGTAAGTAGCTCTTTGTCTCTGTAGGGCTAGATAGATATGAGCTGGACCCTGGCACCTGTATCTGGGATGAACTAGTTGTTGTGTGGTCAGGATGTTAAGGAAAGCATGTAGTAAACTAGCAAGTGAAGCACTTGTGATTAATGTAGTTGTTCAAGCCAGGATAAAAAAACCATCTCTCAGTTGTTGATGAGTCTTAATGAGCCAATGACAAGAATGCTTCCTATGTCCAGAAAAATTAAAAGGCTTTGGATTAATAAGCTCATGGAATTTCTGTATCTTTCACCAAGGGGCAGGGGGGGGGAGCCATTGACAGTAAAAAGTTCTATACTGGGATATGAGAGGGAGGTGATAGAAGTGGGTAACTGTTGTAACTTTTTATATATGGACCAACAGCTTGTATTTTATTACATTTTTATCTAATCCAATTAAATGGCCTTTGCAGGGAAGTTTTGATTGACACAGCATGCTGGGAAAGGAATAGAAGGGAAATATCTAGTCAGATGGGGGGCATAAACCGTTAATCAAATGAGTCATATTCCTAGATAAGGACCCATGGGTGACATTTCACTGCACAGTGGAGTACTGGTTTAATTGATGACTAGTGCTGTCCAAGGTCCTGATTGTTCATGAAAGTTGACATACACATTGCTACTCTAAACCCTGTTATACATAATCTGAAATGTTTTGCCATTAGGGTTCTCTGATATCTAAAGGACACAATGTGAGATAGCCTTTCCTTGGATCAGAACCATTGGGTCATAGCCCCAAGTAAGGAAAAATACACACGGAGACATACACACATAGCAAGAAAGAAGAGGTTAATGGGACAACACTGAGCATAGACTTATAGGACATCTTTGCTATCTTATTCTTGTGTTTCCTCACACACATTTATTCAAGGCTTTGCTTCTAAATATTTAACAACTGGCTCTCTAAAAAAATGTATCCAGGACACACTTTTAAATTTAATTTACATTATCAACATTTTATCCGCCACTTTTTTACATCCAGAAAATCAACAAAATAATAAATCAAGTCCAGTTTTTAACATTTGTCCATTTCTGAGTTGTAAATGCTCACATTGAAAATTTAATAAGTAGCTCTCATGAGCCTGTGTAAACTAGTCCCAGTATATCTCTGGTCTGGAGCCCAGACATATAGCATAGCAAAAGAGCATCTCAGTATTGATGATTAGATGCATAGGTATGACCTAGAGGCTTATTTTCTTATTCTCAACTACTAAGTTAATTGGCTAATCCTCGAAGGGATATAAAGTTATTTCCTGTTGCATATAGCCGAGGGAGTATAGACGGACCAAATGAACAGCTGAAAGAGTCCCCCAGAAGGTCAGTGACCAAAGCTAGTTTGAACAAACAGGAAAAAAACAAACAAACCCCAAAACAAAACAGAAGAAAATCAGGCCTTCTTAGTTCAACAATTAAGCTATTCCAAGGAACCCTCTTGCATATCATCCAAGATCAGCTTTTTTGAAGACAAATGCTAATTGTTATGCTAACTTCACCTCAATACCCTTTGAGCAGAGCTGGGGAAAAATTACAACAGAAGGCTGAATTTTATCTGATTCTAGAAAGGAAGCCAGGAAAGTGAAGAAATAGAGAAAGAAACCATCCCAAGCATAGTGGACAAGCTCATGATGTTGGGAGCTGATTTATCATATGTTGAGAACAGAAAGGAGGCCATTGTCACTGGCTGATAAAGTATAAATTTCCAAGTTATGAAGGACTTTAAAAGCCAAGCCAAATACACAGACACACACACACACACATATACACAGAGGTAATAGGAAACACCTGGAGATTGTTGAATAAGATAGTGACATAGTCAGACCTGAATTTTAGGAAGACCAATTTGATACCTGAATGGAGAATGGACAGTCATTGGGAGATAATTGTCCTCCCCACAGATGCTGCCACAGCACTAGCAGTGTCTCTTCACTCTCGTAGCCACTGCAAACACAGACTTACAGGAGTTTGTCAACTAATTCACAGGTAGTAGTTACTGCATTTATGTGCTCTACTGATGAAATGTAGATGAGAGATTCTGTCAAGAATTAGTTTAGCTCATACGTACCAATGGCATTTCATAGGTCAGAATTTACTCGAAATTATAGCTCATGAGGCTCCATCAAATTGTTTTCTTTATTATATCACATTGGTTAAAAGCAAAAGACATTTAGTTAAAGAGCATACCAAAATACATGACAAGAATGATTCCCTAAATGCCTAAGTCTAAAATCTCCCGTGGGCTACCAGACTATCAGTGGGAAAGAAGATATATACAGGTGACAGTTCTGTCCAGTGAACATGTGACCAAGGAACATTCATTAAAGGATATCCATGTGGGGAACATACATGATGAAAAACATTATACATTCAATTTACCAGAGTCCCAGGTAATTTTTGGTGAGGTCAGTGAGTAGCTGTCTGTTGTTCTCTGTGGAGCACTAACCCTGAGCTTTGTGATATCAGTCCCATGAAGCTGCTTCAGGACAAGGCTGATTTTATTTTTATCTGTGTATTCTTAACACCATCTTCTGTGCCTGATTTGTAGTAGGTACTTAGTAAATGCTTTTTGAATTATTTCAACCTTCTTATTCTTTACTCTTCCATATACATTCCAAACTCTTTCCCAAATTGTCACAGGCTTTTCTGTCTTACTAGTACTTAGCACAGTGACTAGCAGGTAGATTCTTAATGAATGCTTTTGGACTGATCAATCAAAATGGGGTAGCTTTGCCATTAGTTATTTCCAAACTCACAAAGGCATCCCATTTTAGTAGCAGATTACTCTAAGGGAATAATTCAGGCATCTACTACACATTTGCTCACTTCAAACCCAAAGTTTCCTTCATTTATTTTCAACCATCAGATTGCCAGAGAGTCTGCTTGGAACACCCATTTTCCCCAAGTTATAGACAATTTCATATTATTCTCTATTTTTTTAGTTGCTGGGCATAACTTCCTAACTAGCTTGTATAGCCTTCACGAAAAAAGTGAAACTCTTACCTTTTCCATAGTGCTTACCAGGGTGCTCAGCAAACAGTTAAAACTCATTACATATTTTGTAATGGATTATAAGTTCCAATATAAAGTTCACTATTCTCATAGGCAATATTCCTTTTAGAAGATAGAAGTTTTGATTCTCAGTATTATGTCTGGGGACAAAGTATACTGCTTAGGCCTGTAATAGTAATCAGTTTATCAGATACTTGGCATTTAGTAATTTAGGGCTAAGTAGCACCTAGTAACTTAGGGGTAAGTGTGGAAGATGTGAACTCTGTGAATTTTTGAGAAGGCATGAACTCCCCTGTTGACTTGGAAGAAGGCTATTGGCTGAGACAGGAGGCCAGGGCTATATATAAAGAAGAATTCTGGAGACAGAGAGACAGAATTGGAATGTGGCTCCTCAGTGAAGGAAGATTCATGGAGACTGAAGCCACCTGAGAGAGAGAGAGAGGGAAAGAGAGAGAAAGAGTTCCTCTCCCAGTATCTGGAAGCTGACTGAAACATGAACAGGATAAGACTTTGTTTATTCATGGCCTGGCTGATCCTTGAGTTCCAGGCAAGAGAAGTGGTGAAGGGTTTGAGATGTGCTGAACTCTGTGAATTTCAGTGTGTGCTGGGGATTACCCTGAGGATTGGACAAGGACCTGGGAGCTGTTTACTTCTGAGGACTGGAGAAGAAACTGGAGTGATTGTTTGGCAGATTCAGAAGGGAGCTGGAACCATGGAAGGGGATCCAGGGAATCAGAGAGACCTTCCAGAGTCAAAATGAAGGAAAGGCCTCTCCTTGGACTAAACTGAGGTTTGCTGGAAATTAAGGGGTAGAAAGTTTGTGTGGTTTTCTAATGACTGTATTAGGGACTAATGATATTTAGTAATTGGGAATCTAGCTTAGTGGCTGACTGTTAGATGAGTGACAGATTAAGTTAATGGTTGCCCCATGAGTGGAAGATTGGTATATTGTGAATTGTTGATTGAATCTTTAAGTGTGAAGGGTTTCCCCATTAGAGAAAGCAGGTGATTCTTCTTTTGTTCCTTGTTCTAAATATTGTGACTTTCTGTAACAAGATGTAATATTGAGAATATTATATTGTGAGTATTGTACTGAATCTTGATTTGTTATGGAATAAACAGAGTGTTCACTATACTGTGTAATCTGAATCTTAAAAGCTGTTCACAGTAGCATCTTTTTGGGAATATGCTTGTGCTTAGTTTTACAAGGCCGTTTGAGTCTAAGGAAGTCCTTTTGGCCTTGACCTAGCCTTCTTTAGCAACTATATCATGAAAGTAAGATCACTGATAAAATGACAGATACAATCTACAATCTACTGAAGATGGTAAAATGCCTTTCCCATAAATTCTTTAGGAAAAAATTCACATAGCTGATATATTCACATAGCAAGAATGGATGCTTGTTCATGAATTCTTGTTCATGAATTGAACATGGCATTCCAACTCGACCCCTCCTTTTCCCTTCCCCACTCCTTCAGATTCTATGAAGCAAAGACTATGCCTTCCTGATCAAACACTATGATAATTTGAGAAACACAGATGGACAAGAAAACTTAACATGAGAAATCAGAGGATTCTTTTTTTAAAAAGCTTCTGTTTAAATAGAGCTTTTCCTTTTAAGAATATCTCCTATGATCTAAGCCCTAAGATTCAGAAGCAATAACATGTATAATTTGCATATAGAATCTTTTGCACTGCAACCTTAGATCCAATACAGACACACTGTTATAAAAAGGTTTTCAACTAATTCTTATTTTTATCCATTCATCTGTGGAATGGACACCCACCTATCTGCCTCCTTCTACTTCCTCCTTGTGCCCACCCACCAGAGGCCTTTAACCTGAATTTGAAATCATTTGCTTTTCATGGACATAAGAAAGCAACACAACAAAGAATAGAAATAAATACAAAGCATCAAGAGGAGGCATTGAACAAAGCAGTCTCAAGTGTGACTGTATTTTTGACCTTCTCAGCAATATCCATTGATATTGTAAACAGTGTTCCGTCTAAAGATTTGTGGAGGTTTTGTGAGTGATTTGCACAAGCTAGACCCACAAAAATAAAACTGTGCTTTAAAAAAAGACAGAAAAAGAAAACCTTGATAAAAATCATGTAACACTTCTGCCAAGCAATCCTCTAAATTATTATTCATAGCATACAATATCAAGGAGCAATTATGTTTTCAGTACTGCTAAACAAGTTGAAATATTAGTTTGGAATGGCAGAAATTTATCCAGATTCCTGGAACTGGTTCTGTGAATGAGATACCCATATTGTTTTTTTAATTTTCCAGAAAGTGCTTTGTGGCAATGAGTGGGCTCACAGTTACATCTCTTAACCAAAGATGTTTAAATTATATTCATCAAAAATAGTTCATGTATATTATCATGTGTACCCACCACCCTCTCCAAGTGAATTCAATCCTGTCACAAAGTGGGTACAGTAGTTAACTTCTTGTACCCATGACTTGTTAGCCAAATTCCATTTTCTTTCCCATTTAGATCTTTTTTTTAATACAGGGAAAATTTTTTTGAAGCAATATCATAAACATAGAGTCCTGCATTGTAGATTAATGTATCATGTCAAAGGCACTTGGTTTGGAAGTTAGAATAATTGGATTTAAATCAGAACTGTACAATTAAATATATTTTGTTATCTTGTGCAAGCCATTCAATATCATTGACTGTCAGGTTCCCTTTTTATGAAATTAGATAATTAGAATAGATGATCTTCAGCTTTCTTTCCAGATTGAAATCTATGATCTCATGATTTGGGGAAGTAATGAAGATAATGAAACTCTTGGAAGCTGATGAACATCTTTGGTCTAATGAAACCTGCCCACTTATTCCTATAAATGTTGATAACTATGCTTCAAAATTTCTTTCTTTTTGCCTTCAATGTATTGACACTCATTAATTATGTTCTTACTATGAATTAGTGATACAAATAAAAAAAGAAGAGAATGCCTACCCTCAAGGAGCTTTCCATTTTCTTCAGGGAAACAATACCACAAACAAAATAAAATAAAAAACATTTACAGAAGAAATATAAAATGATTTTGCAATGGGTTGCAGTAGCAGCTGAGGATCAAGAAAGGCTACATGTATGAAGTAGTGCTTCAGCTGAGTTTTTAAAAAGCTAAGAATTCTAAGAGAAGGTAAAGATGGAGTGTGCACAGGGGCTAGCCTAAGCAAAAGAAGGTGACAAGAGATGAAATTCCGTATGTGAAGAATAGTTGTAAAACAAGTTGACTGAAATACATAATGTGAAGGTTAGTCTGGAAACAGAGAGCAGAGCCCAGTTTTGCAAGTATTTTAATGCCAAATAGTAGAATGTGACTTTTATCTTTAAGGTAAAGAGGAGTGAGCCCCTGGAAACTTGTAAGCAAAAGAGTGATTTGGTTAGAAATATGTTTTATAAAGAATATTTGACAGTTGTGTACAAGACAGCCTGAAGAAGTGAGAAAATTGAGGTGAAAGACAAATTCAATTTATTATTACTATTTTTAAATCTTCAGACCTGTGATTTAGGATCATAGTATCACCTTTCTTTTTCAGATGAAGAAACTAAGGTCCACAGAAATTGTGACTTATCCAGATTTACACAGGCAGAAGCGGAGAAGGCATGGAATTCTCAACCCAAATCCACATTCTTCCCACTGTACTACAATGCTCCAGCTGCCTTTTGGATATCTCAAACTGCATGCCTTGTAAACCTCTTTAAATCCAACATGTCTATAACTGAAATCCATATCTTTCCCTCTAAGTCCTCCCATCTCAAGACTTTACTGTTACTTGCAGTGGTTCTCAACATTCCTAATATGGCGACCCTTTAATATTGGTATGTGGGCTTATCTGCATGTGGGCAGACTTGCCTGGAGATGGATAGAGGAGTGGTGTCTCGACTCCTAAGACCATGGGAAATAACGTGTTTTCCGATGGTCTTAGGTGACCCCTGTGAAAGGGTCGTTTGACCCCCAAAGGGGTCGTGACCCACAGGTTGAGAACCACTGTAAAAAGATGCCATAATCCTTCTAGTCACCCAAGCTTATAAGATAGGTGTCATCCTCAAAAACTTACTGTTTCTCAGTCTCTTTACAAAATTCTCTACCAAGTCCTGCCACTTTGACCTGCAGACACTCTCAAAACCACCCATTCATGTATCCTTTCATTACCACCACACAAGGGTGGGGAACCTGCATCCTGGAGACCACAGGTGACCCTCTAGGTCCTCATGTGTGACCCTTTGACTGAATCCAAACTTCACAGAACAAATCCCCTTCATAAAAAGGATTTGTTCTGTAAAACTTGGATTCAGTCAAAAAGCCACAAACTAGTGTACACCTACACTATGGGCCTTCATTACTTACACCCAAAATATCCAGCAGCTTTCCTGTTGTTCTCTCTGCCTTGAGTCTCATAGTCTCATATTCAGTTATCAAAGTAATCTGCAGGTCTGACCATGGCACTCTCCCCTCTAAATGTGTATGCACACATGTGTGTGCACACACACACATGCACACACCATAAAATAAATTCATATAGCTCCCTGTTGTCTTTCAAATCAAATATCAAATCTTTTGGTTTTTTAAAGCACTTTATATTCTGGCCTCTAGGGACCTTTGTATTCTTTTTTTCCATTCCTTATTACCCACTAAATAGCCAATAGTCCAGTAACAGTACCACATGATCCAGAATGGCTCCTGATAAGAACCGTCATAATAAGGGGGACTGGGGAATGTTCTCTGATGCAAAAAGGACCCTCTATGAAGCCTTGAGTGAGCAGCACAGCAGTTGATGAATTAGAAACTGGGGTGTTTCTTGGGGATGTTGAAAAGGATGCAGCTACAGTTAAGAAATTCTTTTGATTACTGTTAATGGGACACCCTTTGTTTGTTTGATGGACTCAGTGGTTCTCAACCTTCCTAATGCCGTGACCCTTTAATGCAGTTCCTCATGCTGTGGTGACTCCCAACCATAAAATTATTTTCATTGCTACTTCATAACTAATTTTGCTCCTGATTTGAATTGTAATGTAAATACCTGATATGCAGGATGTATTTTCATTGTTACAAATTGAACATAACCCACGGGTTGATTTTCTTATGTGCTACCCTAAAGGATTCCAGGTGTTAAAAACTGAAAGGGTAATAAGTGTCACCAGAGAAGGTGAGATATGTGCCTTAATCACCCCTCTCAATGTAGCTACAGAACATGTTTTCATCTCTTGGTTAATGCCTAACTCCTCTTTGTCATTTCGTGGAAGGGGCCTATTATGTGAACTTGAGGCCATTATTCACTGTGATCTGGAAGGAGTTAGGTTAGAATACAAAGGAATTGATTTGGCTCATTGGGCAATATTAAAGGAACCTAATAGACTTATGGGACCCTGATTTCTGATTTACCTCCCATGTTACAAAACTTACTTTTTGGGGGGTCCGGGGGGAGGTGGTTCATGAAGTCAGCCACACTGTATGACTTTGAACAGGAAATGGTCCATTTCCTTGTGCACAATATAATGTCAATTTAGAGGTTGTTGAAATTATTAAAAAATTCATCAATGCTTATGTTCATCTGAGGATAATAGTGCCATGCCATTAAAAAAGGTACAAAGACCTACATGTGCAAAAAGATTTATAGCCACTCTGTGGTTGCAAAGAATTGGAAATTGAGGAAACACTCATCAATTGGGAAATGACTGAACAAGTTGTGGTATATGAATGCAATAGAACACTATTGTCCCATAAGAAGTGATGAGCAGGCAGATTTCAGAAAAACCTGGAAAGGTTTACACAAACTGATGCTGAGTGAAGTGAGCTTTACCAGGAGAACATTATATACAGTAACAGCAACATTGTGTGATGTTCAGCTATGATAGATTTAGCTCTTCCCAGCAATACATTGATTTAAGACAATTCCAAAGGATGAGCCAAATGCTCTCTGTATCTGTTGAAAAAGAACTGATGGAATATGAATGCAGATGGAAGTATACTGTTTTCACTTTCTTTTTTGGTTTTTTTCCTCTTTTGTTCTGTTTCTTCTTTCACAACATGACTAATATGAAAAAATGTTTAACATGATGGCACTTGTATCACCTGTATTGGATTGTTTGCCATCTTGGGGAGTGGGGAAAGAAGGGAGGTAAGGAGAAAAATGTGGAATACAAAATTTTATAAAAATGAATTCTAGAAAAATGAAGGAATGAAGGAATGAAAACAGTACCATGCCAGTCATTTTGCAGTACCCCATGTACTGCCAGATAGATACCTAAATGATTAATACATTTCTTGTGCCACCATCCGCAGGGACATATGGAAACTGAGGCCCTTCTACTGCAAGTTCAGGTGTCATGGTTTGCCCCTGGTGTTTATGCAGAGGCTCCTCATGTGATCTCAAGCTGCCTTTTTTCTTTGTCAAAAATTCAACGGTTCACGGAAGAAAACCATGACAAAACGGATAAAGTGGGTGACTGCCATTTGAATTACCTGAAGACTGAGTTTATCAAATTGCCAAAGTCTATGGGGTACAGATATGTTTTCATGTGCAAAGCTGAATTTAGCCATTGGATAGAGCCCTTTCCAGTGAGACGTGCCATAGCTAACAGAGTGGCAAAGTGTCTGAAAAAGGACATAATACCAAGATCTGGCCTGACATGTACTATGACCAAAAATTTTATTACAAAAATAACTAAGCAACTCTCCAAGCATTTTTGGGATAACCATGAGTCTGTGTATCAGTAAGCACCCTAGCATACCCAGGGCGGCTGCTAGCACAGGTTCTTAGATCTGCTTTACTAAAGGAAAGCAACTCAAAATGGGTTACCAATCTTTCTTTAATCAAGCAAACATATCATTTATCTAGTTCAGGGAAAAAGCCAGCACCCTGAACTCCAGAGAATACAAACTCAAGTTACAAGCACAAATTACAAACAGAGCAAGAAACA
>CM053598.1:85821714-85845814 GCA_028646575.1 Pseudocheirus occidentalis
GTTACAACTTTACTTTCATTTACTCTCATTGAATTTGGCTTAGGAAAGGAATGACATAAGCTCTAAACTTGGTATCATGCACACAGGAGAGTAGGGGGCATGGGGATGAGAGGTGGGATGATGGAGGGGAGGGCTGGGTCTGGGGGAGGGTTGCTGGAATCACACACTTCAGTAAAGGGGCAGGGACAGGGTAGAGAACAGAACAAGGGAGGGGCGGGATAGGAAGGAGGGACATATGATCAGACTGTCACAATATGTCCACTGTGATATCCTGTGTAATTACACATGCACCGCCTGCATTGACTTTCTTGTCCTTCCAGTGGGGGTGGGTGACAAGGGAGGAACCGAAAGAATCTAGAATTTAAAGCACTGTAGTACATGCAACTAGGAATTAAGATATACAGGGACTGGGGTAGGGAGACCCTCCCTGCCCTACCAGAAAGTTAGAGAGCAGATTGGGGGAGGGGCTTTACACTGGGATTGCTGTTTTGGGGTTGGGGGTAGGGGAAAGTCAGGGAGAAAATTTGTAACTCAAAAATCTTATGGAAATGAATGATGTAAACAAGAAAACAAATTTAAAAATTTATATTAAAATAAGTTCCTTATGATTTCTTTTTCTTGTTTACCTTCTCGTACTTCTCTTGTTTCTTGTATTTGAAAGTCAAATTTTCTGTTCAGCTCTGGTTTTTCATCAATAATGCTTGAAAATCCTCTATTTCATTGAATGACCATATTTTCCCCTGAAGCATTATGCTCAGTTTTGCTTGGTAGGTGATTTTTCATTTTATTCCTATCTCCTTTGACCTCTGGAATGTCATATTCCAAGCCCTTTGAGACATGGCATCTTGCTACTCATTTATTGACTCTGTTTTGCACAGATTTGTATCCACTATTTTTTTCTATATCAAATTTTTTTCAAATATTTTTTCTCTAATATATAGATTTACTTCTTACTCTAGTTACATGGATTTGGTTCATAATAATTTTTTTTTATAATTTTATGTTAACAAAACTGCCTCTTGTCTTTAATGATTACCCATATCTTCTTCTTTGATAAAAATTCTCTCTTTCACTCTAGCCATAGCTAAGTAAGCTTCCTCCTTCCATTTTCCTCTACTTAAAAAATGATTTATCCTTTCATATTTAAGAGGCATATGTATTTGAGGCTTATTGTGATGTATTTTATAAGATTTTGATCCAAAACTACTTTATGCCAAGTTCTTGTTGAATATGTTGTCTTTGCTTTGGTAGTTTATATTCTTAAGATGAGCAAATACTAGTCTTATGGATGTGATTACCTACGGATCTTTCTTATGTAATCTGCTTCACTGATCAGTTTTTCAGTTTTTAAACAAGTAGCAAAGTATTTTCCTGAAAACATCTTTATAATGTATTCTAATACCTCTTATGGCTTTCTTTTTATCCTGTTCCCCATTAATTTCATAGGAATCCTTGATTTTTATAATTCTTACAAATAAATTTTATAATTACTTTCCTAATATTCATAGGTTCTTTACCCTGCTATTTTCCTAAAGGTCTAAATCATTTCAACAGACAAATTCTTTAAAACTCTAGAACTCTATTAGGAAATAACTCCATCATGTCATATTAAAAAAGATAAATTTTTCTGCTCTTTACCTAAACTTATGCACTCAGTTTTTTTCTTTTCTTATTGTTGCATCCTACATTTCCAGAGCTTGTGTTTTATTTTTAAAGCAATAATCATGGATATCTTGAAATATCCTTGGTCTTATTAAAGAGGTTTCCAACATTTCTTTGTTTAAATAATCTAAGCTCTTAGTTTTAGACTGATAATTTATTATATTGAGGCAAAGATCCATTTATTCTTAGGCTTTTTAGTGATTTTAACATAAATGAGTACTATCTTGTCAAAGTCTTTTTCTGTATCTGCTTTTTGATTATTTTATTATCATTGTCTTTGTTAGCAATGTGATCAGTTATGTTTTCTTAATGTTGAAACATCTCTACATTTCTGATACATATATGAGAGTGTCTAATTGAATATTTTGATTGTTAATGTGACCTCATACTTTATTAGGCTTAGAGGATCATTGAAATAGAACCAGAGGGGAGCTTAAAGATAATTTGGTCAGTTCATTCTATAAATAAGGAATCTCAGCCCAAAGTGGTGAAAAGACTTTTCCAAGGTCACATAGTAGAGTCCCTCTGGAAGGTGATCAGAATTTAGCTATGGATCTTTCCAGCCATACAAGTGAGTGCTTACCAATTGGTGATATTTGTAGAAAACACTGCTATCAATGTGAATAGGCCCACTGGAAATAAAGAGAAGAATCAAAGAACCTATAATTCTACTAAATGAGTATAAGGCCACGATGTTGTGAAAAGGGCTTTGGGGATGGTTCCTAAATGAAAGGGTTGATAAGAAAGCAATTACTAGTAAAACTCTACAGGGAAATTCAGTTCTCTGGACAGTAAGGCTTTTCAGTGACATGTGGACCAAAGGCATCCTCTAAACCCCCTGCTTATTTTGGATCATTCAGGGGACCTTACACAGAGAAAATTGTGGATGGGGAAATGGAATCATGGACAGTTAGAAGTCAGTACATGTGCAGTTCCTTATAGCAATCTCTATGTGTGTTATTGTGAGTATGGCCAAAGGGAAAGCCTGAGAGTTAATCAAATAATCCCATGCAGTTAAGACCAATTCATAAAGACCAGGCTGAGTAGAACCTTTGGCAGGCAGCATTTCTGGATCTGCAAGTTCCCTAAAGTGACTACTCCCTGTACTAATTTATTTTGTTTGTTTGCTTTAAACTGAATTTTATTTAATTTTCAAAGATCAGCCTTTTCTCCCTTTTCCTTCCCCTTACTTCTCCTTGAGAAATAAAGAAAAACAAAATACCTATTACAGGCATGTATAGTCCAGCAAAACGATATTTTTTGTTCACTATGTCAAAAAAAGTATCAATCTGTGCCCTCATCATGTGAGATAATTTCCCTCAATTTTCCTTTTCCTTCCCTACCCCCACCCCAGGAGATTTCTCTTCTTTAAATTATTTTAAGATCATCCAGTTATTTCAGAGCCACTCCCAGGCCTTGTCTAATTGAACTCCTTCTATAAATTTTAATGATGATAGAGTTCAGAGGGGAAATTTGTTATCATCTTCCCCATACTTGAATGAAGGCAGTTTATTCTTGTTTAATACTTCATAATTATTTATTTTTACTTTATGTTTCTCTTTATTCTTGTGTTTGTACCTCAGAATTTTCTTATAGTTCTAGTCCTTTTATCAGGAATGTTTGGAAGTTGTCTATTTTAATAAAGGTCCATCCCCACCCCTCGCTCCCCCTCCCCATTCCCACATAATTTTGTTTGGTTTTGTTGAGTTAATTATTCAAGTTTGTAAGTCTATTTCTTTTGCCTTCTGGAAAATCATTCCAAGTTTTCAACTCCTTTCAAGTGGTGGCTGCTTAATCATATCCTTACTGTGACTCTTCAATACTTGATGTCTTTCTTTCTGGAAGCTTGAAATACATACATACATACATACATACATACATATATATATATATATATTTTTTTTTCTGGACATGGAAGCTTTAGATTTTACTTGTGATGTTCCTGGGAGTTTTCACTTTGAGTTTTCTACCAGTGAATTCTTTCTATTTCTTATTTACCTTCTGTTTCTAAAAGATCTGTACAATTTTCCTTTCAGATTTCTTGAAATATGATGTTCAGTCTCTTTTTTTGGGGGGGGCATGTGTTCACATATCCCAATAATTGAATGATTGCTGTTTTTTTCCCTCCAGATCTGCTTTTCCAGGCTAGTTGTTTCTGCTTTGAGACCTCTCTCTCTCTCTGTCTGTCTCTCTCTCTCTCTCTCTCTCTCTCCCTTTCTCTCTCTCTCCCTCTGTCTCTCTCTGTCTCTGTCTCTCTTTCTCTCTGCCTCCCTCTCCCTCCTTCCTTCCTTCCCTCTTCTCTCTGTCTCTGTCTCTCCCTTTCTCTTTCCCTCCCTCCTTCTTCTTCTCTCTCTCTCTGTCTCTCTCTTTCTCCCTCTCTTTCTCTGTCTCCCTCTCCCTCCTTCCTTCCCTCCCCCTCTTCCTCTCTCTGTCTCTCTCTCTGTCCCTCTCTGTCTCTCTGTCTCTGTCTCCCTCTCCTTCCTTCCCTCCCCCTTCCTCTCTGTCTCTCTCTGTCTCTTTCTATCCCTTTCTGTCTCTCTCTGTCTCTGTCTCCCTCCCTCCCTTTTCCTCCCTCTATCTCTGTCTCTGTCTCTGTCTCCCTCTCCCTCCCTCCTTCCCTCCCTCTCCCTCTCTCTTCCTCTCTCTCTGTCTTTCTTTCTCTGTCCCTTTATGTCTCTCTCTGTCTCTCTCTCCCTCCCTCCCTCCCTTTCCCTCCCTCTCTCTGTCTGTCTGTGTCTCTCTCTGTCTGTCTGTGTCTCTCTCTGTCTCTGTGTCTCGCTGTCTCTCTCTGTCTCTGTCTCTCTGTGTCTCTCTGTCTCTCTCTGTCTCTGTCTCTCTCTGTCTCTGTCTCTCTCTCTCTGTCTCTCTCCCTCTCCCTGTCTCTCTCTCTCCCCCCGGTGTTTAGACCTTGTTTTAATATGTCTTGTTGCCTTTAAGGAGGACCACAATTTGTTTCATTCATATGAGGTGGCTCTTTGCGGGGTGGGACTGTAATTTGTTTCCTTTTTAGTGCTACTTATGTTATATGATGATCTATTAAGTTTCTGAAAACACTTAAATGGGAGAGAGTCCTCTAGAATATATGAACAATATTAACTCCCCCCCCCAAAAGAAACATAGATTAGTTGTTGTTTTCACCCCTAAAATGTGACAGAAAATATTATTCCTTAGTTTTGATTGGTCCCTTCCTCCTCTGATGCAACTTCCTGGTCATCCAAATGCATAAAATGCTCCATCCATGAAGAATCAGGGCTTCTCCAGTTTGGTGAATATCTGAAGCCAAAACAAGTTGTCTCATGCTGTTTGCCCTGCTGAACGTGGGTATTTTCATATGGAAATAAAGATGAGGGAAACACACATGTATAAAAGCTAAGTACCGTTCTTCCATAGTGGCAAAATAAGGACTCCCTCTTGTCAGGGACTTGTCCAGTGATCCTGACAAATGGTCTCAGTGACACAATGAAAAAGACCCGGGTCAGGTGGGATGCAAGTGAGCAGTATGTTTTATGCATACTTTGTATCCTTTTATACCCTTATAACAAGGAAATATTACAGTGAAAATAATACAGACCCTCATTCCTTTAGACTATTTGGTTCCCACACTGAGCTTGGTAAGCATGTCTTTTGTACTTTGTACCTTATCTTGCACACACATCAGTTCATGGGTTCATGGAGAAGCTGAGTACCAGCCTCCTCTAAGCATAACCTTGCACAGCCTGGTGGGATACAAATCCTGGGCTAGACTTGTAGTTACACTTAGCCTAGCTCCTCAACACCCCTTATCTTCCTTCAGGGGACTCAGCATCACCATCATGTCATTTCCCTTCTTCCAAGAAAATATACATTCATTATAGTTATATAGTAAAAGTTTCCCCTTCCCCTATTCCCTTGGAATTGTAAAGTAAGGTCTTCTAATAATACCATTTTTGCTCCTTAATTTCTGATGCTGTCGATTATTAGGAATAAACCTCTTGTCTTGAGATGGAAGAATTTAATTTTACCTACTGGGTACAGGTTGAGTATCACTTGAATTAGACTACTACCCTTCTTGATACCAAGTAAAAATTAAGTTAAACAGGAAAAGCTGTCTTATACTTAGTTGGGAAATCATATGTTCCCATGTCCCGGATAACATAGTATCATCACCCCAAAGACCATATTGACAATGGATCCATTCCCTGTTTCAGGTCATTTATGTTTAGTAGTTGATAGATATTTTGTATATTATAATTTTACTATCTTTTGATTTTGCCATCAAATTTCATTTTGTATCCTTGAATTTTTTTTAGTTTTTTTCTTTATTCTGTTTTTCCCAGAATGTCTAGTACTTTGATATAATTATCCAGTTTATACTCTTAGCTATTTATTCTCCTTCCAAGATTTTCCCTATTTATTGCTTTAATCACTTTTTTCTTCTTTTTTCTTAGTTTATTCTCCGTACATTCTTCTATAGTCCTTCAGGTCAATTCATTCTCTTTTTCACATGGTACTTTCATTTAGTCCTCTTCTTTGGGGTTCTAATGGATTCTGGATCTCTGCCTCATGGTTTCTTATTCATTTCTTTTTTCTCTCTACTGGAGCTATTTGGAAAAGACTCTCCCTATCCCCATACCTTACATGTTTCTCCTGGATTTTCTTGGCTGTATAGTTGCTGGAGTTCCTATTATACTGTTAACTTACGACAGGACTCATGATGGACATCAAAGTCCTACAAGTGGTCGTATAGAGCTCTCAGTCTTTGGCCTGAATCAGGTCATATAGCAATTCTGGTTGATAGTAATTTCTGGTTCAGGGGCAAGGAACCTGTGGCTTCTAGGTCACTTGTGGCTTTCTAGGTCCTTAGGTGCAGCTTTCTGACTGAATTCAAATTTTGCAAAACAAATCACCTGAGTAAAAGGATTTGTTCTGTGAAGTGTGGATTCAGGCAAAGGGCCACAGTTGAGAAAGTACAGAGCCACGTCTGGGGGCACAGGTTCCTTACCCTTGTAGATCTTGGCTTTTCCCTCTTGACACTGCCCATAAGGGCCAGATGCAGTCTGAGATAGGGCAGGTGATGGAGTGCAAGCTTTCCTGGGGGATCATGGCCTTTGGGCCTTTCTTCCATATCACTTGTTCAACAGGAGACTGACAGTGATCTCACACACAGAGACTCCAAGTACTTTATTATTTTTGTCTTGTCTGTCTGATTCTTTATTGGAATTTCTTTCTAGTCATCTCTTGACCCAGTTTCTCATTGTTAATGAGGTGCTGTTGGATTGTTCTGGGTTTGAATGGAAAATTTTCTGTTTCTATAAGAATCCTGATTCTCTTCAAGGAGGCAATATAACATAGGAGAAGGAACACAGCATTTGGAGTCAAGGAAACTGGGCTCTAACCCTATGCCTACTACTATTCACTACACTGCTGTGAAACCTTGGACAAATTACTTGTCTACTCTGAGCCACGGTTTCCTTTCAGGTATAAAATAAGTCATTGTCGTTCAGTCATTTTTCAGTCATGTCTGACTTTCCATGACTCCATTTGGGGTTTTCCTAGCAAAGACACTGGAGTGGTTTGACATTGCCTTCTTTAGATCATTTTACAAATAAGGAAACTGAGACACACAAGGTTAAGCCACTTTCTGGTGTTACACAGCTAATAAATGTCAGAGGCTGGATTTGAATTAAGAAAGATGAATATTCCTGACTCCAGACTGTGCTCTATCCATTGTGCCTTCTAGTTGCAACTGAATTAATTTATATCTGTGGTCCACTTTAATTTTAAAATGGTATCATTCTAAAGTAGTAACATACTTGTCAACAGAGATTAAACCATAATGTTGTCCTAGGAAGCAAATCCAGATTTAAAAAAGTTGGAATCATCTTGAAATCAGAAAGGATGCTGGCATGTTTTGTCTCATGTGTTTTGTATGTTTTGGGATGTGTGTGTGTGTATGTGTGTGTGTATAGGTATTTACAAAACCAGAAAATGATTAACAGGAGCAGTATCTCACTCAGTCACTGTTTAACAATTTAGCTTCCTATCCTTTTTTTGAGATATCAGGGCTATGTGCTCACCTCCTATGCATTTCTTTCAATCACGCAGGATCATTGTTGTGCCGTTGGTGTCCAGCTCTGGATCTATTTGCCAGTCCCCATGGAAGGAGAAACAATAGTGACATAAGCTAATTGTAGTGCTGGAACATGGGGAATCTTAATTGAAATAAATCAATGGTAGCAAAGATGGAAAGAAGAAACACCCAATAGGATATTCTTGAAATGGAAAATAACACAGGCTAAATTATGCTATAAAACTTTCGATCTAGTCTTCAGTTGGTTGAGAATAGAATATTTTGCTACAGAAAAGTAACTAGGCAACTAGTGTACAAAAATACAGCCATGTTCCTATAATCACAGAGAGTGAGCCAGTACTTATCAGACAGTAAGGGCAATTAGTGGTTGAAAGTTCAACCTAGGAAAAGTAGAAAGGAGCTATTGGAAGCCTAGCACATCAGAGTGATAGGGAAAGCTCAGTCTCTAGATCAGGTACCTATAATAGGAAATACAGTTTAGCTTTTTCTAGTTCTTTCCCTCTTACTTCTTTCTCTCTCCCCAGATTTCTGTAAGTATGTGTAATCCTTGCTGCAGAACAGAATGGCTTCAGATACTCATATGTAGAAAGAGATTCACGACAGTTATGAAAAAGGACTTTTTCAGAGAATAAGGCTTTGGGCAGAGTATTGCAAAAGTGAATGAAGGCCAAGCTTCACTGTGGATTTTGAAAATCCGCATTTGCATCTGTAAACAACACTGTCATTTGAGTTTATGCCATTGGCTAGAATCGTGAGAGGTCAACAATCAATAAACTCATTAGGCTTTACAAGAAACTTTGATTAATATTCCTTGTCTAATTCCCTGAAAAATGTGCTATATCTTCTGGTTTAATGAAGACAAGGCTGAGTTATTTAGGTGTTTGTTAGTGAGGCTTATTTGCATATAATTAACTAGATTCCTTTTATTTACAATGGGAAAAAATAGAATTTTGCTTCCTCAAATATTCTTCGCTAAAGTTTTCTATTAATCAGACTGGAGTTGCTCTTCACAGATTTGTGAAGTCCTTAGAATGCCAGTTTGACCCACTTGTTAAAAATCATATGTGCTCATGGGAAAGTAGATTGGCTCCCTTTATGCAGTTTCTGAATCTATATATTCACTTGCCCTCTTTTATTATGTTCTGTACATTTTTTAAATAATTAGGCCCTTTAAATGAATGAATTCCATGGTTAACTGCACCTAAAAGTGTTCTTGGGACCTACTTAAAGAAGAGAAGTTCAGACAGAGCTACTAATGTTTTTCACAATCCTTCTTAGAAAATCTCTATTATAGGAGACTATGGATGTAAAATATTGAGAGAATGAGCAAACTGGTACATTTTTTGCTCAGTAAACAACTTCACTAACTAACAAATTAAAATATGGTTCTTATTTAGAAATACTTCTACTTTTTAGCCAAATAGAATAAGCAATAAAATGTTGCCAGGTACCTCCTTAAAATATTTAGATTCTCTGGCTATTATATTCATTGAAAAGGCTTTTACCTGGCAATTGTCCAAACCCTGAAATCCTTACCTTGAGGCCAGGAATTGAGAAGTGAAAGGAGTGTTTCTATTTCAGAAATCATTAAAAGTCAAATTGATGCAAGGTTTTATACGAGATACTTAGGAACTTCTGACTATGGAGGAGATCCTGTTTTTGTTTTTGTTGTCTGATGGGAAATACTGATATTTGGATTATAAGAAAAAATATTTATTCTACCCCCATATCTTAAATGACTAACACACAATATGATGTCAGAAAATAAAGACAAATTTGCAAAGATGACATTTCCAAACCAAACCCAATAGAACAATACTAGAAGACCTCAATGCTGACAGTGCCAGTAAGTAGTGAATATTTAACATGGCCATTGATTATTGGGTTATGTTGGAGACTATACTGTGTATTCTTCTCTTAGTATTTTTATTATCTTACATATCAAAAGGTCATTCAATCAAATATCATTTGTGATCAAGAGAGTGAAACAGATATTAACCAAAGTCAATTCTTTCTACCTATCCATGAATTATTCTTTAATATATTAACTAGATGGAAAATAAATGTATCTTTAGTTTTCTTTATGGTGTAAACATAATTGGCCTAAAATATTTCTATGATTCATGCATGCTGTTTGCTCTAAAGGAGGACCACTGAATTATTCTGGTTTCCAACCAAGGGATTAGAGAAATAAACTTGCTTTTTTTAAAACCATGGTGAAAGAGCATTAAAGGCACTTGAATTTTTGGTGCCTTTTATAATCCATTTGGTAATATTCATAGCACACAAACAGATGTAAGTTGACTTTGGGAAATCAGTTATACTCATGCTACTCATTTTCATGAATTTCTTCTTTCATGTTTTTCATTATCTTTTATTTCTATAAAGAACATAGAAATGGTCTTTAAACAGATTTCCTACAGTGAATGAATAGTTGAATGAAAAAGCACTTACTATGTTTAAAATGCTGTGTCAAGGCCTGGAAAGACAAGAAGAAAAAGTAAGACTGTCTGCTGTGAAGGAGGTCACATTCTTGTAGGTAATACACGTAAGTTTCAGCCTTGATTTAGATGGAAAGTCCTCATAGTCCTTGAAGTGCTTTGCTAAGCAGTTGCTGACATATCTTGTTTAATATTATTTCCAATGATAACATTTTATCTAGTTCTGATGTTGAAATATTTTTGAATGGCAAGAATTTTGGCGGTAAGAACAAGTGTTCAGCTAGCCTTTCCTTCTGGGCCTCAAATTCATCCTTGGGAAACCCCATTTCACTGCTGTAGCACTTTAATTGTTAGGTAATTTTCCCTTCAATCAAGCTAAATTGGCTCCTTTGAACCTCTACTGATTACCCTTTGACTGGCCTTCTGGGGCCAAGTCAGCAAGTCTAATTGTTAGTCCATGAAACAGCCCTTTAAATACTTGAAGTTAGCTTTCACATCCCTTTTAATTCTCCTTTTTTTCACACTAAACATCCCCAGTTCCTTAAATCAATGTTAATAGGACGAAATTCCCCCTTTTTCTTTGCAAGGTCCCATTCTCATTGGTATTTTCTCCGGCCTGCTACAGAAAGACCTTTCTGTTTCATCCTCTATTGTTAGGGACATAGAGTCAAAGCAATGTAATGAAAGGTATGGTACTTTGGAATCAGAAGAGCTGGGTTTAAAACCCATCTCTGGTGCTTACTATTTGGGTAACATGGGGTAAGTCACTAAATGCTGGCCTTCAGTTTCTTAATCTGTAAAATGAAGGGGAAAGGACAGACTGGATGGCTTCTGAGGTCATTTCTATCACAAAATATATTATCGAATGTCTGATCCTTAAAAAAGAACCCAGATACATTATGCATAACTAGGGGTATTTGGGACAGGATGTTGGCACATTCTTATAATAAAAATATGACTTGAACATTCCTACATATGCACATAATTTGGTTACAGGAGCTCTAGAATAGTCATGACTTTCCTCTTTTAAAATTTTAGTTGTATGTTTGACTTATCAGTTACAATTACTATTCATCTCCTCCTGAAACCAACCCCCTCAGACCCCAATTCTCTCTACCCTACTGCTGTACTTTTCTTTTTAGGCCAAAAGGTCCTTTTGCATGGAACACTCTCTCCCCTGGATCCATCTTTCCAATCCCTTGATAAAAGCTAGAAAATTGTCCTTCAGAGTTCTTGGGGAGAAAAGATAGTGAGTAACTAAAAATTTATCTCACTTATCCCTTGTATGACATCTAGGTGGAAAAGAGAAGAAGAAAATAAAAAGGAAGAAAAAACTAGTTTAAAGTTTGGATTTCTATAGAAGATAATGTCACAGATAACTGCTGAGTGTTTTTCCCCTACTTTTTAAATGAGGTGTTGGAAGGGATTTGCTAATTGCTCATCCATCTTTCCCTGAGCAAAGCAGTGCCAAATAATTCTGGGAAAGTCTGATTATAAAAAGCTCACTTGGGAGCCTCTGACCTGGACCCAAGGTATGAAAAGTACTAAGTTTATTGTGGAAGTTGCCAGTAAGACTTGCAGAGAAATGAATATCTCACCAGGTAAAAATTTAGAGAATGAATGGATTGTTACAGTCACCTACAGAGATATGTATTGCTTTCAGGACCAATCACCAACTATGCATGTACAAAATCAAGGTTCATTTCCTTCCTAGAAGAGCAAGTGAGAGAGATGGAGGAATGGCTTTTCTCATATGCTTACTAGGATAATGTTAACTGAAATAATTTCTCACTAGCATTACTTACTTTTGATTGGTTCACTATCTTTCTCATGACAGTAGCTATTCTAAATCTCTCCTATCCTTTCCTGTCTTCTCCTCTACATTATAACTAACTCCTCTTTCCCATCCCCTCTTTCTTTCTCTTCCTCCCTTCCCATTGTCATGCTTCTCTTTAAGCAGATTAGCTTACCTCCTATTTAATTGTGATTGAGGCCATGTAGCATATGTTCCATTATATCCTATTTTACACACCTCAAAGTGTCTTGGTTTTCTATTTTTATTCACACCATTCTCAGGAAAAGTTATCATCATCCCAATGCTAACTTTTTTCCCCCAATTTATTTATTTATTTTAGTTTTCAGCATTCATTTCCACGAGATTTTGAGTTATAAATTTCCCTCCCCTTCTTTCCCCTACCCCCACCCCAAAATAACTAGCCTACTGAACACCCCTTTCCCTAATCTGTTCTCTCTTAGGTCCTCCCTCATTCCCTGCCCCCAACTTTCTAATAATGCAAGAGAAATTTCTATACCCTGGTGCCTGTATATCTTATTTCACAGTTGCACGTTTAAAAAAAAAACAACAACCAGTAATTTTTTTAATACACATTTGTTTTTAAAACTTTGAGTTTCAGTTTTTTTCTGTTCTTCTCTCCTCACCCACCCCCACCAGGAAGAAAAGCAATTCAGTAAAGGTTGTACATGTCTACTTATGCAAAAGATTTCCATAGTAGGCATATTGTGAAAGACTAACTAGATTTTCATCCATCTTATCCTGCCCCTCACTTATTCTATTTTCTCTTTTGACCCTGTCCCTTTTCAAAAGTATGTTCTTACAACTACCCTCTCCCCCAATCTGCCCTCCCTTCAATCATCCCCCTCTTACCTCTTCCCCCTTTTTTCCCATAGGGTAAGATACCCAATTAAGTGCGTATGTTATTCCCTCCTTAAGCCAAATTCAATGATAGTAAGGTTGTCCCATTCCCTTTTACTTTCCTGTTCTTCCCCTCCATTGTAATAGTTTTGTCTCTTTTATATGAGATCATTTACCCCCTAATCTATCTTTCCCTTTCTCCTTCTGCCAATATATTCCTCTCTCAACTCTTAATTTTATTGTTTAGATATCATCCCTTCATATTCAACTTGTCATGTGCTCTCTGTGTACACATGTATATGCGTATGTACACCCTCACATATATGTTTATACACCTATACCCTCTTATACATACACATATATGTACATATACATATACTAATATATATATGCCCTTTAACTCTCCTCATACTGAGAACAGTCTTATGAGTTACAATTATCATTTTTTCCATGTAGGAATGTAAATAGGACAAGGTTTATAATTTCCTTATGATTCCTTTTCCCTGTTTACCTTCTCATGCTTCTTTTGCTTCTTATATTGAAGTCAGATTTTCTGTTCAGCTATGGATTTTTCATCAAGAATGCTTGAAAATCCTCTATTTCATTGAATGACCATATTTTCCCCTAAAGAATTATGCTCAGTTTTGCTGGGTAGGCAATTCTTGGTTTTAATCGTAGCTCTTTTGATCTTTAGAATATCATATTCAAACCCCTTCAGTTCCCTAATGTAGAAGCTGCTATGTCTTGTGTTGTCCTGATTGTGCTTCTCCAAGACTCAAATTATTTCTTCCTGACTGCTTGAAGTATTTTCTCCTTGACCTGGGAACTCTGGAATTTGACTAAAATATTTCTGGGAGTTTTCTTTTGGGCATCTTTTTCAAGAGACAATTGGTGAATTCTTTTAATTTCTATTTTCCCCTCTGGTTCTAGAATATCAGGGCAATTTTACTTTATAATTTCTTGGTGTCTAGGCTCTTTTTTTAATCATGGCTTTCAGGTAGACCAATAATTTTTAAATTATCTCTTTTGGATCTATTTTCCAGATCAGTGTTTTTTCCAATGGGATATTTCACTTTGCCTTCTATTATTTAATTTGTTTGTATCTGTTTTATAGTATCTTAATTTCTCATGAAGTCATTTGCTTCCATTTGCTCCAATCTAATTTTGATGGAATTATTCTCTTCAGTCAGTTTTTGAAATTCATTTTTCATCTGGCAAATTTGGCTTTTTGAGGCATTATTCTCCTTATTGGCTTTTGGGGTCTCTTTTGCCATTTGAGTTAGTCTATTTTTTAAGGTGCTATTTTCTTCAGTCATGCTGTTGACTCACTTTTCTTGATTTTCTTGCATCATTTTCATTTCTCTTCCCAATTTTTCCTCCACTTCTCTTACTTGGTTTTCAAAATCCTTCTTGGGATCCTCCATGGCCTGTAACCAGTTCATATTTTTCTTGGAGGCTTTTGATACAGGAGTTCTGACTTCATTGTCTTCTTCCCATGTCATGCTTTGATCCTTTTTGTCCCCCCCAAAAGGAATCTATGGTATGATTTCTTTTCCTTTGCTTGCTCATGTTGCCAATCAATTACTTGAGTTTTGAACTCTTTTGCCACTGTAGAACTCTGCTTTCAGAATGGAGAGAGCTTTATCCTAAATCATTGGGGTTTTTGCAGCTGCTGGAGCAATTAGGAGGGTGCTCTCTCTGCAGCCCCCACAGACTCTGGCACCTGGCCACACACACCAGGCCCACCACACAAGACTGCAATCCAGATCTGAGCTGTTAGGTAAAGCAAAAGCAATTAGCCTCTGAATGGTTGCTTGGTCCACCTATGCTCTTGCAGACTAGGAACTCCTGAGGCAGCCATGTGATACCAACACACCTCCACCTTCTGACCCCAGGAGCAGGGGCCGGATCACACTCTTCCTTCCCCCAATCCCATTCCAACAGAGTTCCACACTGACCTTTTATTTTGTCTTTGGCGTTTATGGTTTGAGAAGTCTGGAAAACCACCACAGCTTCTGGTGCTTCACTCTCCTGAAGTCTGCTCTGACTGCTGCTGTTTGCGGCTGCCCTGGGGCCAAAATCACTCATGTAAGATGGGCTTATCTCCCAGCTCAGTGTGATAGATCCTTCCTGCCAGCCTTCCAGGCTTCCTTCAGTGGGAGATTTGTTTCTCTCTGTTATTTTGTGGGTTCTGTAGCTCTAAAACTTGTTTAGAGTTATTTTTTTACATGTACTGGAGGAGGTGGAAGCTGGAGCCAGGGAGAAGTCTTGTTTCTATTCTGCCATCTTTGTCCCATTCCCCCAATGCTTACTTTTAAATCTTGCTTTAACTCTTTTCTTTCATTTCTTCCAACAGCATTTTTCAATGATCCTCTCATCTTTAGTGCATAATTACTCATGCCTTCCATATTGACTAAAAATATTTTCAGGTCTACTCTAAGATAAAAAAAATAAAATAAAAGACTGCTATTTCATCAACTTATTATTTCATTTCCCTTCCTTTAATCAGCTAATAAAGTAATATGTGCTTTGTTTCTACTTTCCTTAACATTCATTCACTCAGCTCCTGGTTATCTCTCTTATGGTTGCCATTTCAATGAAACTGTTGGCCTCAAAGGACTTCTATGATGTCTTATACAACCTGAGGCTCAAAACTCTCTTCCATAATGCTTTCCACATTTGTAAAGATTGATTGCTCAATGTCCTGCTCCTCCTAGAGGGTCAAAGATGGTGAGAACTTGGGAAAAGAGAGATTCTGGTCTTATGGCTTCTAGCTTTGAGAAAGAAGATATGCAGTTCTCTAGACATTCAACTATGAAGTAGGAGAAAGAATCTGGCTAGTACCCAAGATGTAGAAGAGCTGGCACCTTGATCATATCTCTGCCTTCAGTTTACTACACTAGACACTTTGAAGAATTTACTTCAGTGAGTTTTGTCTAGATGAGAGACTTAGATAATATTTGGGAATGTCTCTCTCCCTTATTTGATCTGAGATATCTCACTATCAGTGAGAGAGATCATTCTTTCTGTGTACTGTCAGATGTATCCTCATGTGTATATCTTCTCTTATTTCTATTTACTATTATCTTCAATAAATGGGTTTATTTGCTATTGGATAATCATTGTGGAACTGGCATTTGATGGGAAGGGAATCAATTCTTGGTTATACAGTATAGGCACCTGTTCCATGAAAAAGGATAATGGTTAGGAGCTCAACTTTAACCTAGAAATTATTTCCTTTAGGCGAAAATATTTAAAGGGGTGAATAGATATTATAGTGATATACCATATATCTCCGAGGAGAATAGAATGGTTAACTTTTGGTCTCTCCACTTTCCCTTCTGGGAGGAATTAAAATTTTTCTTGGAGGAATGATGATGAAAGATACTCTAGAGATATTAATCTATTAATGCCTCCCTGTGAGAAGATCTCTACAGACCTGTGCAGACACGCATATACTACATGGACAACGAAACATACCACAGCCCCTGCACTTAATTGTCACATCTCCGTAGCATAACTATTCCCCAGTTGCCCTCTCTGGCTTAACATTCTTTTCCCTACCTTTGTATCATTAGACAAAGCTCTGTCATTAGATGTCTTCTTTACTTACATTTTCTTTCTTTGTGTGTTCACTACCATGGGTTCAGTTATAATCTCCATGCAGATGGCTTCCAGCTCTATGTATCAAGCACTTATTTCTTCCCTCAGCCATCATCGTATATTTTCAATTGCTTGCTAGAAATCTCCATTGGTATCTTCCTCCAGAAACTCAAACTACCGAATCCAAAATTGAGCCTCTCAATTATCTCCTTACACCAGTCTTTTTCCTGCATCTTTTAATGGAAACACGATCCTCCCAATTACCTATGCTTGAAATTTTAGAGTTATATTTGAAACTTTTCTCTCCCCCACCTCCATAATATCCCTGGCTTCTGGTTTTTTTTTAAATTTTATTTCTCTTACAATGACAGTAACCGTGGATCAGGATGACATGACCTCTACTGTATACTATTGTTTATAGTCTTAAATGGTCCCTAAATTTTTTCATTCCAACTGCTGCATAGGAATTTTTTTTTTAATTTGCATAATGTATTGGTCTGATTTACATCAGCTTATTTCTACTTAGAAAACCATCAGTGCCTTACTATTACTATTTTCCTACAGGGAAAATAAACTCCTTATCCTGACATTTATGCCTTTGTACAATCTGGCACCAATCTATACTTACAGCCTTCTATAAAATTAATTCCTTTCTTGTAGACCACTTTTCATCTAACCTAGACTACTATCTGTTCCCCCATTTTGTCCAGCTTTCTCATAAATCCATTCATTGTATGGCTTGTCTGTAATACCGGAAATTCACTACCTCCTCTTGTTGACCTGGGAATGTCCACCACTTTCTTTAGGCTACAAAATAATTCTCCAGAGACTGTACCTTGGAGGAGCTAAGTGATTCGTGTTTGGAAAACCTACCTGGGTCTACACCATCCTGACTGATGGATGCATGAGAACAAATTCACATAGCTTATTACACCTAACTGGACCCAAGCTATTGACCATACTTCACAGTAATCCAACCAATACTAAAATTCTTTCTGAAAAAGGGAGTGGCTCTACTAGTCATTCCTATAATTTTCCAGGTCAAGACACCCTTCCCTGCCACCATACACCTATAAGTGTTTTGGGTTCCTATGAAAATACAGATTCCCTGAGAGTGGGGACTTAAAAAGGCATTTGTATCCACAGTACTTAAGACAATTCCAACCACAAAGCAAAAACTTAATAAATTGTCATTCAATTATTCATTCATTCATAGTTCGCCCCAGGTACCACTTCATTTATGAATTCTTCCCTGCTCCTCCCCTCATCAAATTTTACCATAACATTTTGATAAAGATCATCTCTATTTGCTTCTGATCATTATCTGTCTTGTAGCTCTACTTGTAGAGAAGTTTAAAGTTGAGTGTCACAAGAATCCATCTTTGATGGCATATTTGTCAAATATGTAGATTAAGTGAAGTTGACAGGATCTAACAGGAAGAAATCTGATAGGGATAAATGTAAAAACCCTGCACATTGGTACAAAAAGTCAATCCTATAAGTGAAGAATGGTTATGAAGTCATTAAATAGCAGATCAGAGGCAGAAAAAAATCATATAAATTTTACTGGATATTAAATTTAGTAAATGACAAATGTAAGATGATGGCCCCTCTCCCCAAAAACAAAATTCCAGTCAGTTCAAACTTAAATTACATAAGGATACATATAGAGATCAGAGAAAGAAAGGCAATAGACCTACAATGCTCTACCATATTTAGATCACTTTTTTCCCCTAAGAAATACTGAACACTGGCTTTCTCTTATCAGAACTCAGACTTCAACCACTGGGAGCTGGGCTCTGGTTAGTAAACTCGCTTAGCCCAGACTCCAGACCACTATATAAGTTTTGGCTTCAATAGATAAACTATTTACACTTCTCCCTCTCCCCTAGTCCCCATCACCTTTATGTGATGTCTTCTCCTATAGGAATTTACATGAGAGAAAGGACTATATTGCTTTCTTGTTTTGGGATCCACTGTACTTAGAACAGAGTCTACTACATAGTAATCTGAATAAATTCTTTTCATTAGTTAATGCAATATGGCTTTACTTTCTTCCTTTTGCACTCATCTCTGCTGAACATCGAACCTTTTTACCCCTGCCATTCCCTCTATATGTGCAATTTATTCCCTCCTTTCCCATCTTCTCCAGCAAATTTTATCCTCACCCTCCCCAGTCTTTTAACCTCTTCCTATACCTCCTGAATCTTCCATTATTGCCTTTAAACATGTTCACTCATCTCTCTCCCCCATCCTCTCTCATTCTTCCAACATATCTGCTGTATTTAACACTACCGATCCCCACCTCCTTTTGGACACTCTTTCTTTTCTGCATTCCCTTGTTATTATATCATCTTCCTTTGCCTACTATTTATCTGACTATTCTCTCTCCTCAGCCTTCTTTGCCCACTCATGATCTGTATCATACCCCATATCTGTGGGGATTTCCAAAGGTTTTTTCATAGACCCTCTTCTATTCTCCCTCTATAGTCTTTCTCTGGGTAACTTCATCAGCTCCCATGGGTTTGTTACTTATGTGTAGATGACTCTCAGATATTTCTATCTAGCCTCAGTTTCTCCCCAGATTTTTTTCTGCCACAGCAACAATTGTGAATTGGATATTTCTAACTGGAGGCCTGAAGACATTTTAAACTTCACCTGTCTAAAAGTAAAATCACTATCTCTTCCTATAAACCATCATCTCTTCCAGGCTTCCTTATTTCTATATAAGACACTGTCATAATTCTAGTTTCCAGAATTCCAAACCTTGGCAATATTCTATATCACTTATTCTCTATGACCACATATATTCAATCATAAATCTTGCTTCTTCTAGCTCCACTGCATCTTTTGTATCCAACCATTTCTTTCAGTTTATACAACTAATATTTTAATTCAGGCAATTGTTATCTGTCACTTAGATTATTATAATGGTCTTCTCATTGGCCTTCCTGCCTCAAGCTCTTCCCACTCTAAGAATCCACCATACACATTGCTATCAAGTGATTTTCCTTAAGTTGACATCTGAGCATGTGATTCTCTTGATCAAACAACTCCAGTGACTTCCTATTTCCTTTATGATGAAAGACTCTTAGCTCATTTCTTTAGCTTTTAAAACCCAATACAACCTGACCACAAGCTATCTTTCCATACACATTTAACATTACTTCTCTCTTACTCTGTGATCCCACCAAGATGACCTTCTTTCTATCCTGCAGACATGACACTCCAGCTTTCATGTCCATGTCTTTACACTGGCTGTTTCACATCCTTGGAATGCACTCTCTCCTTATTTTACATTTATAGAAGTTTTCTCTTGCTTTAAGAAGCAGCTTAAGAACCAACAGGTATGAAATATTCACTGATTTCCCCAATGGATAATATCCTCCCTTAAATCAAACTTGGGAGTATGTATGTGTATACACATATATACATACACACACACATACACACATGCTCTCAATTTATACTGTAGATACCTATCTATGTATACATACATAAATACATACATATATGGTTTTCCCCATTAGAATGTAAAATCTTTATGAATAGAGTTGGTTACTTATTTTATATTTGTATCCCCAGCATCTAACAGAATGCCTAGCACATAATAGGCACTTTATAACACTGGAGTTTTTGGTTGATGGATATATAGCAAACAAAGTAATGAGTGAACAAACTTCAATTCTCTTTCTAGCTGAAAGGACTGCTGGCTTCAGATAGCTCATATCTATACAGCCCTTTACAATTTCTAAAATGCTTTTGAATACATTACCTTATTTCATCCTTACAATGATGCTGCATGGTAGACAAGGCCATTAAAAACAGTTCTCTGAGGATTCAGGATATAATTGGCTTCTTTTCATAGCCAGCAAAACTTGGACCTTTTAAGCAAGTGACTTATATGTAAAACTCAGAGAGATGAAGAAAAATATTTAATATGAACTTGTAAACATAAGGAATTATATTGGAAATTTCTAGCTCAATACAAACATATAAATTGATAAAAAAAAGACCACTACAAATAGAGATTATAATTCATAAAAATATCTTTAAAAAACGGTACACATAAGCAAGTACTTCTTGCAAAATAGAGAAAGTCGATTATAAATCAATGCTTTTCCTAGGCTTTGTTAATTGTATACCTTGGCATTAGATTAAAGGAGAAAGGAGAAAGCTACTTTCCAGTCTTCCTATTCTGGGGTAGTACCATGTTGTTGCCTGGTTCTAGGTTCTACTTGTTATCATAATTTTTTTCCCTCAACCAGTTTCCTTTAGAAAAATCAAAGTGCTTAATCTGCTACCTCTTCAAATAAAAACAGAAAATCAATTAAATAAGATATGTAAAGCCTTGGGCGATAGCAATGTGAGCTCTGTTGGGTATAGGAGGGATGAAATGAAGGATACAATTGTATGTTTCACCAAGGTTTAGCTGTTGTCTTTGAAATAAAGAAAGGACCAAGAAATACCTTTCTTTCACAATAGGGTGACAGATTTAAGTATCCCCTGAAATAAAATAAATTTATTTGTCTGCTGACTAGGAACTTAGCAGAGTTCTACTGACCTCATATTGTTCTGTAATATGAATAAAATAATGTGGTGATTGACCTTTGTGTTCTCTTCTGTCTCTACATATTTTGACAGTCTTTATTAAGGCTGACACTAATGAATGTGCTGTTCACAGAGGACAGGGGGCCTGGTGGCTAAGTTTCCTCATTAGTGGCCCTGGGAGTTTGATAGAAGAGCATGACAAGCAACAGAAACCTGGGAAATCCACCTGTCTCTTGTGATAAGCATCAGAGTAAATTAGTGAATGAAGAGCAAAGTGTGTAAAGAGACTTGGTAAGAGCTAGACACTCTCCTCACATCACTCCTTCTGTGTAGCTTACAGATAACAGGGGACTCGGTAAAGGGGGAGGGACGAATGGAAGAAGGAGGGAAAGTGAGAGAAGGCAAATGAAGGCAAATAAGCCACTTAAGACAATTGTCAAGACCATCTTTAATCATTGCTGTTCATGTGTTGGGAGTTTCATTCCTCTGTCACAGGGACCTTTCTTCCATGCAGGCCGAGAGCCACCTGGTTCTATGCTACACAGATCAGTGCTTACACAGGTTCTCCCCTATATCCTGGGCCCTTTTAATGATGTGACATTAATATCTACCTCACCATAACTAGATTCTCTTAATACAAATGGCAGCCCAAGAGAGATTATCTTAACATAGTGAAAATTCAGAGAACTATGCATTGTCAGCTGACTATAAACATTTCAAATTATACTAACCCATTTTGGAAACTGGAGAAAAAAATGTGGTGGAAGGAGGGAATTTATATATTTTTTCTTTTTGGAAATAACTGCTAATGCCATACTCCCATCATAGCAATTCTGCCACCTAGAGCTTTAAACAAAAAGTCTTGAACCTGGGGGTAAATTTAGTTGGAGAAGGATGGTGGCAATGGAAGAGACAGCAGTCTGAACAATTTTCTGGACCTATCCTTGAGTCTGCCTCATGCCTCTAAGATGAACTGGAGGAGAGATGAGTCCTGGGACAGGGTCCTGAAGTTTGCAGGCTGGGAACTGTGGGACTATATGGGAACATTTTGTAGCACACCCACAACCCCCTCATGCTTACAAAACACTCTCTTGATCCTATCTTCCCTTTTATCTTTTTCCTTTGTCTTAGTTAAACTTCTTGAAAATGGTGCCTAATAAGAGCTAACCTTTATACATCTATAGTTATGAGGATTCTAGGTGACACAATGGAAAGAGTACTGGTCCTGAAGTCTACAAGACCCAAGTTTAAATTTGGCCTTAGATGCTTATCAGCCATGTGACTGGGCAGCCATTTATATTCTGTCTGCCTCTGTTAAGTTTTCCATAAAACAGGGGAAATAATAGGAAAAATAGGAATATTAGGAAAATTAGGGAAAATAGGAAAAATGGGAAAACCTATCCAAAATAGTTGTTATGATGATGAAATGAGATAAAATTTGTAAAATTATTTTCAGACCATAAAACCCTTTATATTTGCTGGCCAGCTAGAAAGAACAGTGGATAGAGAGCCAGACCTGGAGTCAGAAAAACTCATCTTCCTGAGTTCAAATGTGCATTAGCAGTTATATCCCCCCCAAAAAAATTAAGTTCCCTCCCTCCACCACATTTTTTTCCTCTAGTTTCCAAAACTGGGTTAGTATAATTTGAAATGCCAGCTGACAATGCACAGTTCAAATATGCGTAACACCTTTGTGTTTCTTGGCAAGTCATTTATGCCTGACTGCTTCAGTTTCCTTAGATGTTCTGTGCCACCTTGCTTCCTTAAGGAATATAAGTATCCTGCCTTTTAGGTGATTATTCTACTTGATCATGTTGCTTCATTTTGACTTCTTTCTCCACTCCTGAACTCCTGTAATTATTCATGCATTATTCATTCATTCTTTATTCACTTAGCACCAGCAGTACACAATTCAGTATTCTAGGTGTGTTTATGAAGGTGATAGAAAGATAAGACAAGGAGGCGGAGCCAAGATGGCAGTGTAGAAGCAGCAAGGCTCTGCAGCTCCTACAAAACTACCATAAACACCCATAAAATATGACTCCAGACAAAGTCTAGGACTCTCAGACTCACAAAAATACAGAAAACACATCTCTCGCTGAAGGCAGCTCGGCAGCAGGGGCTCATCGCGGTGGTCGGGGAGCCAAAGCTAGCCCACCCTGAAACTGAGACTGCGGTCAGGCCCAGGGAGGTGGGAGGGAGCCGAGCTGAGCCGAGCTGAGCAAAGGGCGCAGCAGCCAGTCTGCAGGAGAGATCTACAGCCTCCAGCACCTCCACATCTACCAAGGTGTGAAGAACAGGGATTGGAGAGGGGCAGCTGCAGGCCGGCAGACTGGGAGCTGAGACTGGCCCAGCCAGAAAACAAAAACCGGGGCCAGGCCCCAGGGCAACCAGGAGGAGCCGAGCCTCCCAAGCCACAGCTTGAGTCCACTTCAGAGAAGATCTAAAGCACCTGAGGGAATCTTCACATCCAACAAACCAGTATCAGAGAGGTTAGGGAAAGTGAAACTTTGAGGCTTCATTTGGGGGAGGAAAAGCAGTTAGGCCAATCTGCCCCCAGGGCAAGGAAGCAGTGGGGGAAGGTAACTCTTGGAACCAGAGGTGGCCCCCACTGTGCTGCTTCAGAGCCCCTGGCCTGTGGACTCCGCAGTGTGGCTGAGGCAATTGATCAGGGCCAAGTGCTCTTGCGTTGGGCAGCCTAGATCTGGATTGTGGTCTTGGGTGGTGGTCCTGGGGTGCACTTTCAGCAAGCCAAAGCTGGGGGGACTTGCAACACCCGCCTAATAGCTCCGGCAGCTGGGAAAACCCCAGCAATTTGGAACAGAGCTTTCCCCCCTGGAAGCAGAGTTTCACAGAGATAAAAACACCAACCAGTTAATTGACTGGACAACATGAGGAAAAGGAAGCAAAATAAGAACAGCAATAAAACTCTAGAATCCTTTTTTGTGGACAAAAAGGATCAAAGCATGGAACAGGAGGAAGACAACACAGTCAGAACTCCCACACCAAATGCTTCCAAGACAATTGAAGAATGCCTAGAAGCTATACATCAACTGAAAAAGGACTTTGAAAACCAAATAAGAGAAGTGGAGGAAAAATTGGGAAGAGAAATGAGAATGA
>CM053598.1:85846314-85874311 GCA_028646575.1 Pseudocheirus occidentalis
TATTTTCTCCTTGATCTGGGAACTCTGGAACCTGGCTATAACATTTCTAGGAGTTTTCTTTCAGGGATCTTTTTCAAGAGGTGATTGGTGCATTCTTTCAAGTTCTATTTTGCCCTCTGATTGTAAAATATCAAGACAATTTTCCTCGAGAATTTCTTGAAGGAGGCTTTCTAAGTTCTTTTTTTGATCATAGCTTTCAGGTAGTCCAACAATATTTAAATTGTCTCTCCTGCATCTATTTTCCAGGTCAGTGGTTTTTTCAAGGAGATATTTCACATTGCCTTCTATTTTTTCATTTGTTTATATTTGCTTAATAGTATCTTGATTTCTCATAAGCATTCTCTTCAGAATGCTTTTGAGATTCTTTTTCCATCTGGCTAATTCGATTTTTTAAGGCATTCTTCTCCTCATTGGCTTTTTGGGCCTCTGTAGCCATTTGAGTTAATCTGTTTTTCAATGTGTTATTCTCTTCAGTCAGGTTGTTGACTCTTTGTTGCTTATATTTTTGCTTCATTTATTTATTTGTTTTGATTTTATTTATTTATTTCTCTAGTCCTGAGCGTGAAAAGTTGAGGTCCTCCACCAGTATACTTTTACTCTCTATTTCCTTTTTTACCTTCCTGCTGGAAGAGAAAAAATTGTAATTTATAATCACTCTCAGTCATCAAAACCCAACTTATGTGTAAATGAAGTTTTTTAAGTGTATAATAAATGTCATATTACTTGTACTATCAAGGAGTAAAGAAAGCCAGGAGGAAGGGAAAGAATTTGGAACTCAAAATTAAAAAAAAAATTTTTTTTCTTGTAATTGGGAAATATTTAATGAAATTAATAGAAATATATTAAACAAAAAACAATAAAACTAAAATAGAATCCTAAGAACTTTGACCTGATTAGGCCCTTCTCAATCAGTCTGGGTTATAAATAGAATTAATTGATTCAGTTGAAAGAATAAATGCAGCAATATTTGCCCAAATCATTATAAGCTCTTGGGTGACAATGTGGTAGAATCAACACATCTCATTGACATGTGTGTGTGTATCTGTGAATAACTTGTTCATCAACGTTTTGTCTCCAAATGGGTGTCCTTGTTTCTGTCTTTTTTTGTAAGATACGTAATTGTAAGTAAATAACATGATCTTATGAATTTTAAGTTCATTCCTCAGTTCAAGAATTAGGGAAAATGTAATGAAGGAAGCAGCCATTTCTGACTTAGTATAGAGTCAACATTACCATACAGTTACCAAGGGAAAGCTAATTTTCAGTGAAATGCACAGTTTATAGCTAAGTTTTTCTATTCTCAATTAAGACATTAATTTTTTTTTTGGTTTTTGGAGGGCAATTGGGGTTAAGTGACTTGCCCAAAGTCTCACAGCTAGTTTTTGTGTCAAGTGTCTGAGGCTGGATTTGAACTCAGGTCCTCCTGACTCAAGGGCCAGTGCTCTATTTACTGCACCACCTAGCTGCCCTCAAGACATTGAATTTTTATAAATCTGTGCTATAAAGATCAGATTTTGGTTCAGAAATAAGGAAACTTTAGGATATTTAATCATTTCTAAAAGTCATCTTTTGGATTATCAGGTCAACGGCTTTCTTTTTTCTACTTCTAAGAAAATCTTCCAATCTACAACAATATCAACAGTTTAAAAGTGCCATAAATCAAACGGACCTTCTTTTGTACCAGAAAGTTTTCAGGCATTGTAACATCTTAGCATGGAAAAAAATCATTCCATTAATTTGGTGTGTTTATTGTCTCTATTCCAAAGCACAAACATTTGCAGCAGTAGCTCATAAAAGCATACATGACAGGAATGGTTTAAGGGTATCCATATCACTCCTCCCCTACTCCACTATTTTTTTTACAACAGCTAAATATAAAATCTATAGCAATGAATGGTATTGCATGCAAAAACAAAATTACAAATCTACTAATCATCTTTCCACTAAAACTTATATATACCTATAGCAAATATTGGTTCATCTGTCCTGAATTTGAGGTCATTAATATATTTTGGGTAATGCAACCACTCATATTTGAAGATTATTCAATTTTACCACTTGCTGATGTGGGCTTTACTTTACTTCCAGGAAAGTCACAAGTACCCCCAGGATATCCAATGTGGACCTGCTCAGGAGAAGTGGGAACAAAAGCATAGAGTCAATTCCTGGTATCTTAAATCTTCTCCAACCCACACACTGCTATGCTTAGCATGCCTTCCCTAGAAGTTACTGCCTATCCACACACAGCTGCTGAAATATGGGAAATCTGCATGAGGACTGTGTGATAGCAACTGAATCTTATCAAATAAAATCACTACAAAATTCATTCTTATAGACTTTATGGTCACAACAAGTCATTAGCATTCCATGCACTGGTTCACATAGGCCATCCTGGAAGTGGTGTGAAATGATGGCCTGTGATGTTGCTAATATGTATTTTCTGAGGAAAACAGGCATTTCCATAGGATCAAATCAGTCATCACAGCGAGTCTAGTATTCTGCCACTGAAAACAGCCGATGCTTCAGGGCTTGGCATAAATCTCTTCTAGTATACAATATAAGAAAGTGTCTAGGGAAAATGTCTTCAAGAACTCAGTTGGTAACCCATTTATGCCCTGAAGCATAAAGATGGTAAAACTATGTGGATTTGTGACAGTGAGGGCTCCACTGATAATATTCCACTTCATATAAACATGTGGACACTGGAGAAACTTCCTATGGCATTTCTCTTCGTAGAACTTCACTAATTTTTTTTTTCCAAAACAGTTTGAAAAATGAAAAATTCCCTGTTGGCATTAACAACATGCTAATAAGAAACTGAATTGGGGCAGCTACATGATTCAATGGATGAAAAACCAGGCCTGGAGTCAGGAAGACTCATCTTCTTAAATTCAAATCTGTCCTCAAACATTTACCAACTGTGTGACTCAGGATAAGTCATTTAGCCCTGTTTACCTCAGTTTTCTCATCTGTAAAATGAACTTTAGAAGAAAATGACAAATCATTCTAGCATCCTTGCCAAGAAAACCCTAAATAGGATCATGAAAAGTCAGACACAACCAAAATGACTGAACAACAACACTCATTTTCTTTCCCTTTTGTATTCCAAACTAATACATGCGTAGATTTCTGATAACTATGGTATGCTGATTGGGGGTGGGTGAGCAGGGGATTTTACTTTAAAAATAATTTCTAGAACACCATAAAGAAATGACATAACTGGAAAAAAAAGGAGGTCTAAGTCTCAGGATTATGTCTTATCCTTTCTGATACACCCAATGCCTTAGCCCAATTATATATAGAAGACTTAAAATAAAAATCAGTTTTTTATTTGAAGATGGTGATGGTGATAATAGGAAGTTAAAGATGAAGAATTATCCTTTCCTAGAGCTCTTTTATTTGAGATCGCAATAAACAGAAAAAAATTGGGCAATAGGAAAGGTAAAAATTATTATCTGTTGATTCCATAAAAACAGATGTATCTTCTGAATTTTGAATCCTATACTGAATATAATAATAGGAACATTCTAAAATTCAGGAGAGCTGGAAGGAATCTCAATATAAGAACTGAGATTCTCTGACTTGGGTGGGGGGAGGGGAGAGGGATGCTACACAGACCCATATTATGGAATTTACCCTTTTAAATATTGGATTTTGGCCTAGTATTGGAGGGAGGTGGGGCACACTGATCTTCTTAAATTAAACATTGCCTTGAAAGCAAATGGCAATTTATGGAATTGGTTACCTTATGCTTACAAAAATATGGTTCTATTACCAGGGCATGTAGAAGCAGAAAAAGAGGCCTTGATGAATGATTAAATAATCAAAGGAAATAAAATGAAGATGAGCTGCCAACAAACCCAAGAGGACCGTGTTATGAGCATAATAAAAGCAAGTTGATATAAAATCATTGTGACCATTTGGGTTTGCTGAAAACTGGGGGAAGAATGAGTGAAATTCTTTTAGCAACTGACTCTGACCAGACTCTTGAAGCAGGCATGCTAGCTAGCCCAGCAGTATCCATTCATTCATGTTACATACATCAAACTCTAAATGGTGCACTTACATATAAATCTCTAAGTTCCTTTAAAATGAATTAAAGTTCAAAAGGAAAGATATTAAACCACTATTCATTTTAGAGACTGAAATCTCATCTGATAGATTGGGACAGTAAAGTAATGTGTAATTTTTTTAAGGTATATGACTTAATTTTTTTTATTATTGTAATTTGCATCTGTCATGCTGACCCTACAGTTATAGGACATAATATCTGTGTGCTAAAATAGCACTACTCGTAATAATTATTGTATGGAAATTATCATTACCTGTTTGCTAAAAATTTATTCACTACCATGATTTGGGTATTTGAGCAGACTAGTAGACAGCTAATCAAAATTGCAGACAGAAATTACACGCAGAAAGGAGAGTATTTTAGAGATAAATTTTAATGTGAAATAAATTCTAAAGATTAAGTTTTGTAAACCTCTTTAAATACACATAATTTAAAAGATCAAATGTTTAAGGAATAGCAGCGACCAGCTACAGCTGGCTAATTTTAAAAGTTAAGAGGAATAACATTTTGCCATAAGTTAAAAGAGTTGTATGCATCATAAATGTGTATGATATTCTGTGTTTCAAATATCTGTGTGCTTCGGAGCAGAGAAAAACCAAATGAAATATTTAAATATATTCCAACATCTCAGTTAAATCTTTTAAATGCAATAAAAAGAGACACATTGATGGTGCTAGTTTCATTTTCACATAAAATCTAACGAATCAAATGGTCTCAATCTAATGGTTTAAAGATAATTATACCCAGCTATCAATAAAGTCAATTAGATGTGTGTAGCATCTTTATTGTATGCATGGGGAAGATTAAACACTTATTTGCATTTAGGATTTTTTTGTTTGTTTGTTTTTAAAATGGAAGCCTGTATCCTTATAAATGCTCTCAGGAAAATGTTATCAATGAGTTTGATTGTGTAAGCAAATGGTGTAAGGAATTTATGAGTCAGAAGAAAAGGGCCACAAAAGAGTTATGCAGATGGAATGATAGGAGAGAGGAAGAGTCCAAATCTTAGCCTTTCCCCTGAATTCAACAAATATTTACTAAGTGCCTATTATTTGCCAAGAATCATGTTGGGTGCTAGGCAAAACAAAGAGAAAAGTCAAGTAACTCTTGCCCATGTGAATCTTACATTCTACTAGTGGGGATATGGTCTATTTGGATTTGTCCTTGACTCTTATTCCTGCATTACTCGATGATCTTACATTTTCATCGTATTTTTAAATAGCCCTAGATGATAATGCAAATGGGAAATTGTTACATTTTCCACAATATGCAAGGGTGAGTAAACCCTTGCAAAAGTGTGGAGAACCTCCTTAAGATTCTCAGATGAAAGGCAAATAAAAAAAAATACTCTGAATAACTAATAACCAGAGAAATATAAATCAAAATAAAACTGAATTTTGTCTTCATACAATCTTGATGAAGATTTAAAAAAAAGAAAATGACAAATGTTGGAGGAACTTCAGGAAAGTAGGGACATTAATGCATTCTTAGTAATCTCGTAGTAGTCGTGTCAGAGTCCAGCAACTATGCCTTCTCCACCATCCAAAAAAGTAATTAAACTGTATTCTTTTTGACACAAAAATACCACTTCTAGATATATACACCAAAGAGATTAAGGAAAAGAGCATAGGTGTATACATAAACAACACACAGTACAACTAGGTTGCACGGTGCCAGGCCTAAAGTCAGGAAGACCCATCTTCCTAAATTCAAACCTGGTCTCAGATACTTATTAGCTATGTTATGCTGGTCAAGTCACCCTTAATCCAATTTGCCTCAGTTTCCTCATCTGTAAAATGAGCTGGAGAAGAAAAAAAGCAAATTACACCAGTATCTTTGCCACAAAAAACCCAAATGTGGTCACAAAGAGCTGGAGATGACTAAAGAACAACAAGTTAACACATATGTGTGTGTTGATGTGTACACAGTTAATACACAGTTAAATTTCCTATAAACACATTTCAAAAATTCATTTTTTTCACAAGCAATTGAACACTGAACATGACAGAAATTTTGTGTTTGCTCACATAAGATTTCACCTCTAACAGACAGTAAGAGAATACAGAAAACTGATCCTTCACAATAACTCACAAACTACACCCCTTTTGATGCCCACTTCTACAAGCAAACTTCAGGTCTTTTTCAAGATGTCATACTTACTGTAAATCTTCTGGTGCGATAGAAGCTGCCATCTGAGGAAGACTAATCTGAAGCTGTCCTTCCTCCATCTTTCCTGTGACCAGAGTATCTTGCCTGGAGATGGAGCCTAGCAAGGCGATCCTCCTACTGGAAGTTACCATACTTTGCTAGCCCAGGCCCTATGGGAATCTGGACACAAGCTTAGTTGCTGCTATGCAACAGCCTAAGGCCATAGACACCACCTCTATTTATTGTACTATTTTTGTGTTTCTTAAACATTTAACATATATTTAAAATGTGCTATTGTTATTAGTTTGCTAGTTTTTTGTGTCACTAATAAAGTTTTGAGTGTGGTACCCCTAATTCTATTTTCCCCATAAGCTCTGTGGTTTATGCTGTACCATTTGCAGAGTATGGTGATTTTTTTTCTTATTGTTTTTTTTTTCTTTTTGGAGTGGGGAAGGCAGGGCAATTGGGGTTAAGTGGCTGGCCCAAGGTCACACAGCTAGTAAGTGTTAAGTGTCCTGACCCCAGGGTGCTCCATTCCCTGTACCACATAGCCACCCCTGGAGATTTTTTTTTGGAACATATATGATTGATAGATAGATAGATAGATAGATAGATAGATAGATAGATTTAGCTATCCCTCTTTCTATCTTTACATCTGGGTAGGATTTTTTTGTTTATTTTTAGAGTTATGTTTTATCATTTATTTTTGTAGTGGCAAAGAATAAAAAACTAGGAGTATACTCATCAAGCAGGAAGTGATTGAACTACTTCTGGTAAAAGAATATAATAATAAACTCTTGTGCCATATGTAAAAGCAAAAGGGACTTTTTTTTTTCAGAGAAATCTGTGAAGACCTAGAAATTGAAGCAGAGTGAAGTGAGTCAAGCCAGGATAACACTGTAAAAAATTAACAACAAGAACATGTATCAGCAAGCACTCTGGCATACCCAGGATGGCTGCTGCACAGGTTCTTAGATCTGCTTTTCTAAAGGAAAGCAACTCAAAAAGGGTTAATAATCTTACTTTAATCAATCAAACATATATCATTTACCTAGTTCAGGGGAAAAAGTTAGCACTCTGAACTTCAGAGAATACAAACAGAAGTTGTTACAAGCAGACAAAGAAACAGATCAGCAGACGGACTTCCAGCTGTCTGACCATTACATCCATATAGAGTGAGTTACCAGAGAGGGAATCACCAACATCTGGGTTTTTCAAAGCCAGGAGGCTCAGGGGCTGCCCAGAGTCTCATCTGGCCAAATCACACAGCTCTTTCCAAAGTAAGCCCCAAAGCAAAAGCTCACATCAGGGTATATATAGCCTTCTTCTGAATCAGAGAATGTCACAACCCTCTTGACCCACTGCCCAATTACAAAGGAACAAGGTGTGGGCATTCCTGAAAAACAAGCTTCCTGCCACAGGCTCCATGTGACTACATTCAGCCTCTTAGGGTGCAGAGTATACTTTCAAACCAGGGAAGGTTCTCAGTCACTTAAGCCTATCAAAGGGCCTGGGGCAGGGAAGATCTTCATATTGCCATAACAGAACACAGAGAAGCAGATGTTTAACTATGAAAGACTTAAGACCTCTGATGAAAACCTATGATCAAAACCATCATTAACACAGCTGCAGAGGCCTGAACTAGAAGAATGCTTTCTACCTCCAGATAAAAAGGTAAATGGAAGCAAGATGCAGAATGAGACATACTTTTCTTTTGGGGGGGAGCAATAACTAATGAGGAAATTTGTTTTGCTTGACTATGCATATTTGTTATAAGAATATTTTTTTAAATATGCTTTTTGAAAAAAGGAGGGGTTAGGGGAGGAAAGAAATTCTTAATTAAGAATTAATTTTTAAAAATTGACAATTTAAACTGATTTGTAGAGAGCATTCATAGTAAATGAGGAAATCGCCCTTATTGGGCAATTATTCTGAGGTATTGACTACACATGATCCTGGCCAGACTTTGGGGCTAGCCCCAGAATTCATATAATTGAGGTCTCTGGGTCCAGCCAATTGGCAGGGAACCTGTTATGGGAAGGGAAAAACAATCAAGTAGACTCCATTTGAGTGCAAAGTCCTAAGGTTACTTTTCCTTTTAACTCAGGCCCTAACTGTGCAATCAAAAGGTTAGCTCCAGACTCACTTTCACTGACATGTCCAAGAAGCTACATTTAGGCAATGACATAGAATTGACTTCACACGTTTTTAAGGATGCTGCTCTTTTCTTCTTTGGATGGGGGTGGAGGAGGAGAGCAGCAGAAATCTCTGCCTGACTTTCTAAAGCCAATAATAGGGAGGGAGAAATAGTTCAGGCTTAGAGATCACTGGCAATTCTCTGCAGGAAGCCAAGCACACCAGAGCCTTGTTATCAAATATCCCTTAAATCAACCAAAGATAGACCCTTTCCCAGTGCCTACCTGTCTGCCTTGTCAAAGAGACTGAGACTTTTCCTCTAGCTGTTGATTCACAGAGTGATGGAAGACTGAATTATTTAGAGGGCTTTGCCACTGGCTCTCTAGTTAAGAGTTATTTGTAAAGCTGCTGGCAGGATTCTCTGTCTGGGTCCATTTTGAGTAGTATCTTGGGATCTACATGACAAAAGGTCTGTCATTGCTTTAATGCCCTACATCCGGATTTAAAGATGCTTTGTTGACCTCTCAAAATAGAGGACTGAAGGCATGAACTGCTGTCTCTAGTCTCTCTAATACAAAGGATGCAGAAAAGTAAAATCATAACTCCCTTCCTTGAGGATGTTTTGGACATTCAAATGAAAATTATCATATTAAACAGAACTATCTGCCTAATACTAACAGTATCTGTTAGAGATTGCCAGAGACTAACAAAATCAAAATCTTCTTACAGATCTAAGGTACCTTCCACAATAAGCAACTTATATTTATACAGTGTTTTACATATATTGTCTCATTTCACCCTTACAACAATGCTATGAGTCAGGTGCTAATGATATATGGATTTTTACCTTAAGCAACTGGAGATATCAACCTCTCTCTCTGTCTCTCTCTCTGTCTCTGTCTCTGTCTCTGACTCTGTCTCTCTCTCTCTCTCTTTGTCTCTCTCTTTCTCTCTCCCTCTCTTTCTCATATATATCAAATACACATATACATGTATATGTGCATATATGTATATATATGCATGTATGCACATATATACTCTACACATTTTCATATGTATACATATTATATGCCAACACATATATGCATAAATACCCATATATACACGTTAAACACACAAATATATATGCAAAAAATGAGCTTTTTCAGTTTTTCCCCTAGCCATTGCAGATGCTGTCATTTGCATAGAATAGAGCAGTGGTTCTCAACCTGTGGGAAGTGACCCCTTTGGGGGTTGAACAACCCTTTCACAGGGGTGACCTAAGACCATTAGAAAACACATATTTCCAATGGTGTTAGAAACCAAGATATCCCTCCTCTATCCATCTCCAGGTGGGTCTGCCCACATGCAAATATGCCCACATACAAGTATTAAAGGGCCACAGCATTAGGAAGGTTGAGAACCATTGGAATAGAGGAATATGATGGGGAAGGTTAAAAATCTATTTTCTCACCATAATTTCACAGTCTCATTTTTCATTAAAGGAAACAGAGACTTGAAAATATATGCCTCAGTTAGAGCATGGTAACAATTAAAAACCAAAAAGGGGGCTTTGAGTTTCTGATTATGTTTTATGAAACATGAATTAATGAACTCAGAGGAGGTAATTCAGGAGAAAAGAGTTCAAATGTTAATTGACTTAGCAGATGTGATCTTAGCTTAGGTATCTGGTATTTCTTATAGGCAGCTAGGATTAGAAGACCTTCCTAACCATGGTCCAGGAGAGCTAACTGAAGAGAGCTATAGTCCTCTGAAAAAAGAGAGGCTTACTAACCACAGCATCCCCCTCAATGGATAGAGAACAGAAGCCTTTAAGACTGTATCTTACCTAAAATACTGTAATGGAGACTGAACAAGCTATAACCTTCTTCAGTCGAAGAGATTTTTTAATGTCAGCATTTCCCACTGGATGGTTCAGGTAGCTCACATAAATGGCTGTATAGCCTTTCATTGAAAGCAGAAGGCTTTTAAATCACAGTATCCCTAGTAGATGCTATACAGGGTAGCTTACACACAATAACTTCCAATGACATTACAAAAGGTACCAATATTTAAATAGCATTTAAAATCACCTTTGATATTTCATTTTGAGGATTGTTCCTATTCTCCATTAAACTTAGTGAGACCAAGTTCAATATATTACATTTCAAAGTCAGAAGCCAAGTTTAGTATTTCACCAGTATGGTGCACAGTATGAGACACAAGAGAAAGATTATGCTCCCCATACATGGCAGAAATTAATCTCCACTACTGAATAATCTATAAGGAGTCAGTGAGACTGACTATTTGCTGAATGCCTCAGCCCTGTTCCATACACACTGATCCCTTTCTGTTTCCTTATTTTTCTACAAGTATTTTTTTCTCCCTTCCAGTATATTTATTGAGCAGTGTTACTTAGAATCTTTCAAATGTAAAGACGAAAACAAGTCACCGCTGAGCTATAAGATTTCTTCTTTGTTCTGGTTCTAGGAATTATGATTCCAAGATTGATGAAGGTTTTTCTTGACTTACAAATAAGAAGAATGTTAGCATGTCTGTACTAAAGGCAATATCTCTGCTTCTTGAAAGCGATGGTATAATGAAAGAAATGAAAATACATTTTTAAACACTTAATATGTGTAAGGCCCAGTGTTAAACACTGGTTTTTCTCTCAGGTACCTCATATTTGAGGGGCAAGCAAAACATGCAGTAGACTTCAGCTTCATATGAAGGTCCCATGTCCCTTAGGTTGCAATGGCAAGGTATACAGAAATACTTAATCCTTAATGAAATTTTATACTCATAAAACCATATACATGAGCTTAAATCCTGTGACAATGCCAAGGACTTTGGTGTTCAGAATTTGTATTTGCGTGTGCTGATGAAGCAAAAACACTTACTTTACTGCATCCCCAGAAAATAAATTCCCTGGATTATAGATAGGCTAGAAGGAAGACTGGTGAACTGTAGGATACTGCCAGTCTAGGTGCTCTTTGGCTTACAGATTTAGGCTTTTTCCATTCCGGTCTGAAGAAAGGCGGTGAAAATGGTTTGACTTGCCTGACATACAACCTATGATCTCTGCCAGGGTGCTTTGATGCTTCAGTTAGGCTGGCTTGCCTCCTGTCTGGTTGACAGATTGTTGGCAGTAGTGTTTTACAACAATAAGCTCTTAATTTGTGTATGTGTGTGTGTGTGTGTGTCTATGTCTGTGTCTGTGTGTCTTTGTGTGTCTATGTGTATCCATAAGATGGGGAAAATATAGCAATTATGTATAATCAATAAAGAAATAAAAGTGATATTGTCAGGATGTAGCAATTAAAAATGTTCAAAAATGATATGAAATAAACCCACATAAATCACCAGTATTTCTATTAATTACCAGTAAAGACTTGCAGTAAGAAATAGAAAGAGACATTCCATTTAAAATGACAGTAGACAATACAAAATACTTCGGAGTCTACCTTCCAAGACACAGCTAGGAACTATATTAACACAATTATAAAACACTGTTCACACAAATAAAGTCAGATTTAAATAATTGAACATATATGTGTGTGTGTGTATTGCTCACAGATAGTCTAAGCTAATACAATAAAAACGATGATTTTCACCTAAGTTAACCTATTTATTCAATGCCACACCAATCAAACTATCAAAAAATATTTCATAAAATGAGAAAAAATGATAACAAAATTCATCTAGGAAAACAAAAAGTCAAAGATGTCAAATGAATCAATGAAAAAAAAATGTGAAAGAAGGAAGGCTAGCCATACCAGATCTCAAACCATATTATAAAGTGGTAATATCAAAAGAATCTGATATTGGCTAAGAAACAGTGGTGGAAAAGTAGAAATGAGTAGATATAAATTATATTATAGCAAATGACCATAGTAACTTAATTATATGATAAACCCAAAGATCCAAGGTTTTGGAACAAAAATTCATTCTTTAACAAAAAAAAACTGCTGGGAAAACTGGAAAACACTGTGGCAGAAACTAGGTATAGGCCAACATGTCACACCCTATACCAAGATAAGGTCAAATAGGTAAACTATTTAGACATAAAAAATAATACCAAAGGCAAATTGGGAGAACAAGAAATAGTTTACCTGCCAGATCTATGGAGAAGGGAAGAATATATATCCAAAGAAGACATACATTACAAAATACATTACAAAATGTAAAATAAGTAATTTTGATTATATGAGATTTTATATTAAACTTTTGTACAAACAAAACCAATGTAACCAGATTATAAAGAAAGCAGAAGACCAAAAAAAAATTGCAACAAGTATCTCTGATAAAGGCCTCATTTCTGAAATATATAGAGAACTGAGTCAAATTAAAAAAAATACAAGTCATTCCCCAATTGATAAATGGTCAAAGTATATAAACAGGCACTTTTTAGACAAAGAAATCAAAACTATCTATAATCACATGAAAAAATGTTTAAATCACTACTGATCAGAGAAATGCAAATTAAAACAACTCTGAGGTACCATCGTATACTTATCAGAGTGGCTAATAGGACAAAAAAGGAAAATGTTGAATGTTGGAGGGGAAATGGGAAAACTGGAACCCTAATGCATTGTTGGTGGATTTATGAGTGCATCCAACCATTCTGGAGAGTAATTTGGAACTATATGTAAAGGGCTATAATACTGTGCATACCCTCTGATCCAGCAATACCACTCTAGGTTTATATACCAAAGATGTTCCCCCAAAAATATTCATACAAAAATATTTATAGCAGTTCTTTATGTGCTGACTAACAGTTGGAAATCAAAGGGATGCCCATCAATTGGGAAATGGCTAAACAGGTTTTATTATGTGATTAGCTATAAGCTATAAGCAATAGCAAGCAGGATGATTTCAGAATAAAAATAATTGGGAATACTTACATGATCTGATGATGCATAGTGAAGTGAACAGAACAGGGAGAACATTGTACACAGTAAGAGCAATATTGTCTTTCACACAGCAAGGTGAACAGAACCACAGAGCCAGGAAAATGCTGTTCACAGTACCAACAATATTGTCTAATGTAGAATTGTGAACAACTTAGTTATTCTCAGCAATATGATTATCCAATAGAATCCCAAAGGACTAATTATGAAGTATACTATCTGCCTTTAGGGAAAACTAAAAAAAAAAAGATATATTGATTGGATACAGACTGAAGCATACTATTTTTTTTCATTTTCTGTCTTTTTTCTCCTTTACTTGAATCTCCTCATACAAAATTACTAATATGGAAATAGCATACATACTTGCACATTCAAAACCTATATCTGATTTTAAAAAAATAACATTAATCTCATTATGACACTGAATAAAAAACATGGAGTAGGCAAGTGAATAAGAAGGGCTGGGGCAAGGCAAGAGAGGGATAGAATTTGGAATTTAAAATTTGTAATAAAAATGTTTAAAAATTAGAAAAAATCATTCCTTGCAAATAAATTGATAAAATGTGAATGAATAAATGAATAAAACATTCAAAAGACATAGTTCCTGTGTGATTCAATCATTTTATTCATAAGTCCAGCAAGTTATTAATAAAAGGATGGTCATTTAACTGTATCTCCTGGTATAAAAATAAGCATCGTGGTAGGTTCACAGTTTATATACCCTTCAAAGAGTAGGTATTCATTGAGTGTCTGCAATTGACTCTGATTGGACAACACAATGAAAGGTGAGCTATGTTCAAATGAAGGGCTGAGAATGATATCATGTCACCTTTGGACAGAAAATTTATCTCTATACCAGACTTCTCCTAGCCTTGGGCTATCTAGAGGAAAGGATGTGCTTCCTCTGAAGCTTTAGTAGAACATAATGGGCTTCCCCACCTAAGATTAAATTTCTTGTGAGGTTGGGTGGGGTCTCACCAAGATCTAGAATAGTTTATTCAATGTTATTATCAATAATGTCCTTCAAGAGACTGAACTTTTTTTTAAATCAGGAATTTGGAAGAAGAGGAGAGTTCAGAATCCTCACAAGATGCTGGTTATTGATAATCATTTCTCTCAAGGGGAAGGAGTTAGTTTGTTATAGACCGCTCAGTCAGAATATGAAAAATGGATGATTAGTTCCTGAAGCATTTTTAAGTCAGTTCCTGAAGTCATTGTTGACCAAGAAGTCAAATCACAAAGATGAGGGACTTTGACAAATTTGGAATATTAGAGATTTATCCTTTCAAAAAATACCTTTAAAATTTCAATTTTGTCTTTGATAATAATGCCAAAATTCAAAGATAACTAGTATATATAATATAATATGTATAAATATATTCATGGCTATACATAATGTACAGCAATGTGTTTATATATAAATTTATGATATATATGTGTATATAACGCTGTGCTATGTATGTGTGCATATATAGTACATAATTACATATCATTTTATGTGTGTGTATATATTTATAAACATACATATACACATGATTTTAAATGTTATTTTGTTCCCTTTTGGGCATTCCAAATTAGCATTTTTTTAAGTGAAAGGAACTTTTCTTACATAGATAATAGAATCAGGAAAGGGCTAGTGATCCCCAAAGAATGTAAAATGTGTGTGACTCTGTGTATATTTGTAACATACATATGTGTGCATATATATATATATATGTAATGTACAATAATGTGTATATACATATATATAAACACAAGTTTTACTTCTTTGAGGAACAATGACCTTTGTCTTATTCTACAATCCATTACTCTTCAGGAAACTTATACAGGAAGATAAAAGTGGATTCAGGCATTTAAAAGTTTGACCACATTAACAATCAAACAATTCAAAAATATATTTCCACATATCAAGGTGTGTTCAACTTTCCCATCAAGTATGAGAAAGGACAATACCAAGTGTCACTTTCTTTCTTTTGTTTCTGCCTTTCCATCTCTCTCTTTATTGCTTACATCACCCCTTCTTTTTCTCTTCTCTACCCCATATATTTTCATTCACTGCCATAATAATAGTAATATTATTTTTAAGTGTTTACTAAGAAGTTTTCTATTGCTTGTTTCCAGTTTAAGAAGTAGAGGGAGTAAACATTTTACATCACTCAAAATAAAGACAAGTTGTTATTTACCTTTTTTGTGAACCCACATGATTTTTTCCTTAATGCATATATTGTATATTATTTCCGCATTGTATAATATAACACATTTTACTATAGATGCATAAAACTGTTTAGGAAAGAACTCTGTATTGCAGAGTGTCAGATAACAAAGAAGAATCCTAAAATTTGAGAGTGAGAAGAGATCTTAGTGACCATCTAATCAGTTCCATACACAAAAATTAATTCCTTTATAAACAGTTGCACCAAGTTGGTAGCCTAGCTTTTCAATATATCCAGCTATTATATCTAGCCTTTTTGCAATTTTCATTCATTGTTTCTGGTTCTGCTGTCTAAGGCCAAATAATAAAAGTCTAATCTTTCCACATTACAACCCTTCAAATTCCTAAAGACAGCCACTACATCTCCTCTGAGTCATCTCTTTTCCGTGTTTAAGATCTCATACTCCTCCAACAAATACTGTACTGATATGACAAAAAAGCTCAAGGCCTTCCTTTCACCATGCTAGTTGCCTTCTCTAAACTCTCCTATCAAAGCCCTTCTTAAGGCACTATACACATAACTAAACACAATACTTCAGAAGAAGTCTGATGAGGCCAGAATATAGAGGCATTAATTATCCCTTCCATATTCCTAGAAAAGAATATGTAGCCTAAAGTCACATAAATTCGCACGATAACTTTTTTGGACTGCCTTTATAGCATTTTGTTTTTTTTATTTAGTATATATATATACATGTTTATTCATTGAATAAACATGCATTAAAGGCCTACTGTGTGCATACACTTGCATAAATGTTTTGTTAAGACATAGTCCCTATCCTCATGGAGCCTACTATCTAGGTGATAGGGAAAGATAAGTAACAATTTAACAGATAAAGAGAGAAGAAAGTAACCAAACTAGTCCAAAGAACCAGTGTGAGAAAAGGCAGAGGAACAGGTGGTATGCAGTATGATTAAAACAAAGAGAAGACTAATTTGTCTGGAGTACAGACCACTTGACAGGTAGTCATGTGAGATAAATTTATCTATGTATTTGTCTGGCTGAATAAGAGGTAAAGGAATCTGAACTTTATTTGGGAGGTAATAGGGAGTCACTAAAGATTTTTGAGCAAAGTTACTCCTTTGCTGGTAACTGGTTTTATGTACAAGAAAATTTGTTCTGGAAGCAACATGAAAGAGAGATTGTAGGAGATAGGGAAGGGATGGGTTTGTTAGGAAACTATTCAAAAGAGTTTTACTGCATAGTCTATGTAAAACCTCTAACAAAATCCTCTTGGGCTATCTAGAGGAAAGGATGTGCTTCCTCTGAAGCTTTAGTAGAACATAATGGGCTTGTCAAGGTAGAAGGATGGCCCTGGGTTCTTGAAAACTATACCAAAGGAACACGTATTCTGAAAGGTACTTCTAAGCTGACAAATCTTCAAGTACTACACTGGCCACATTATGTATGCCTGCCCTTTCAAGATTAGCCGAAAATGTCTATCCTTAAAGTACTGCAATATTTGTGATATATGATTGTGTATGTGCATACACACACAAATATAAGTTGTATGTGTGTATTTATATACAAATATATCATTCATGTATCACATTTGTGCATTTATATGCATATATATGAGTGTACAGTATATTATAGCTGTCAGTGTACCTAGAATATTTCCTACTACAAGGGATGTGCTTAATAATTGCTTCTGCATTGATTAGATTATTATTGGCAATCAGATTAACTTTAATATAATAAGATACAGAAGTAAGGATTATTGTTAGTCAAGAGTATCAACAGTATCTTCCTGTCAAGGACTGGAAATGCTCAGAGTCTTAGGGAAATGGTTTAGGAATTTGGATCCAGGGAAATGTAAAAGTAAATAAGATATTAAAGATAGATTTTAGCAGTGAGCCTTATGAGGGCAGGGGATATAATTAGCAGGTTCAGCCTGGAAAACACATCAAACTGTTGGCACATTGTCATGGGCACAGTACAGCATTTGGAGTCCAGATGAGCCAGGTTCAGATTTTGACTCTGACACTTACTAGCTATCACTTACTTAGCCTTGGTTTCTTCAGCTCTAAAAAGGGAGATAATCACAACTTTAGTACCAAACTCAGAGGGTTGTTGTAAAATTCAAATGAGAAAATGAAGGGAAAGCATTTTGCAAACTGAAAAGCACTATATAAATGTCAGTTATTATTAAGTGTTTGTTGCTGGTGATGAAAAATGGGTGGTTACCTAACTCATCTGCAAACACTTAGTACTCATGTTTGCCTGGAGATTAAGAGGCAGTGGCACTAACATTATAAAACAGTTCTTCACCCCCCAATAGAAATGTCAAAGTGTTAATCAGAAAGAAGTAATTGCACATTAGAAAATGTTTGGTTTCTTTTGATTTGATGATGCCCCTTTCCACTACAAACAAAATATTACTGGAGTGGCAACCTGACCCTGCAAACCCTTTGCCCTGAAGTGACTTCATCAAATGATACAGGGAAAGATAATTTCCCAGAATTATTAAATTAATCAAATTCTTCCTTAGCCCCTGAAACCAAAATTGCCTGGCCAAGCCACCAATGAATTGGCTGAATGCTAAACAGCACTTTAATTTTGTTTCATTAATGTTCATTAAATAACCAAAAAAAAGGATGGGAGCTTATTATGTCAAGCTCACAATTTTTAATTAAAATGGAAAGAAGCAGCAGCTCCTAATTTGCAAACACAGAGCTCCAGACAGCAAACAGATAAAGTTTATTGTGCGCGGCCAGAGACAAAAAGTTTAGCTTTTAATTAAAACTTTAGTGCTTGAAAATAGCTCTGCCATAGACACAATCAAATTACCAGTTAGCATTTTCCAATAACTCCTTCTAATACACAAACTGTCTTTGGGAAGCCAATAATACTGTACCTTAAATGTTTATAGTGTGTTTTCTTATACCTTGTATTATCTACATTTTGCTACATTTAGAGGGTACCAAGTGGTAATGGAAGGGGTAACTCAAAGAGCTTACATTTTTAGATGCTCTACAATTTACAAAATAGTATCATCATAAAAAACAAACAAACAAAACATTGTGAGGTAGAAAGTGAACTGTTCCTGATGTCTCAGTTATTAGAGCTAGGAGAGTTAGCGTTTTCAGCTAGGCAGCCTCTTGGAAGGAGGTAGTTCTTGAAATTTCTTTACAATTTTTCATCATGATTTACTTGTGTCTGCAAAACATATCCCTAAATAGAATCAAAGTTCTTTGAGGACAAGTCATGCATTTTTTGTCTCAGCATCTCCAACTCCTAGCAAGATACTTTGCATATAATCAGTGCTTGATAAATTTATTCAACTTAATTGAATTATTGAATTATCAACTGTATTGTTCCCATTTTATAGATAAGTCAATTCAGATTTAGAGTTAAGAAATTTAACTAAAGTCTTATGTCTAGTTGATGATAGATGGGAAACTTAAAACCAAGTCATTTATGGCCATTCCCAGGACTTTACTCTCTGTGCCACAATGTCTCTCTCCAGAAATGCTGGCTAGTGTTCTACAGATTTGCTTTTTCTGGAGTAACTTTTTTTTTTTTTTATCTCTAGATAGTTGTTCGATCTATGCTTCACTTTCCTCATTCCATTTGCTAATGAATAATGCCTAACCTACCTACCTCAATGAATGCCTGGAAAGAGCCAATGAGGTTATATATGTGGAAACACACTGTAAAGTATAAAATGCAGAGCTAATGGGAAGTAGTCTTCTGATGATTCCATTTGTTTTTATCTAAATATGATTATAGAAAAAATAAATTTTAGTGGGCATTTGGGAGATAGATTTCTTTCCCACACTAACTCAATGTAATAGAAAAAAAATATTCATAGAACTGCTCCCTTTGGCAGCCAGACCTTCAGAAACGTGCATCCTGTATCGGGGCCATAAGTCATTGAATGTAAGGCTTGGAAGGGACCTTTAAGATCATCGATACAACGTCATTTTACAGAGGGAACATCTGAGGCAAGTAAAGGTGAAATGTCTTGCCAAAGGTACCATGAATTAATGTCAGAGATGGGACCAAAATGTAGGTAGGTCCAGTATTTCTTGCATTACATTATGCAAAATATCATTGACTCAATAACTGCAGGAGATCAAGGATTTCTTTTTTATCATCCTTAGGCATATAGGTGAAATATACAATTTTTTTTTCCTTCTGTGAGAGAAATAGGAGACCCAGAATTTTCACAGAGGAGACCTCTGGGGAAGGACAGCATTTGCAATGCTTCAAGTGTACCTCACATTCAAAAGTGAGCTCTTTGAAAGAAGGGATTGTATTATTCTAGTTGTATCCCCAGAGCCTGGCACACACTAGGCACTTAATAAATTTTTTCAAAATTTCTAATGAATTGGTTATCAACTAAAATCTAATTTTAATGTTTTAAAAGATGTTATTTCAATAATCCAATGGCGAAATTTTACATGCTAGTCTAAAATAGTATTTGTACATAAACTGTCATTCCTGAAATTTACACCTCTGTGAGTTAATCAACCAACAAATACTTATGAACCATTTACTATGTGCCAAGCAACGTCCTGGGTGTTGAGGATACGGGGACAGAGATGAAACAATCCCCACTCACAATGATTCTACAAGACTTATTTTGTGCATTAGATTTTATTAAAATAGGTTATACTTGCAATTGTATCTAGCCATTTATTTCACCGGGAGATATATGAATAGGAGAGAGCTCATCTATGGCTCCTGATATTAAAAGAATTAAAATGAGGAAGAAAAATAGCTCATATTTCCTGCCATAAATGTCAGCTATGGTGCTCAGTCACATGGTTTGCTTTCTTTTTTTATAAAAACCAATTTTAAGAATTATTCCTAGCTCAGTAGCCAAGGATATAATTTCATTATAGACCTGGACACTCCCAAAATCCCCTTGGTGCTCTGTCATAGACATAATATGGGTTTGGGGGAAGATTTAGTTTTTATTGAATCAGGTCCTACTTAATGACCAATCCTCCAGCAGAACACTCCTGTCTCTGAGAACCAAGAAACTTTATGACTTTTCCTAACAATTCCAATATGAGTATGACACCTTTTTCTAAGGGGTGGTTATAAAGTCTAGAAGAATCAAAAGGCAGTAAAACCCCTCATTTATATCCAACAGGGGAATGGTGGGAATAGAGAGAAGGAATAGACAGGAGACTGCCATAAAAGTAGGGATTTTTATTTTTTTCTGGATTGGTTAGCCTGCTTGCTGGGATTTCAAGGGTACCGAATAATTGACTTCTCAAGTACCTCCTTTCTTCTATCCTGCTCCTTTAGATTACAGTATTACCTCCAGAAAGATCCCATTCAAATATAGCTGTGGTACCTTTGATAAAGTAGAACATTAAGTCATTTGTATATTATTAAATATTCACCTTTTAGATTCAAAGAGAGAAATTGGTAGGGTGGCTAGGTGGTGCAGTGAATAAAGCACTGGCCCTGGAGCCAGGAGGACCTGAGTTTAAATCTGACCCCATACACTTAACACTAGCCATGTCACCTTGGCAAGTCACTTAACCCCAATTGCCCTCCCCTCCCCCCTTAAAAAAGCAAAAATAATGTTTTTTAATATAACTAATTTCTGAGAGAAGTTGGGACAGATACATTTTATATCAAAAGGAGGTGATAAAAAGATTAGAAAGATGATAGGGTACTATTGAAGTTTGTAGTTTTGAAACAGCTTCAACATAAGACAGGAATAAGACTCCTTCTTAACCTTGTTTTTCTTTTCTTTTTCTTGTTAAATAACATTAAGATAATGTCTTCAAGTCAATATACTCAATCCCTTTATAATATTATGTATTTCATTCTATGTATTTAAAAACATTATGCTGACAAGGGGTGCCAGACTGCCAAAGGGGTCCATCACATAAATGTATGCAGGTGTCCTTGCATGTGTGCATGTGCATAGGTGCACGCACAAACACACTTGGTTAAAAATTCCCTATAAACCCACAGAACACTTTGGTTTAGACTCAGGGGTGTAGAACCTGCAGCCTGAAGGCCACATGTGGCCCTCTATTTCATTAAGTGTTGACCTTTGACCTAATCCAACCTTCACAGAACAAATCCCCTTCATGAAAGGATTGGTTCTGTAAAACTTGGAGTTAGCCAAAAGGCTGCACCTGAGGACCTAGAAGGCAATATGTGGCCTGGAGACTTCATGTTCCCCCACTCCTGGGAGGAAAAAATGCAACAGAAACCTGAAGTACCAAGGACAAATAAAGTTAAGCTTCAATTACTCCAAAATCCTGCCTATGGCAATTCTGCTTGCTACTCTACTTTAATATTCATTCATTCATTCATTCATTCATTCATTCATCAAACAAACACTGAGCTCCTACTTTGTGAAAGACACTGCTTGAAGTTGTAGGAAACTGAGAGATATAAGGCCACAACCTCTGCCCTCAAGGTATTAACAGTTGAACAAGGAAGATAAGAAACAGACCTGAATAACTACAATATTAGAAGAATGAACTGAAGGTCAAGAAAATGTGACAGTAATATGAAGGAGAGAAAAGTCACTGAAGTCTTTGAGCCTCAATTTCCTCATCTGCAAAATGAATGCTTTAGTCTTGCTGACATATTGTTCCAAAACTTCTGTGTGGACAGAGTGGACAGAGAACTGGACTTGGATTCAGCAAATTTGCTTCTGACGCTGAGTTGTATAGCCCTGGCCAAATCACTTACCACTCAGCTTCATTTTCATTGTCCATAAAATGATCAGGTTGAACTCAATGTTCTCTAAGGAACTTCCAGCTCTAAATCTATGATCTTGTGACCATAAGACTTCAAGCCGGTGTGATCAGAGAAAGATATTTACCCCAGAACTCAGTGAATCCTTGAAAGGTAGTGGGGGATTTTAGGTGGGGTACTAAAGGATGTAATTCAAGGAAAGAGAAGAAGAAGAAAAAAAAACACAGAGAGCATTTTGTAGTCTCTAGATAAAGTCACCACTGTGGATATCCTTCAATTTAACCATCAGGGACAGATGATCATAGGTCTCTTCTAAATATTCACTTAGAAAATACCCAAGATGCATCATGAGAGGTGTTAATCAATCAATGATTTTTTTTTGCTCTGTTTTACCAGGACCATTGCCTTTGGGTGTGGTAAGGACAACATTTATCCCTTCCAAGGTAGGTCAGTGTTTTGTTTTTCTTTAAGTGGTATTAAACTATCCTTAACTTAACTTTAAAAGGTGTTCAACTAAACTTAATTCTACCTAAGGGCTAAGACTAAGACCACTCAAGTAGCTTCCTGGTTCCTTGAGCCTCCCCAGGACACTATATACCTTTCTAGAGTACCCCAGTTCACTTGAACTGGACAGGAGGCAAGGCTGTATCGATTTAAAAATATAGACAGTGCTATTCCTCCTGGAATGGTAAAATGTAATTCTCTTTCTCACTGGGACTTCCAATGAAGAGTATCTCTGAGTGTACTTACCTACCTTGGTGGAAATCACAGCTACTCTCAAAAAATGATCACTGGAGCAGTAATGAGTAGCTTAGAAAAATTCAAAATATATGAGATTAGAATCCACCCCTACTCTGACCCTATGCCATTCCCTGCACACACCTCTTTTGGGTTTTGGTTACTTTTTTTTTTTGGAGGATGTGTGAATGTAGCAATTCTGAGATGGATATTATCAGTCTCAGAGCTAGCCCTGGGGTCAATGCTTGGTTCCTTCAAGGCAGGACAGAGAGAACTAACAGCCCTCCACCGGCAGGAACTGCAATTGCTCCACTGTGGTACAGGATGACAATGATAGGCATCTCTCATACCCTGATGGAGGGTGAGGAGCTGGGCTGGGGGGATTTGTGGGGTGCATAGCACTTATCAGCACAGGGAAGAACTGTTGGCTCTGGCATAGTATAGCATTAGGCCCTGAAACAGGCTGAGAAGACTCAGGCACCAAATGGAAGATAGTACCTTGTCCCCTGTACAGTGGCAGTGACAGCAGGACCTAGTATCAGTGGGAAGTAAAGTGGGAAGTAGTGTGTGCCTTAGCAATAATGGGCTGTCGAGTGTACCATGGTGTGGGCCCCAGTGGCAGTAGTCCAGGTAGTGACACAGGCCAAAGTGGTAACCCTTTGTTTACTATAATCTAGAACCAATAAAGTCTTTCCATATAGTTACCAGTACAATAGCTAGTGGTCAGTGGACAATCCCTTTCCAGCAAAGGACTGAGTGATACAGGTCTAGGGAGGTACCTTGTTTTCTGGCCACATGGTGAGGTAAAATTGTCTATCTAGGCCATGTGGAATAAAGTAGCAATGTATCAGTAGAGGACCTCTACAAATGTAAAGATTTCGTATTCTCTCCTACACACACACTCACACACCTCCCCTCAGATCAGATAAGACAAGAACAAGGGGGTCCAAGGGACAAGGAGTTCCTAGCTGGCAGACAAAGAATGAATGGGTATTGATACGGAGTGATTCGCTTTTTCAACATTTGTGCCGAAACCAGATTGCATGCAAGAAAGTAATGGCCTTTTAACTGGCTTACTACAGTCTCATCATCTGGGTTGCAGTCTTATTGTTTCCAATGCTGTTCCTCCTCCTCATCATTGCTTTACATTTTGAGACCCACTGAGAACTGCAGAGATTTGGCATCACTCACCACATGGACCACAGTTTTATGATCTGGGACATTTCATCCAAAAGAAAGAGATGATGCCTAGGATTGCTGGTCTTTGTCCTCTGTATTTAGTCACTCCTTCAAGGGCCAATATTACCTTGTGTGTTGCATTACCTTTTTGTTTTTATTGTCCAGTCACCTGTACTAAACTCCTTCTCTATCATTCCCTATGCCAGGCTTCTCAAATCTTTGGGGTCAGTTGCCCAGTAATAGCCCTAAATAGTGGTATGTCAGAACCAACTTGTGCAAGCTCATGAGAGCTAATTATTAGGTTTTCATTGTGAGCATTTATATTTCTGAGATCAGCAAGTGATACAAATCTGGCCTTGATGTATTGCTTTACTTATTGTCCAGACATCAGAGTACAGCAAAAAAAAAATGCTAATAATGCAGATGGAACTGAAAAGTATATTGTCCATACCTCAGCCTGCTCCTCTCAGACATAGTTGTTAAAGATTGACCAGCATACCCTGGACCCTAAGAGCATTTAGTGCTGGAAGATCCCCAAGAAGACTTTCAAGAACTTGCCACCCTGTGGTGGTATCACACAAGAACACTATCTACCACCACATAGAGGTAGGAAAGTTGCATTCAAATGAATCAGTGTTGTATCCCTGCTGAATATCCTTTCCATGCCATTTCTACTTAGACATATTTTTGTTAACTAGGTAGGTGGTCAACAACTATCTCATTTCATTCCAACCCTGAAAATAACCTCCTTTATCCACCAGACCACCCTGAATTCAGCTATGGCCCAAAACAGGTGATATTTAAGGCAATTGTGCATCTCTAATAGGGTGCAAAGTTCTCAACTTTTCATATAAGTCCCTTTACTTGTTTGTCAATGCTACTTGAGTCCCCAGCCTTGTCAATATTTGTCAAAAAATGTCTCCTAAATGAGTTCAGATGGCAAAAAATACAATACAGTGTGAATTGTAGAATTTCAGTATTATATCAATGTAGTCAAGGAAAACGTGTAAAACATCAGTCAGTGTAGGCCATAATGACATAGTTCAAGGGTTTTCTGGAGACTAGCAGTGTGGATTCATAAGAGCACTGACCTAGGATTCAGGGGACTTTGTTCCAAGTTTTGACTTAGCTCATTTGTTCTGTGACCTTTGTAAAATATAGAGTACTATATATACATGCGATACTCACGTAGACTCATTTTTTCCACTATGAAGTCAGGGAATTATAGTGGATTCTCTAAAATTTGGTAACCTCTGATATTGGTGAAGTATCATTACTGAATATTCCTGGTGCATTGTGAAAGTGCTGAAATTTTGAACTGAGGCTATATGATTTGCTTTTACAGTAAACTGCCACCTATGAGTACCTTTCCAGGACATTTCAATGTACCTGTTGCTCAGAAATTTAGTTCTTTGAGGAAACTGGGGGAAATGGTAGATAGCAGTGAGCCCCTCTGAATAAAATGTGCTACACAAGCTTATAGGAAGACATGAGTAGGCACCAATTACTTGGACCACCTTAAAAATGAGATGATTCTGGGGGCAGCTAGGTGGCGCTGGGGCGGCTAGGTGGCACAGTGAATAGAGCACCGACCCTGGAGTCAGGAGTACCTGAGTTCAAATCCGGCCTCAGACACTTAACACTAAAAACTAGCCGTGTGACCTTGGGCAAGTCACTTAACCCCAACTGCCCTCCCCCCCAAAAAAAAAAGCAAAAAAAAAAATGAGATGATTCTGGAAGTGCCGATACTTTGGTAAAGGAGAATATGTGACCATCCTAAGTTGGTCTTTCAAATGAAACAATTATATGTGCTTAGAGTAAAAATAAAAATAAAGAGCAAGACAGCAAGATTACTAAAAATGCTTTACCTCTCTAGAGTATTACCTGTGAGTTGTGACCCCATATGGTGTCACAAAAAATTTGGCAAGAGTAAAAGGTTTCTGAATGGATGACCAAAAAATAATTAAAAACCAAAAGCATAATGCATTCAAGGTATTTCTGACAGTGCTTGCCTGTGTTGCATCTTGCAATTTCACTATATCCTTGGCTCTGAACATAAAACATGCACACTTCACACTGTATATGCCCTCAGACCATGCAACACCTATGGACACTGATGAAATCTGAAAACGGATCTCAAGTGGAAAAAAAAAAATTAAGAAACCCTGCATCTATAACTGAACTCTGTATTTGGTTCTGCTTAGTTGTGGTGATTTCTTAGTCTAGTGAGATGGAGGGTAAGGATTTTTTAAAAAAGGGGCAGTCAATCAAAGGGATATCTCTTAATTCTCTCTCCTCCTTACCATATCTAGCTAGTATGCTAGTTAAAGTCCTCATTTTGTAATCTATTGAAATAGTCTTTTAATTGGTCTCTCTGCCTATGTGACCCTGATCAAGTTACTTAACCCCATTTGCCTCAGTTTCCTCACCTGGTAAATGAACTTAAGAAGGAAATAGCAAATCACTCCAGTATCTTTGCCAAGAAAACCCCAAATGAGGTCACAAAATATTGGATGCTACTGAAAAGACTGAACAACTGTCTCCAATCTCTTTCTCCTTAAAGATATCCTGTATACAAGCACTAGAATAATTTTTCTAAAGTAACTATGTCTCTCCTCTGATTGGAAATATTCAATAACTCCCCATTAATTATAAGACAAAAATAACACTACTTATCATGACTTTTCAAAGCTCTCCTATTCTCACTCTAACCCAACTCTCCAACTTTATTTCACATTAATGCCCTTCCTCATCATATTCTCTATGTTCTAGTAAAATAGGGCTAACTAGGTCCTATCCTGTACTTTCATACTTCTGTATTCTTGTATATGGCATTTCCATTCATGAAATACGTACTACTCTCCCAGCCTATGGCCAATCTCTACCTGTTGGGATCCTGCCAAACCTATGAGATTCAATTAAAATGCCTCCATTAGTGTTTTGCTCCTCTCAGATAAAAGGGATCTTTACAAAATTTGCTCTTATAGCACAATTTTCTCTTCTTAAGTTCACTGTGTGATCACAGAATCAAAGATTTAGAGGTAGAAGGGACATTAGAAGTCTTCTACTCTAACCATATTACATTGTAGCTGAAGAAACTAAAGTTTGATTTGAATGACTTGCTCAGGGTAACCCAGGTAGTAAATATCAGGAGTAGTAGAGTGGTAGCTGAACCCAGAACTTTCTGACTCCAAGTCATGGTGCCCTATTTATTAGATTCAGATTTTTCTAAGTGCCTCCATAATTGCAAGATAAATTGTCTTATCTTTCTGGGTTTTCTTTTGCTTTTCTTAAAGTTTTTGAAGGGCAATTGGGGTTAGGTGACTTGTCCAAGGTCATACGGTTAGTTTTTGTGTTAAGTATCTGAGGTCAAATTTGAACTCAGGTCCTCCTGACTACAGGGCTGGTGCTCTACTCACCGTGCCACTTAGCTGCCCCTAAATTGTCTTATCTTTTTTTTATTTGTTTTCTTGTTTACATCATTCATTTTCATGACATTTTTGAATTACAAATTTTCTCCCCGTCTTTCCCCTGCACCAACCCTAAAACATCAATCCCACTGTAAAGCCCCTCCCCTGCTCCACCCTCTTACTTTCTGGTAGGGCAGGGAGGATCTCCCTATCCCAGCCCCTGTATATCTTAATTCCTAGTCGCAGGTATTCCAGAACTTTAAATTCTAGATTCTTTCCATTCCTCCCTTGTCCCCCACCCCCACTGGAAGGACAATCAATTCAGTACAGGCTGTGGATGTGTGATTACACAGGACATCTTCATAGTGGACATATTGTGACAGTGATCATCTGTCTCTCCTTCCTATCCCTCCCCCCCTTGTTCTATTCTCTACCCTGTCCCTGCCCCTTTACTGAAGTGTATGCTTCCAGCATCCCTCCCCCAAATCCTTCCCTCCCCTTCATCATCCCCCCCTCTCATCCCCATGGCCC
>CM053598.1:85874811-85918615 GCA_028646575.1 Pseudocheirus occidentalis
GGGAGACCCTTCCTACCCTACCAGAAAATAGGAGAGCAGAGCAGGGGAGGGGCTTTACAGTGGGATTGCTGTTTTGGGGTTGGGGCAGGGGCAAGACAGGGAGAAAATTTGTAATTCAAAAATGTAATGAAAATGAATAAGGTAAAGAAGAAAACAAATAAAAAATAAATTAAAAAAAATCAGGGTCTTCTCTGTCATCACTAAGTACCCAAGGAGAGGTATTTTCATCTTGGCTTGAGGCTGGCTCTCAGATTCTATGATTCTTCTTCCATTGTTCCAGCTTTTATCTGAATTTACCCAACTGTCACCTTGATTCAAAGGTAGGCAGTTCTCAGCTCTTCATCCAGCTCCTCATGCAGTTTCATATTGAAGTTCACAGTGCCCAGTCCACCTCAAATCCTTCACAGTTTCTGTTTCTGATAAGACAAAGCTTAACAGAGCCCAAACAACATTCATGCATATTGCCAGCACTGTCATCAATTCACTATCTTCCTATGAAACCACTACAAACCCACAATCAAAGTGTGACAACTCAACACAAAACATCAGTATAGTCCCAGGACCCCCAAAACCCTCCAGGATTTCTGTAAACAGGCAACAAGAAAACCTTCTTTCAGAGATCCCAGTAAGGTCCCAAGACTTCTATACAAATAATTATAAACAAAAGTCAACACAGACAGAACAGACAAATAGAATACCACCATCACAAGTGTTCCCTTCTCAATTCTGCCACCACAAGTGTTCCCTTGTCAGTTCTTCTCTCTCCCATCTTGTGCTTAGCTTTTTATCTGGTCATTAGCTCCTCCCTGTTCGGCCCACCTCTTATATCCTTCCTGTTCCTGTCTTTGGCAAATCCCTCTCACTGTGGGTTTAATAAGTTCTGTTTTTTAACAAAGATTTGATATAATCATAGACAAGGGTCAAAAGAAACTTGAACTGAAACAAGGTGCTAAATAATTAAGTAGGTGAATAAAGGCACTAAGTACTTCTTTGCATGGTATTACATTAGAGCATAATATAACCACTTAATAAATCCATTAATCCAACTGTCCTTTCCTCCTTTTTATTCCCTTCCTTCCTCCTTTCCACTGGTTAGCATTAACTGAGCCAGGCTTCCTCAGTGCTTTTGATATAAAGTAGTGATCATTTGTATATCTAAAGAATTTTAGGTAGACATAAATAAAAGACTCTGAGTCAGGAAGATCTGTGTTAAAATGTCTGACCCTGTATGTCAGCTATGTATGTCAGCTATGTATGTATGTATGTATGTATGTATGTATGTATGTATGTATATGACCCTGCAGGTCACTAATCTCTCTCAGTCTCAGTTTCCTTATCTTTGTAATGGGAATATAGAGTCACCTATTACAAGTGTTTGTTGAGAAGCAAATGAGGTAAAATAGAGAAAACTCAGCACAAATAAAAGCAATATGTTAATGTTGTTATTATTATTATTATTAATTATTATTTTTGAAATAACATCCCAAACAACATACACACTAAGATAAGTAATGTACCTCAGTATCTGGAGTGAGAAGATCTAGGTTTAAATCTTGCCTCTCTTACAGTTTTCATTGTGACCATAGTCATTTAATTTTTCTTTTCCTCTATTTCAGAAAAAAAGCAAACATTTATATAGTACTCACTTTGTGCCAAGCAATGTGCTAAGTGCTTTACAATTATTATCTTCTTTCATCCTCACAACCACCCTGGGAATTAGATGATTTTTACTATCCCCATTTTACAGATGAGGAATCTGAGGTAAATAGACGCCAACTTATTTTCCCAGAGTCACATGGTAAGTATTCAAAGCAGAATTTGAACTCAAGCCTTCCTTATTCCAGGCATGCTGTTGTCTACTTCACCACCTAGTTGCCTATAGTAGCTATATCACATGGCATTTGCAAGCTCAAATGAAAAAATATAAGTTAAATCTCACAACAAATTTTGAAGTACTGTGTAATTATCAATAATTTTTATTATTAAAGGCTAATCTCACACATTTCCTTGTATTTTCATTCAATTTAGATCTCAGTTTAAGAGCTAATAATTCACATTTATATGGTACTTTGAGATTTAAAATTCTCTTTCCTCACAACAATCCTATGAACAGGCATTTTGTTTAGGTATTATTAGTATTATTATACCTTTTAAGATGATGAAATTGTGCATTGCCTGGCGTCATAAACAAAAATCAGTTTAGGTGGTTAAAATTTCATAGGACTGTTTAGAATGGAGGAAAATGCTTTCAAAGGGGCTGAGTTTCTGTGTAAACACAAGTATAGAAACAAAATTATGTGTAAAATTATCAACTTAAAAGTTTCATTTCCCTTCCCGAATAGAACACAAAGTTCTTTGGGGCAAGAACTAGATAGATACAGAGATAGATATAGAGATAGAGATAGATGACAGAGATATACACATAAGCATATGTGTGTACATGTATACATACATGCATGCACATACATATGTCTGTACATGTATATGTACATACATATATAAATACACATCTATGTAGGTGTGTATACAGGTAGAAATATAGACAGGCAGAGAGAGAGAGAGAGACAGAGAGAGAGAGAGACAGAGAGAGAGAGAGAGAGAGAGACAGAGAGAGACAGAGAGAGACAGAGAGACAGAGACAGAGACAGAGAGAGAGAGAGTACCTTCCTACATAGTAGGTGCTTATAAGAATAGGCATTTTATGCTTAGTTGATATAATGCTGTATTAGATGAAATGATTTAATTACTGATTGGTACTTGGCTTCAGGTTTAAAACTTTCATTTACACTTGCTTTCAAAGCCAAGGTAAAGCTTAATCTTCTCCACCTTGTCTAGTTTGAGTATTCTAAAAACATGACTAACAAATTTCTTGGAACTTTGATGATGATGATGATGATGATAGCATTTATATAATGCTTAAAGGTTTGCAAAATGCTCTATATAAATACATACACATACATATTTGTGTGTACACATATGTATGTATGTGTGTATATATACAATTTATATGTGTATATGTACATATATACATGCATGCATATATATATATATACATATAGTTTTTACTAGATACAATCCTATGAAAGTAGGTGCTCTTTTTATCCTTATTTTTTTTCTTCTGGAATTTATTTATTTATTTTTAGTTTTCGACATTAGTTCCACAAGACATTGAGTTACAAATTTTCTCCACATCTCTCCCCTACTCCCCACCCCAAGATAGCAAGCATACTAAATGCCCTTTCCCCTAGTCTTCCTTCTCTTATACCCCTCCCCCATTATCCTTTACCCCTTACTTTCTTGGAGGGCAAGATGGATTTCCATACCCATGGCCTGTGTATCTTATTTCCTGGTTGCATGTATAAACAATTTTTTAACATTTGTTTTTAAAACATTGAGTTCTAAATTCTCTCCCTTTTTCCTTCCTCACCCATCTCCACTAGGAATATAAACAATTCAATATAGGTTATACATGTGTAGTTACGGAAAACATTTCCATAGTAGTCATATTGTGAAAGACTAGCTATATTTCTCTCTATCCTGTCATGTCCCTCATTTATTCTGTTTTCTCTTTTGACCTTGTCACTTTTCAAAAGTGTTTGCTTCTGACTACCCTCTCCCCCAATTTGCCCTCTCTTCTGTCGTTCCCCCTCTTATCCCTTTCCCTCTTACTTTGCTTTAGGGTAAGATATACAATCGAGTGTTTATGTTATTCCTGCCTTAAGCCAACTCCAATGAGAGTAAGGTTGACTCCCTGCTCTTCCCCTCTACTGTAAGAGTTTTCTCTCACATCATTTACGTGAGATAATTTAACCTGTTCTATCTCTCCCTTTCTGCTTCTCCCAATATATTTCTCACAACCTTTTAATTTTATTTTTTAGGTATCATCCCTTCATATTCTACTCACTATGTGACCTCTGTCTGTGTATACATGCATACACATACATACAAACATGTACATACAAATACACATATATACACATTATCTATGTGTACATATATACATATACATGTATATACACATATATACATATATATTCCCCATTCCCCTCAACTATCCTAATACTGAGAAAAATCTCATGGTTTACAAATATCAACTTTTCATGTAGAAATATAAACAGTTCAACTTTAATAAGTTCCTTATGATTTCTCTTTCCTGATTACCTTTTCATGCTTCTCTTGATTCTTGAATTCAAAAGTTAAATTTTCTGTTCAATTCCAATGTTTTCATCAAGAATGCTTGAAAGTCATCTATTTCACTAAATGACCAGACTTTCCCTTGAAGTATTATACACAGTTTTGCTGACTATGTGATTCTTGATTTTAATCCTAGCTCCTTTGACCTACAGAATATCATATTCCAACCCTCCCCCATTCCCTTAATGTAGAAGCTGCTAGATCTTTTGTTATCTTCATTGCATTTCTAAAATACTCAAATTGTATCTTTCTGACTGTTTGTAATATTTTCTCTAAGTCCTGGGAACTCTGGAATTTGGCTATAATATAACTAGGAATTTTCTGTTTGGGATCATTTTCAAGAGATCAGTGAATTCTTTCTATTTCTATTTTACCCTCTGATTCTAGAATACCAGGGCAATATTCTTTGATAATTTCTTGAAAGTTGATGTCTAGGGTCTTTTTTATCATGATTTTCAGGTAGTTCAATAATTTTTACATTATCTCTTCTCGTTGCCTTTTTTGTCTTTATTTGGATTTGTTTTATAATATCTTGATTTGTCATACATCATTACCTTCCATTTGCTCCAGTGTAATTTTGAAGGAATTATTTTCCTCAGTGAGCTTTTGAACTTCCTTTTCCATCTGGTCAATTCTGTTTTTAAGGCATTCTTCTCATTGACTTTTTGGGCCTTTTGAGTTAGTATATTTTTAAGGTGTTATTTTTGCTAGTATTTTGGGAGTGTCTCCTTTAGCAGGCTGTTGACACATTTTCTCATGACTTTCTTGCATCACTTTCATTTCTCTTCCCAATTTTTCCTCTTACTTGATTTTCAAAATCCTTCTTGAGCTCCTCCATGGCCTGCAACCAGTTCATATTTTTCTTGGAGGCTTTTGATGCAGAATTTTGACTTGCTATCTTCTTATGGTTCTATATTTTGATCGCCTTTGTCACCAAAGAGTGATTCTATAGTCTGATTTCTCTTCCTCTCTTTTCTCATCTTGGCAGACAATTGCTTAACTTTTGAGATCTTTGCCTTAGTACAGTGGTTCTCAACCTTCCTAATGCCACGATCCTTAAATACTCATATGTGGACATATCTGCTTGTGGTTGCACCCACATGGAGACAGAGGAGCAGTGTCTCAGTTCCTAAAACCATTGGAAATATGTGTTTTCCAATGCTCTTAGGTGACCCTGTTCAATACCCAAAGGGTTTGAAAACCACAGGTTGAGAAGTGCTACCTTAATAGAACTCTGCTTACAGCATAAAGAGTGCTGTTCCAAATTTCTGGGATTTTGCACAGGTACTATCAGAGCTTCTATTAGGCACCTGCCTCAGAACCATGAGGAAGATGTCCTCTCCTCAGCTGCCACAACCTCTGCAACACTGGTGCTCTTCACCTCAGGAGAGGCACCCAAGACTGTCACTCACATCCAAGCAGGGAAAAGCAAGAAAATCCTGCTTCAGTGCCAGCAAAGAGATTTTTGCATTTGACCTGTGATCAGCCACTTGTTCCCTCCACTATCTGTGTGTGTAGAGTTCTGGAAGCATCCTCCACAGTGGCTGCAGCCACTTCCACCTCTGCTGCCCCAGGGGCAGAGGCTGAACTGTGCTCTTCTCTCACCCATATCCAACAGAATTTTCCCACTGATCTTTTCATTTCTCTTTGATGTTTATGAGTTGAGAAATCTGAAAACTGCCACAACTGCTAGTGATTCCATCCCCTGAGGCCTTCTCTGCCTGGTCTGTGCCAAAGATCTGTTCCGGTATGGCCCTTGTGGGGCTGTGCTCCCCTCCCAGCCTGGTACAATAGACCCTGTTGGCCTGCCAGGCTGCCTTCAGTGGGAGATTTGTTTCATTCTGTCATTTGTGGGTTATGTAGCTCTAGAGTCATCATTACAGGTTTTGAGGGTGGTTGGGGCAGGAGCTCAAGCAAGTTTACATTTTGTTCCACCATCTTGACTCTGTCATTCAAGATGAGAAGACTAAGAGTGAGATACATAAGTGACTTGCCCAAGATCATATAGCTAATAAGCATCCAACACAGAATTCAAACTCAGGTATTCCTGATTCCAAGTCCAACTCTCTACCACTGTACCTTCTAGATGTCTCTTATAGCATTTGTCATCTATAATACTCAGCAATTACTTAGGCATTTCTTTGTGACATACCTTGCACAGTAATTTTAACTTTCTTCTGTATGCATTTTGGCACTGCTATGGGGGCAGCTAGCTGAATAAAGTACTGACCCTAGAGTCAGCAAGACCTGAATTCAAATCCTACCTCAGACACTTATCTCTGTGACAAATCATTTAACTCTGTTTTCCTCAGTTCCTCATCTGTAAAATGAACTGGAGAAAGAAATGGCAAATCAGTCCAGTATCCTTGCCAAGAATACCCCAAATGGGTTTATGAAGAGTCAGCCACAATGGAAAGAACTGAACAACAACAATCTTGGCAGCCCAAACAGATTGAGAGTTCTTTAAGAACAGACACTATTAGTCGCATGTATTTCATACGCCTACACAGCACCCAGTACAGTACTTCACACACTTTAGATTATTGATAAATGTGAGCAGACTGATTTATTGAGTGCTGCACTCATCTCTCCAGCCCCCTTTGTGTCTTTATACTACTGTCTCTCTTTGACAGATTCTGTTTTCCATTTTGATGTTCCTGACCCAGTCTCCTTTTCATCACATCTCTTCATCATTACAAATCAAATCAAGTCCTCCTGTTTATTTTGTGCTTACAAAGCTGCTGCAAATGATTATCAGGTAGATTTGTACCTAGATTATTTATCCTGGGACTGTAATTCTTTCCTCAATACAATTTATATCAAAGATGCTCACTAAAGCAAAATGGACCTTATTTTATTATAGTTTCTCTGTACCCCATTCATATAATTCCCTCAATTGTTACTTCTACAGTAACATCCACCGAGGATTCTAGTTTTACGAAAGCCATTCTCCTATCCACTTATGGCTGTAGCTCTTACAACTTACTTCTCCATTTTCGTCCTTGATCTTTCCTTTGCTGATCCATTTGATCATCTTCTCTCCCTTCCTCTCTCCCCAGCTATTGAAATAGGCTTCATCATAGCAATATTCCAAATCAGTTACCTTATGTATCAGGTTCCACATCTGCTGAGATGTTCTGATGAAGTATTAAGAATCTATTAAATGTCAAATGCTGTGCAAGGTGCTAGTGATACAAAATTTTTTTAAGTACCCTCTACCCTAAATTACTTTATTTCTTCTTAGGGAAAACATTTGTGCATCTGTCTATGTATCCATCTATATAGCTAGCCATCTGCCTAGAAACATACACACATGCATGTACTTATACAGTACACATATGCATTAGAATGTATATAATAAACAGGGTGGTTAGGTGGTACAGTGAATAGAGCACCAGCCCTGGAGTCAAGAGGACCTGAGTTCAAATCTAGCCTCAGACACCTAACACTTAATAGCCCTGTGACCCTGGATTAACTTAACCCCAATTGCCCTGCCTTCCCCCCTCCAAAAACAAAGAATGTATAAAAACAAATATATATCTATGCAAACACTATATATTATATCTACAAACACATATATAGATACATAAATACATAGATCATACATATATACATTGAGATAGATGTAGATATGAGGATATAGATATACATGTGAGAGAGGAACACTAGTAGCTGAGACATCAGGAAAGGCTTTATATGTAGGAAGCAGTAGTTCAGCTCCACTTTGAGAGAAACTAGGGATTCTAAAAGACAGACATGAGAAGGAAGACTGTTCCAGGAATGAGGAATGATACACGCAAATTTACCAAGAGACAAGATGTAATGTCCTATGTGAAGAGCAGAAAGAAGGCCAGGTCAGCCGGACTGAAGTCTGTGAAGGGAAGCTGTGTATATTCAGAGGAAGAAGGAATTTTAGAGTCAGTTTGTTAAAGGCTTTAAATGCCAAATAAAGGAGTCTTTATTTTATCGCAGAGGTAATACAGAACTTGTGGAGCAGGGGAGTGAACTGATAAGATCCGTACTTTAGAAACATCCCCTTAGAAGATTTAGGCAGATGGACTGTAGAGGAGAGAGCCTTGAAGCAAGGAGAGTAGCAAGAGGATTATTGCAATAATCCAGGTAAAAAGGGATGAAGGTCGGCAGTTGGGTGGTTATCTCAGGTATGCTTTATGTAATGCACTCTTTCATTTGGAGGAAACTGACTGAAAGTGCCTTGAAGAGTTATATGAAGAGAAGAATCACAAGGAAGGACAGACTAATAGAATGGGCATTCAGTGAAGAGACCCCAAAAAGTCTTATCCACATGAATACGATATCTCCTTTCTGTACCTTGGTTTGCTTCTCCGTAAATTAAAGGGTCAAGGTGAAATGATGCTCTCCAAGATGCTCAGCAGCTTGATTACTCAGACTATGAAAACTGTGCTTGAAGTTCCCATCTTCTAGGGGAAAGGTGGTAGTGATGATGACCCTTCTCTATTGGTGGTCTGTTTATTCCATTGCTAACAAAAGACCTTCTGACATTTGGCTCAGAGAACTACAACCTAAATTTCTGACACTGTAGCCAGCTGTTTTCTATTACCCTTCAAAGAAACCAGGATTAACTTTGAAGGTTAATGAAGTATTGCAATTAACAAGGAAGTTTGTGGCATCCCTTCCCAGGAGAGCTGCAGGAACAGGCTTGCCAATGGCAGCTGACACCCATTGGCCAATTAGTGCTCTATAGCCTGAACAGTGTTCCGGGGGAGCCTTCACTGCACTGTCTACAACTGCAGACTCTGCAGAAGCCTTCTTCCTCCTGCTGACATCCAGAGCTTTCTGGCCCCTTCTTTGTCTAATGGTTAAAATCCTTGATTACTGTGGCTAGACACTTATTATCTCACTGCTCTGTTGGAGCTATAGACAAATTTTGTGCAGGCAGTGTGGGACCTGTATAAGGTGTATACATTCAGTTTTATTTTTATGTTATATGATTTGACCCAAGTTCCCTTCTCTGACAAAATGAATTTTGCTGAGCAAATTCTGGACCTGGGACATCCATCCCCCCAGCTTGCCCTGGACCAGCAAAAATAGTCATGATGGGCTGTGTGTGCATATGTGTGTGGTGGGGATAGGGGGGAGGGAGGGTGGTGTGATGGGATGTTTCCAGTACTTTATTCTAAAACTCCAAATGCCATTGAGAACTGTCTGGACCATCATTTGCCTTACGATCAGGACATCTCCCAGTGAGAAAAACCCAGGCTGGGCTCTGTTCTATTATTTACAAGTGTCTAGAAGATTTGTCTGAGGAATAAATTAAAGTTGTAATGTGCATGCATCCTTACCATTTGATAGAGTTAGTCTCTTGTTAATATGCATAAGAAAAACACATTCCAGTCCAGCACTCATCCTAAGAAATGAGTAACCTTTGTACCTGGACTTTAGAGCTGATCTCATTGGGGAGCACCCTCAATTTCTGCTCATATACATCCACGTGCTTGTTTGTTTAGCTCTGACCTGATTGATTAGGAAATAAGTGCTTTCCAAGTCTACTGGGTAAATAATGAAACTTTATTAGTGATATATGTGACAAGTTTAACAATGCAAATTTTGGAGGATGTACTAGGTAATTCACTTGGCTTTGGGGTAGGTGGTAAACAATGGAGGTTTTTTGGAAGAAAAAAGTGTATTTTGATGCGTCTTTTTAAAAGGGTACTCAAATTTAGACACATCTAGAGAGTGCCACCTTGTGGCCAAATGAAAGAAAAAAATGATAGAAAAATGCATTCAGATAGTGATCTTGTTATTAACATCTGTCCATATACACCAGATCCATGGAGCTGAAAGAGAGGGGGGAGAGAATGTTTAGTCCAACTTGTTCCTGTTATAAAATCCTAAAATGAAGGCCAGAGAAATCCAATGACTTGTACGATACTGCCCAATTACTTAATCCTAAATTTAGAATGAAATTCCAGGTCTACTGACTTTCAGTTCAGCCTTCTCTCCACAATGCCACAATGGCTCTCTGATGATCACTTTTTCTATTCTCCCTCAAGAATTTAACAATTTCCTAAACAATACTTGCAAAAAAGCTTGTTTTCAGAAAAGAAATGAAACAGATTTCTAAAAATCATACTGAAAGGCCATGTTTTCTGATTTCCTTAACCAAAAAATCCAGAATAAATTCTACATAAAGGAGGGAAATAAAATACACAGTATTTTTCAAATATATGTATGTGTGCATAGAGATATAATATTATATATATGTATGCATATATATATACACACATACATACATAGATACATATTTGTGTGTGTGTATGTGTGTGAAAAGCAGCAATTGCATAGTGGATAGATGGACAGCATTAGAGTCAAGAAGATCTGGGTTCAAGTCCTATTTTTCATACATACTAACTAGCTATGTCACTAAAGTCAAGGCATTCAATCCCTCAATGCCTAAGATAATCTTCGAAAACTAATAGTTAATAACACAGCTAGCATTTATACAACACTTTAAGTCTTAAAGTGCTGTACCTTAATTATCTCATTTGACCCTTGCATACACACATACTTGTTCACACACACACACACACATACACACATGAAGAGAGATAAATGTCTATCTGCTCACATATGAGCTGTAATTCAACAAAGCTTTATCAAAGTCCAATCATGTACAGTAGCCAACACATGGAATGTAGTATAAATAAGAGGCAACCCCAAAATTCATTGACTTTACAATCTAGTAGACACGCAGAAAAAAATTATAGCACCTTGAAGCCCTCCTGCAGACACTGTCTATAAATGATCTAAAATACCTTGGGTAACATGCTCTTTTCTCTTTTCCTAAAGAGTCTCTTCCTTCCTCATGCACCCTTTCCTATTCTTCCTTCTCAGGCACCTAACTTTAAAAACCTCAGTATGAAATTGACAGTTTTTTAGGAAGGAAAAAGTGGTTATGAACTAAATATGGCACTGCAGCAGCACACCTTCTGCTGATGGGAACATTTCATCAATACATCATGCTAACATTATGCAGTGATGCTGCTCCAAGGGAATACTTCAGAATAACATCCCAACTCACCATCCTTTCTAGGGACTCACAGATGTCCTAGTTTTTTATGAGATTGAAAATTCTTCCTCTCAGGACCCACAATGGTAAACTTAATAATAAAAATAATACAAAAGCAAACATTTCCAGGTCAATTTAGAAACACATATAAAATGAAAATACTTAATCCTTTTATTGATTTTCTTTTAATTCCTTAAGTTTGTCTCTGAAGGCATCAGTGCCTCCAGCTATCCAGAGGAAAGTCAGTTTAAAATAAGGAAGATTTTTACCCCTTAATTAGGATAAAGGAAAAGAGGCAGCAGAGCAGAGGGGATTGAGGGTGAAAAATAGAATCAGGAGGAACTGGGTTCAAATCTTGGCTCTTATGAATACTAATGGGACCACAGACCTGTCACTTAACTTCTTTTTCGTGACCCAGGCAACATTATAAATTATAAATAACTTCCCTATCTATCTCAATAGATAGAGTATGAAATTCAGAGTCCTCTAAATTGATGAAATTTCAGGGCCAACCAATATAAAGAATAACCTATGTCTCTGTACTTAGGGGCAGGTAGGTGGTTCAATGGATAGAATGTTGGGCATAGAGTTAAGAAGACCTAAGTTCAAATCTGACCTCAGACAACAGTTATGTAATGATGGGTAAGCCACTTGACTCCTGTTTACTTCAGTTTTCTCATCTGTTAAAAAATACTTCCCAGAGTTGTTGTAAAGATCAAATAAGAGAATGATTATAAATAGCTTAACACAGTACCTGGCACAAATTAGGCAGTACATAAATATTAGTTATTATTTTATTGTTTTTATTACTACTACTACTATCATTACAACCACCACCACCAGTAATACTACTACTACTACTACTACTACTACTACTACTACTACTACTACTACTACTGCTACTACTGCTGCTGCTGCTGCTGCTGCTACAAAAGTACTTTGATAGTCCAAAAGTAAAGCAATGATGTCTCAGTCAATTTCTGTTTTCTAAGCATAGAAATAAACATTCATCAGTATGAAGATACATGTTCTCTCCTCAAAATATCCCTTTTGCTTCATAACATCCACACTGATCAGTTGTCCATGGATAGAATGAGCTAATATAATGAAAAATGACAATTCTATCTAAATTAATTTACTTATTCAGTGTCATATCAAACTGTCAAATATTATTTTATTGAACTAGAAAAAAACTAGCAATAAAATTCATGTGGAAAAACACTGGTCAAGAATATTAAGAGAAATAATGAAAATAAATGCAAGGGAAGGCAGCCTAGCTGTACCAGATTTAAAACTGTATTATAAAGAAAATAGAATGGTGGATTAATTGAATACATTAGGTATACAAGACACACTAGTCAATGATGATAGTATTATACTATTTGATAAAATATACTATTTGATAAAAACCAAAGACTCCACTTACTAGGATGGGAACTGACTATTTCAAAAAAACTGCTGCCAAAACAGGAAAATAGTATGGCAGAAATGAGGCACAAACCAACATCTCTCACCATATACCAAGATCAGGGTGAAATGGGTACATAATTTAAACATAAAGGGTGACATTATAAACAAGTTAGGAGAGCAAGGAATAGTTTATCTGTCAGACCTATAGAGAAGGGAAGAATTCATGACCAAACAAGAGATAAGAGTATATTATGAAATACAAATTGATCATTTTTATTACATTAAATTAAAAAACAGTTTTTGCATAAACAAAGCCAATGCAACCAAGATTACAAGGGAAGCAGGAAGGTGAAAAACAATTTTTATAGAAGGATAACAACAGGCAGTTTTCAGATGAAGAAATTAAAGCTATCTATATGAAAAAAATGCTCTAAATCTCTATTGACTAGAGAAATGCAAATTAAAACAACCCTGAGGTATCCCTCTCATACCTATCAGATTGGCTTATATGATAGAAAAGTAAAATAGTAAATGTTGGAAAAGATGTCAACAATAATATTACTAGGCCTATATCATATTACTAAGCCTATATCCCAAAGAGATCATAAAAAGGGGTAAAGTACTCACATGTACAAAAATATTTATAGCAACTCTTTTTGTTCTGGCTAAGAATTAGAAATGGAGGGGATGCCTCTCAACTGGGGAGTGACTGAACAAGTTGTGGCATATAAATTTAATGGAATACAATGCTCCTATAAGGAATGATAAGCAGGCAGATTTCAGAAAAACCTGGAAAGACTTACATGAACTGATGCTGAATGAAATGAGCAGAAACAGGAGAACATTGTGCATAATAACAGCAGCATTGTGTGATGACTAACTTTGATACACTAAGCTCTTTTCAGCAACACAATAATCTATGACAATTCCAAAAGATTTATAATGGAAAATCCTCCATATCCAGAGAAAGAACTATGGGAGTCTGAATGCAGATTGAAGCATACTACTTTCTCTTTTTTTGTTCTTTCTTGTGTTTGTCCCTTTTGTTTTGATTCTTCTTTCACAACATTCCTAATTTACTAATGGAGAGATGTTTAATATGATCATACATATATAGTCTATATCAGATTGCATGCCATCGTAGGTAGGAGGCAGGGGAGAGAGGGAGAAAAAAATTGGAACTCAAAATCGTAGAAAAGTGAATGTTGAAAAAAAATTTAAACAATATAACAACCATACTGTTTTCTTCTTAAACACTCTGAGAGGCTCTCATTCTACCTTGACTAAATGCTTTCCAAACTTTACCAATCTCCACATGCCAAAGATACTCTCATTGGCACAAGTGGAAATAGAGGTGAGATGACTTGAAGAATAAAATGCTTTCATGAGGGTCCCTCCTATCTTTCCTTTTGTCCTTCTGTACTCCAAGGAAATGTCTTTAATGTCTCTAATCCTTACTGATTACTTTATTCTGGACTCCAACATTATTTGTAACCTGTCCCAAACAATTTAACACCCAGTTAGACATTGTCTTAGATTGTTCTTGGTTTCATGTGTCTTGGACTTATCATGAAAACTAGAATTAGAATTCCATGAAAATAGAGAAATGCCTCTACTACTTCTTCTGTATCTATATTTCCTAGGCCAGTGCTGAACATTGTGACTTCTCACTGTCCTGGCAGTTTGCTTGTTTAAATTCAAACAAATGAACTTGGATTGAATTAGGGTTCTGTTCTTGGCCCTTGGAATAAAGAACATACTTATCAAATTGAGGAGTGTAAAAGTATAGGAGGAATAGCTTATACATTAAATGATAGAGCCAGATTCTATGAGATTTTGCATTAAAAAAATTAGTAAGCATTTAATTTTTAATTGCCTACTATGTATCAGCCACTGTGCTAGCTACTGGGGATAGAAAAAGAAAAAAAAATGAACAGTCTCAATTTTCTAGGAATTTGTATTCTATTTGGTAATGTAAGATCTATCTATCTATCTAGCTATCTTTAGGTATCTATATGCATCTATCCATCTATGTCTCTTCATACATTATATCCATATTATCTACATACACATTAAATGCAGAATAAGGATACAAAAATACATTGAAAATAAATCAAAGGCAGTTAAATGTAAGGAAAGTTGTAGGAAAAGTGGCAGTTGGGCTATATTTTAAATGAAAAGATGTTCTCTGAAGTTGAGGTGAGATGAGTACATTCCTAATATGGAAGATGGAAGGCCATGTATGAAGAACAGAGAGAAGACTCATTTGACTGGATAATAGAGTACATAAAATGGAGTAATATATAATGAAATTGGAAATATATGTTGGGACCAGACTTTGAAAAGCTTTACAATCCAAATAGAGGATATTATATTTGCACTGATGGAGTTTTCTGAATGAGGGTGTTATGGTTAGAGATTCACTTATGGAAAATCACTTTGTCATCTGTGTGGAGAATGGATTACTAGGGGAAGAGATTAGGCTGGGAAGACAATTAGGAAGTTCAGGGGAGTGGTGATATAGACCTGAACAAAGGTGGTATTCAAATAAAGAGAAAATGGTTCATATTAACTGTAGTTGGTAATACTGATTTGTGTGTGTGTGTGTGTGTGTGTGTGTGTGTGTGTGTGTCTAGGACAAGTAATATTAAAACAGGATACACACGAGAGCCCCTGATTTTTCCACATTCACACATCATTAATTTTTAAATAAAATTCATGTTTATTTTTAATATAAAACACTCATTTTCACAAGATTTTGAGTTCTAGAATACCAGGACAATTTTCCTTGAAAATTTCTTGAAGGATCATTTCTAGGTTCTTTTTTATCATGGCTTTCAGGTAGTCCAATATTTTTTAGATTATCTCAACTAGATCTATTTTCCAGGTCAGTGTTTTTTTTCCAATGAGATATTTCACATTGCTTTCTATTTTTCATTTGTTTAGATCTGTTTAATAGTATCTTGATTTCTCATAAAGTCATTAGCTTCCACTCTAATTCTGAAGGAATTATTCTATTCAGTGAGCTTTTGAAATTCTTTTTCCATCTGGCAAATTTGGCTTTTTAAGGCATTCTTCTCCTCATTGGCTTTTTGGGCCTCTTTTGCTATTTGAGTTAGTCTATTTTGGCCATATTTTTAAGGTTTTACTTTCTTCAGTCAGGTTGTTGACTTTCTTTTCATGATTTTCTTACATCATTCTCACTTCTCTTCCCAATTTTTCCTCCACTTCTCTTAACTGATTTTCAAAATCCTTCTTAAGCTCCTCCTTGGGCTGTAACCATGTCATATTTTTCTTGGAAGCTTTTGGTGTAGGAGTTCTGACTTCATTGTCTTCCTCCTGTTCCATGCTTTGTTCCTTTTTTCCCCCAAAAAAGGACAAGATTTCATTGCTGTGCTTGCTTTGCTTCCTTTGCTTGCTCATGTTGCCACTCAGTTACTTGACTTCTGAGCTCTTTGCCACAGTAGAACTCTGCTTCCAGAGAGGAGAGCTTTGTACCAAATCTCTGGGGTTTTTTTCAGCTGCCAGAGCTGTTAGTTGGGTGGCCCCTCCACAGATCCCATGAGCTTTGACTCAGTGGTCACACACCCCAGGACGTCCACCCAAGACAGTGATCCACATCCAAGCAGGTCAAAGCAAGAGCAATTACCCTCTGAATGGTCTCCTGGTCCCTCTATGATCTTCAGGCCAGGAGCTCTGAAGCACCCATGTGGAGGTGGCTGCAGGGCTGCATCACCTCTACTGCATCTCATCTTCTTGCCCCCAGGGCAGTGGCCAGACTGTGCTCTCCATCCCCCTGTTCCCAAACATTCCACACTGACCTTTCATTTTTTCCCTGGCATTTAATTGATAATTCTGGAAACCATCACTGCTGCTCGTGATCCACTCTCCTGAAGTCCTCTCCATCTGCTGCTGATCTGGGGCCACCCTGGGCTAAAACCACAGATTCATGTGGGGCTGGGCTTGACACCAAGCACACTGTGATATACCCTTCCTGTAGGGATTCCAGGCTGCTTTCAGCTGGAGATTTGTTTCTCTGAGTCACTTTGTGGGTTCTGTAACTCTAAAATGTGTTTAGAGTCATATTTTATAGGTATTTGAGGTGGTTTTGGGGAGAACTCATGGAGTTTTCCTGCTTCTATACTGCCATCTTGGCTCCACTCCCTAGACATATTGATTCTTGAAGCTATTTCTAATTCATAAATTCTCTATTTTTATGATTCTGAAGGAGGGACATAATAATTATTTCTAAATATCTTGAATACTGTTATGTAAATGTGGGAGTGAATACTCACCATGACTCCAAATGTAGAAACTATAATAGCATCAATGTATGTTAATTGTATGGAGGCAAATTTAGGCCAAATATAAGGAAGAACTTTCTAGGAACCTTAGTGGCCTTATCATGGAATCTTGGGGGAAAGGTGTCCATATCACTATGTGTTCAAATAAAGGTTGAAAATCTATTGGTAGGGGGTGCAGCCAAGGTGTCAGAGTAGAGGTAGCAGTCTAACTGAACTTTCCTATTTCCCTCTAAACAACTTTAATACAACATTTCAAATAAAATTATGCAGGAGCATATACCAAAAAAATGATCAGGGGAGACTTTTTTTCCAGCCCCAAACAACTTGGGATTTTGACAGGAAAAGTCTGTGACATCAGGGAAGGAAAGTTTATGTGGTAACATCAATGGTAGGAGGCAATAGTAGCAGGAGAAACTTTAGGAACTCTTAGCCCAGAATCAGCCCAAATAACTGGTCAGAAAGAGATTACAGAGGAATCTAAGCTGGCACTGTGTTCAGGACCCTGTTAAATTACCCAAGGTCACATTTCCAGGGTTTAGAGTACCCCTAGTGCCTTGGGCTACAAGAAAGCGGGGGTATTGTGTTGATAAGGAGCAGAGCACAAATAATGAGAGTATTGATCCTACTTCTCTGTATATCACACCATCTTGGAAGCATTGAAAACATGCAGACCCACAGAGCTAGTTCCGAAAACAGAAGCAGAAAAAGGCCTGGAGCTGGTATAGTGTCTCCCTATTCCCAGGAAGCAAAGTTCAACTTTAGCATGAAGTTTAAAGTTGAGAAATAGGCTAGAAAAATGAATAAACAACAACAAAAGAACTTGACCATACAAAACTACTACAGCAGTAGTTTGAGATACAAACTCAGAAGAAGACAACAAACATGGAAACAGTTAAAAGTAAGACTTCAAAGAAAACTAGAAATTGTACACAGGTCAAACAAGAATTCCTAGAAGAGTTAAAGAAAAAAATCAGTGGCAGAAGAAAAATGGAAAAAGAAATGGGAAGGATGCAAGAAAAATATGAGGGGAAAAAGAATTCGCAGCTAAGCAAAAGAACAAGAATACTGGAGAAATTAACACCTTAAAAACCAAAGTTGGCCAAATGATAAAAGAGGTATAAAAAGTCACTGAAAAAAAGAATATCTTAAAAAGCATAATTGATCAAATGAAGCAAAAGAGGTATGAAAGCTCACTGAAGAAAATATTCGGCTTTTCAAAAATCAATTTATTTGTCTCATGTTTCCAACATTCATTTTGATAAGATTTTTGAATTCTAAATTTTTCCCTCTGCCTCCACTCACCCCCCCCACTCAAGATTACACACAATCTGATAAAGGCTATACATGATCATATTAAATATATTTCCCCATTAGTTGTGTTGTAAAGAAGAATCAGAACAAAAGGGGAAACCATGAGAAACAAAGCATATGTACACACACACACACATACACACACACACGAAGATGGTATGTTTTGATCTGCATTAAGACTCCATAGTTCTTTCTCTGGATGTGGACAGCATTTTCCATCTGGAGTCTTTTGAAATTATCTTAGATCATTGCTTTACTCAGAAGAATTAAATCTAACAAAGTCAGCCATCACACAGTGTCACTGATACTGTGTACAATGTTCTTTTTCAGCTCACTTCACTCAGCATCAGTGCATGCAAATCTTTCCAGGTTTTTTTAAAGTCCTCCTTATCACAATTTCTTATAGAATATAAATATTTCACCACATCTATATGCCACAACTTGTTCAGTCAATTGATGGGCGTCCCCTAAATTTCTAATTCTTGGCCACCACAAAAAGAGCTGCTATGAATATTTCTGTACAAGTGGGTTCTTTTTTTCTTTGTTATGGTTTCTTTGGGATACAGACCAAGTAATGGTATGGCTTGATGAAAAGTTATGCACAGTTTGACAGACCTTTCGACATAGTTCCAAATTATTCTTCAGAATAGTTGGATCAGGTCAAGATCCCACCAATAATGCATTAGTGATTTGATGTTCAACATCTCCAACATTGATCATTTTCCTTTTTTGTCATGTTAGCTAATCTAGTAGGTGTGAGGTAGTAATTTAGAGCTGGTTTAATTTTAATTTCTCTGATTAATAATGATACAGAGCACTTTTTCATATGACTATAAGTAGCTTTAATTTCTTCATCTGAAAACTGCCTGTTCATATCATTTGATCATTTATAATTGGGGAATGAATTGTATTTGTATAGATTTGATTCAGTTCTCTATATATATCAGAAACAAGGTCTTTATCAGAAACCCTGATTATGAAAATTGTTCCAAGCCTTCTGCTTCCCTTCTAATCTTGATTGCTTTGGCTTTGTTTATGCAAAAACTGGTTTTTTTTCTTAATTTAATGTAATCCAAATTATCCATTTCATATTTCATAAAGTTCCCTCTCTTGTTTGGTCCTAAACTCTTCTCTTCCCCATAGATGTGACAGGTAAACTATTCTTTGCTCTCCTAATTTGCTTATAGTTTCACCCTTTAGGTCTAGATCATGTATACATTTTGATCTTATCTTGATATACAGTGTAAGATACTAGTCTCTGCCTAGTTTCTGCCATCCTACCTTCTGGTTTTCCCACCAATTATTGTGAAATTGTGAGTTCTTATCCCAGAAGCTGGAGTCTTTAGGTTTATCAAATTGTAGATTACTATAGTCAATGCTTACTATGTCTTATGTACCTAACCTTTTCTGCTGATCCACCAGTCTATTTCTTTGCCAGTATGCAGTTGTTTTGATGATTATTGCTTTATAATGCAGTTTTAGATCTGGTATGACTAGACCAAATTCCCTTGCACTGCTTTTTCATTAATTCCCTTGATGTTCTGAAACTTTTGTTTTTCCAAATGAATTTTGTTATTATTATTTTCTAGCTCTACAAAATATTTTTGGGTAATCTGGTTAGTATGGCACTGAATAAAGAAATTAATTTAAGTAGGATTTTCATTTTTATTTTTTTTGCTTGGCCTCCCCATGAGAAAATGATATTTTTCCATTTATTGATATCTGAATTTATTTGCGTGAAAAGTGTTATACAATTGTGTTCATATAGTTCCTGGGTTTGTCTTGGCAGGTAGAATCACAAATATAGTAATTATAACTCTTAATGTGAATAGGATGAACTCAGCCATAAAATAGAAGTGGATAGCAAAATGCATTATAAAGCCAAATCTAACAATATGTTTTCTTAGAAGAGACACACTTGAAAGATAAAGAGACATGAATTTAAAATAAGGAACTGAGGCTGAATCTTATATACTTTAGCTAAAGTTGAAAGAAAAGGAAGGGATAACAATCATGATCTTAGACAAAGCAAAAATTTACCTAATTTTGTTATATCTACCTGTATTTTGTTAAAGGTACAAAAGACAATAAATCAATATTAAAATATAAAAAGTTTCTCTTATAAAAGCCTTCGTTTCTTGGATATGTAAGAAACTGAGTCATATTTATAAAAATCAGAGCAGCTCTCCAACTGATTTGGTCAAGTAAGATGAATAGGCAATTTTCAGAAGAAATAAAGGCTATCTTTAGTGCTATGGGGAAAATGTTCCAAATAACTGGTGACTTGAGAAAAAAACAAATTAATATTATTTTTGAGTTACCACCTCACACATATCAGATCAGTTACCATAACAGTAAAGGAAAATGACAAAAGCTGGAGGGAAATGTGGAAAAATAGGGAAATAATGCACTGTTGGTGAAGTTATGAACTAGTCCAACCATTATGAAGATCAATTAGCAACTATGACCAAATAATTATAAAACTGCGGATACCCTTTGGCCCAGAAATATCACTACTAGGTCTGTATCCTAAAGAGATCAAAGAGAAAAATCAAAGGAACTATATGTACCAAAAAATATTGATAGCAGCTCTTTATTGTGGTGACAAAAATTTGAAATTGATAGAAGGCCCAACAGCTGGGGAATGGCTGAACAAATTGTGTTATATGGTTGTAATGGAATATTATTGTTCTATAAAAAACTAAGAAATGACAAAGGAGGTGGTTTTAGGGAAAAAACCCTGGAAATACGTACATGAACTGATATAGAATGAAGTGAGATCAATGTACACAGTAGCAGAAATTTATAATCACCATGAAAGTCAACTGAGAAAGACTAAGCTACTCTGCTGAACATAATGATCCAAGATAGTTTTGAAGAACTCATGATGAAAGATGTCATCCATCTCCAAAGAGAGAACTGGTGATCTCTGCATGCAAATTGAATTAATATTTTTTAAACTTCCTCCATTTTTCTTGCTTTTTTGCTCCATAATTGATATGGATATGTTTTTGCATGATTTCACATGAATGATTGACATTCTATTACTTGCCTTCACAAGAGGTGGGAAAGGGGCAGGAGGAAGGCAGATAAGTTGGAAATAAAAATTTAAAGAAGAAAAAAATTTTCAAAAGAATTGAAAAAAAGAAAGACTATTGGTTGGGCATAGTTCCTACATTGGGTGGGTGGTTAGATGAAATGTTTGCTAATATAGTTTCTAGTTTTCTTTTAAGGCCAATATTTTATTGATCTTCCTCCCCTTTTTCTTCTCTTTGTGTAACTTTGTCAGGAGAACAATTAACTCATGGTAACTCTTTCTTAAAATGTCAAACTCTCTGAAAATCATGAGTTTTTTGTTTAAATGATACAGCATCAGGTTTACAGTCTCCTTGAGTGCATTAAGTGCTCTCTAAGTTTGAGGTACCTAATCTCACTGTCCATGCTGCTTCAATGGACATAACTTTCTTTCAGCCTTAGCAAGTTTTTGATCATTTCACAGACTAATGCAGGAATTTCATTGAATCACAGCATATTAGAATTGGAAGGAGCCAACTCTGGGTCATTGATTCCTGTGTGTCTCTGAACAAAAAACCTGTTTACAATTTTATTTTTCCATCTACTACTGATCCAGCATATGCTCTTTGTTTGTTATGTATCTTAGGGTAAGTTTCTAAAATACAAAACCATGAGGTTTTCTCCAGGTGTTAAATACTCCAAAACTGTTAGGATATCCTGCATATGGAAAGCAGAACCCTACAGGGAATTTTTGAATCCAGTAAAAGTAGCATTTTTTAAAAGCACCTTGTTAGCCCTATCTGCCTGCTGGTCACATAGCATTCACAGCTGGCTCCTCAGGGTGCCTTGGTGAGAATGGTTACAAATCTCCACCGAGTTTTCTCCATTAACATTTCTGGCAGATCTGAGAAAAGAAAGTACATGAATTGAACCCAAGGTTATGGAGAATACAGCTTTGCAGCAGAGAAACAACTCTATTAATTTAATTACCTTTAAAGCAAAACAGCTTGGAGGAGATACCTGCCAGTGAACTGATAATACAGCATTTCTAGGGAACTTGTGTCTCTGACAAAATGGTTAGACAGTGGGTAGGGAGATTTGGAAGGAGAGAAAGGAAAAGGAGCAATTTCCTGGGAGTCTGATGTTTAGGGTGTCTGCTATCCAGTACTTAGCACAAATGTGAAGTTAAGAAAGTTGTTAGTACTGCCTTATATACTTTTGGCAGGATAATAAAGGGCATATGGTCCTGGACTTGGAGACAGGAAGTCTACTTTGAGATCCCACCTTGGATATGTGTTCAAGATATGTTATCCTAGGAAAGTCATTTAAACTATTTGTATACCAGTTTCCTGTAAAATCAGAATGAGATGTTCTTTAATGGTATTTCCAAATTCAAATCTATGATCCTATGATCTTCCCTTCCCCATTGAAAAAGAATGAAGAAGAAGCAGAGTAGCTTGTTACTCAAGAGAAAGAAATGAATTAGAAGGTGGCAGCAAGGTGAAAGTAGGAGTTTAGATAAAACATTAATTTACTGTACTCTCTATGTTTTTACTCCCTATTCTATAGTATATTCCCTTGACTTTGAACTATCTGCTTAGCAACTGAATGAGCTACTTGTCTGAGCCATTTGGTAATCTCCACTCAAACAATAGCCTTGGTAAAAAAGTTGCCTTGGCTTTTGACTCACATCTGTTCTCTTTTCTATCACTGTCCCTCCATACACAGAATATTGACCATCCTACCACATGGGAGAATTCCATGGTATCTGCCAGTCTTGTCTCAGCAGTGCATGGCAGAGATTTGTACTTTGTCCAGTTAAAAAAGAACACTTTCCCCTTTAATTAGGAGTCCATCACCTTGACCAGACAACACTGAAGACAGAAATGCTATAAACATATATATGTGGAAAATAAGAAATATTTATTTACTAGAGGAATTCAATGGCTAAATTAAAAATCAAAACAAAACTTTTTCTCCAAAAAAATCTTATTCTACAATGGAATGTATTCTATTGACCCTTTAGAGAGCCCTCAGATTGGTGGGAGTTTTATTTGTTTGTTTTGATTTTGCTTTGTAATGCACTCTGAGTTTTCTCTCAAAAGACCCTCTTTATATAACCATCGGGAGTCTAAAAGAAAGCAGAGGCCACCATGAATAGGTTCTTTTCATAGGATATAGCCCCAAAAAAGGAGGAGTTCACTACTTGTAAACAGTGTAGAAAAAAGCAAAGGAAAAAAAAACACATGGATAGGTTGGATAAAACATGGAGCTCTTGTTGGAATAAGACACATGAACATTCTTGCTACCATCTGCTAACCATAACATCTACCAAAGGGCAAGAGGCAACGTTGTCTTTCTTTTCTCTGAATATGGTATGCTGGCTCTAGCTGAATCACTTGGCTTAGAATGGTGTTGAATAATTCATAAAGGAAGGCCATCCCTACAGGGTACAAAAAACAAATCACAGAAAAGCTTAGAGTTCTGGTTATGTCTAATTAAAATCCATTACTCCTCTGGCCAACACCTTTATGCTCTCACTCTCCTGTGAATCGATGTTCTGAAGCTGCAAGGAGAAGTTGGAGAATCGTATCCTTTTACAGAGTCAGGAATAGTCAGACTTCTATCCTTCTGACTCCTGAACCCAGCTACTGTAGGGTCTGTGGGAAAATGAGGCTGTTAATGATCTGCAAAAACTCAACCTTTTCTGCCAAGAGGCAATTTTGGTCTTGGGTTACTATTCCAAAGTAAAGGTGCTTGGTTTCTTTTTTGAAAGCTAATTTGCATAGACACACATACTCCTATATCCTCTATTGATCCGTTAAGAAATAGATCACATCTCTGTGTTTACCTTTAATGATAAAAAAAGAAGTGTTTTCCAACCTCCACATACAGAAATTGGCATTAGGGCTAGAACTCCCTGTGCCTCATTAAAAAGGCCTAATTAAAACACACAACTTGATTTCATGAATAAAGAAACATAAAATGGACAAATCATTAGCTAATTTGATTTTTAAAAAGAAAACCAAATATCAGGTATCAAAACTGAAAAGTGCGACTGCACCACCAATGAAAATGAAATCAAAGAAATTATTAGGAGTTATCTTGCCCAATCATATGCTAGTAAAACTGACAATCTAAGGGAAATGGATTGATATTTATAAAAATATAAACTGCCCAGATTAATAGAAGAGGAAGTAGAATACTTAAATATCTCTATCTTAGAAAAAAGAAATTGAACAACTCAACAATGAATTTCCTAAGAAAAATCCCTAGAAACAGATGGATTTACAAGTGAATGTGACCAAACATTTAAAGAACAATTAATCATAACACTGTATAAAGCATTTTTAAAAATAAAATAATTTTATACAACTTCTTTTTATGATACATGCATGGTTTTGATACCTAACCTATGGGAGAGACAAAATAGAGAAAGAAAAACATGTCATTAGTGAATATCAATGCACAAATTTTAAATATAATACTAGCAAAGAAATTATAGCAATGTATCTCAAAGTATATATACTATCACTGGGTGGAATTTATACCAGGAATGCAGAGCTGGTTCAATATTAGGAAAATCTCAGCATAATTGACTATATCAATTACAATAACAAAAATCAGATGACTTTAGTAATTAATACCTAAAATGCCTTTGACAAAACACAACATTCATTCCTATTTAAAAAATAGAAAGCAAAGGAGCAAATAGAGCCATTTTTAAAATTATAAGTAGTAGCCATATAAAACAATAAGAAGCATCAATTATAATTTCAATATTATTTTGAAGTCTTCCAAATAAGATCAGGAGTGAAGCAAGGAGGTCCATTATCACCACTATTACTCAATTTGCCATTTTTTTAGTCATCTCAGTTGTGTTGAGTTCTTTATAATCTCATTTGTGATTTTCTTGTCAAATATACTGGAGTGGCTTGCCATTTCTTTCTCCAGCTCATTTTAAAGATGAGTAAACTAAGGCAAACAGGATTAAGTGACAGATTCATACTGCCAGTAAGTGTCTGAGTTCATAATTGAACTCCGAAAGACTCATTTTCCTGACTCCTGGTCCAGAACTCTTATCTATTGTGCCACCTAGCTACCCTACTATTGTTCAATATTGTACTGAAGGTGCTAATTATAGCAATAAGACAAGAAAAGGAAATTGAAGGAATAAAATATACAGTCAGGATACAAAGTGTCATTTTTTTCAGATGATATAATGGTATGCTTAGAGAACCCTTGATAATCAGCTAAAAAAAAACAAGTTGAACCAATTAACAATTTGAGTAAAGTTGCAGAATACAAAACAAACTATCATAAATCATAACCATTTCTATGTTCTTCCAACAAAAGGCAACCTGAAGGGATAATAAAAGGAATTTCATTTAAAATAACTGCAGACAGCATAAAATACCTGAAAGTTTAACTGCCAAGATAAGCCCAAATTTCATATGAATATAATGATGAAATACTTTTTGAGACAAATAAAGACAATCTAAACAATTGGAGAAATAGTAATCGTTCATGGGTTGGCTGGGACAACATAATAAAAATCACAATCTTACCTAAGCTAATTTACTAATTCAGTATCATACTACTCAAATGAGGAAGGATCTACTTTAAAAAAACTAGAAAAAAAAATAAAAACAGAATTCATCTAGAAGAACACAAGGTCAAGAATATCAAAGAAATCAATTAAAAAGTAAAGGAAATTATTTTAGCAGTTCCAGATTTCTAATGATATTACAGAATGGTAATCATCAAAAAAAATGATATTCAACAAGAAATAGTGATATCAAAAGTTTATAATTATATGAAAAATGCTCTAAATTACAATTGATTAGGAAAATGCAAATTAAAATGAAGTTGAGTGGGGCAGAGGCAAGATGGCAGTGCAGAAGCAGGAAAATTCCATGGCTCTCCCATAACCACCTCAAATATCTATAGAATGTGATGCTAAACAAATTTTAGAGCTACAGAACTTATAAAATGACAGAGAGAAACAAATTGCCTGCTGAAGGCAGCCCAGCAGGCAGACAGAAAGAATCTATTGCAGTGTGCTGGGACCTGAGCCCAGCCCTATGTGAGCCCATGGTTTTAACTTCAGGGTAGCCCCAACTAGCAGCTGCAGTGGACTTTGGGAAAGTAGATCACTAGCAGCAGTGGTGGTTTCCAGAATTATCAAACCATAAATTAGAAAGAAAAAGTGAGAGGTCAGTGAAGGACTCTGTTGGAACTGGAGGGGGGAGCAGATGAGCAGGTCTGGCCCCTGCCCCCAGAGCTAGAAGTGGTGGAGGTGCTGTGGCCCTGCTACCATTCAGAGGCTAAGTGCACTTGCCTTAACCTGCCTGTATTGGGATCATGGTCTTGGGTGGTAGGCCTGAGGTGCGTGACCAGTGCGCCAAAGCTGGTGAGAGCTGCAGAGACAGCATCCCCCTAATAGCTCTGGCAGCTGCAAAAACCCCAGTGATTTGGGACAAAGCTCTTCCCTCTGGAAGCAGAGTTCTACTACGGCAAAGAGCACAAAATTCAAGTAACTGAGTGGCAACATGAGCAGACAAAGGAAGCAAAGCAAGCACAGCAATCCAACTTTAAATTCCTTTTTTCGGGACAAAAAAGGGTCAAAGCGAGGAACAGGAGGAAAACAACACAGTCAGAACTCCTGCACCAGAAGCTTACAAGAAAATATGAACTGCTTTCAGGCCATGGAGAAGCTTAAGAAGGATTTTGAAAATCAAGTAAGAGAAGTGGAGGAAAAATTGGGAAGAGAAATGAGAATGATGCAAGAAAATCATGAAAAGAAAGTCAACAATGTGACTTAAGAAAACACCACCTTAAAAAATAGATTAACTCAAATGGCAAAAGAAGCCCAAAAAGCCAATGAGGAAAAGAATGCCTTAAGAAGCAGAATTTTCCAGATAGAAAAAGAATTTCAAAAGCTTACTGAAGAAAATAATTCCTTCAGAATTAGAGTGGAGCAAATGGAAGCTAATGACTTTATGAGAAAGCAAGATTCTATTAAACAGAACCAAACAAGTGGAAAAAATAGAAGGCAATGTGAAGTAAGTCCTTGGGAAAAAAAAATACTGACCTGGAAAATAGATCCAGGAGAGATCATTTAAAAATAATTAGACTACCTTAAAGTCATGAACAAAAAAGAACCTAGAAATGATCCTTCAAGAAATTCTTAAGGAAAATTCCCCTGATATTTTAGAACCAGATGGCAAAATAGAAATGGAAAGAATTCCCCAATCACTCCTTGAAAAAGATCCCAAAAAGAAAACTCTTATGGTTATTATAGCCAGGTTCTGGAGTTCCCAGATCAAGGAGAAAATATTACAAGCAGCCAAGAAGAAACAATTTGAATATTGTGGAAACACAATCAAGATAACACAGGATCTAGCAGCTTCTACATTACGGCATTGAAGGGCTTGGGATATGATATTCTGGAGGTCAAATGAGCTAGGATTAAAACCAAGAATCACCTACCCAGCAAAAACTGAGTATAATGTTTCAGGGGAAAATATGGTCATTCAATGGAATCTATCTCCCTATAATTTCTTCTTCTTTTTTTTGCTTTTCTGGGTGGTGAGGAGAGATAGAAGGGCAATTGTGGTTAAGTGACTTGCCCAAAGTCACATGGCTAGTAAGTGTGTCAAGTGTCTGAGGCTAGAATTGAACTCAGGTCCTCCTGGCTCTAGGGCCGGTGCTCTATTTATTGCACCACCTAACCACCCCAACTTTCAAGCATTCTTGATGAATAAAACAGAGTTGAATAGAAAACTTGACACTCAAATACAAGAAGCAAGAAAAACATGAGAAGCCAAACAGGGAAAAGAAATCATAAGGAACTATTTACATGAACTATTTGCATGCCTACATGAAAAACAATAATTGTAACTTATGAAACTTTTCTCAGCATAAGAATAGTTGAAAGAAATATAAATGTGTGTGGATATACATATATATACACACATGTATATGTATTCGTGTATGTATATATGCATACATATATGTCTATAGAAGAGGGTATATGCTTTTATGAATACAGATGTGAGTGTGCATATATATGTGTGTGTATAGGTATACATAGACAGAAGGCACAGGATCAATTGAATAGAAAGAGATGATATTTAAAAGATGAAACTGAGGAAGGAGAGAGAAATATAACAAGAAGAGATTGGGAGAGAGAGAATGGTGTAAATTATCTCATATAGAAGAGGCAAGGGGTAACTCTTACAATGGAGGGGAGGAACAGGAAAGCAAAAGGGAATGGGTCAACCTTACTTTCCTTGAATTTAGCTTATGGAGGGAATGACACACACTAAATTGGGCATCTTGCCCTACAGAAGAGTAGGGGTGAAGGGGATGAGAGGGGAGAATGATGGAGGGAGGGCAGGTAGGGAAGGTAGTTAGAAGCACACATTTTTGAAAAGGGACACGGTCAAAGTAGAGAATAGAACAAGTAGGGGGTGGGATAGGATGGAGGGAAATATAGTCAGTCTTTCACAATATATCCACCATGGAAATGTTTTGTGTAACTACATATTCACAACCTATATTGAATTGCTTATCTTCCCTGTAACAGTGGGTGACAAGGGAAAAAGGGAAAGAATCTCGAATTCAAAGTTGTAAAATTAAATGTTTAAAAAACAAACAAACTTGAAATGTCATTTTACACCTACCAGAGTAGCTAAAATTATAAAATGGGAAACCTACAAATGTTGGAGAGAATGTGGAAGAATCAGTACACTAATTCACTGTTGGTATAATTGTGAATTAATCCAAACATTTTGGTGAGCAATCTAGAATTATGTTCAAAGAGCTATTAAACTGCCTGTGTCCTTTTACCCAGCAATGCTACTACTTGATCTATTTCCAGAGATAATGAGGGGAAAAGGAAAAGAAGACGTATATTCTAGAATGTTTATGGCAGTTCTTTTTGTGCTGGCAAAGAACTGGAAATTGCAGGGAATTAAGGAATACCTGAACAAGTAGTAATATATGATTGTGACGCAATACTATCATATAAGAAATGATGAAATCAATGATTTTACAAAAACATGGAAACACTTGCATGAAATAATGAAGAACAAAATAAGCATAACCAAGAGAGCATTATATAAAGTAAAAACAGTATTTTTAAGAACAACTTTGAGTGAATAAGTTATTTTGACCATTATAAATACCAAAATTAACTATAAAAGACACATGAAAGATAAAATACTATCTGTATTCAGATAAAGAACTGATAAATAGAAGTAGATAGACAGACAGACAGACAGATAAATAGATAGACAGACAGATAGATAGATAGATAGACAGATAGATAGATAGATAGATAAATGAGAGATAGATATAATTTTTGTCTAATGGTAACCATCTCTAGGGTAGAGGTGGGGGAGGGAAGTAAAAAGAAATTTACAGGATAATTTTGTTGTATATTTGAAAAGAGTAGCAAATTATGCATAGCAGATTTGCAGTTTCATGTTCAGTCATCTCTTTATTGCATCATATTATAGAAATGCTGCTTTTGTTCCATAAAGTAAAAAGAAAAACTTAAAAAAAAGAAACCGAGTGGTAGATAAATGGAATATATAGGGCACACAATACACGGGGCAGTTCCGTGCTACAGTAAATATGCTTTGAGTCTGAAACATTCATCTTCCTGAGTTCAAATCTGGCCTCATAATCTTACTATGTGACCCTGGGCAAGTCATTTAAGCCTGTTTGCTCAATTCCTCATCCATTAAGTTAGCTGGAGAACATTTCAGTATATTTGCCAAGAAAATGCCAAAAGGAGTCATGAAGTCTCTGACATAATTAAATGACTGAACAGGAATAAGACAATACACGGTAGTAAATGACCTGAGTAATCCAGTGTTTGATAAACCAAAAGATCCAAGTTTGGGGGGTAAGAACCCAATATCTGACAAAAAACACAGTGAAAATTAGAAAGCAGTTTGGCAGAACATAGGTATAGACTAACATCTCACACTATGTATGAAGATAACGTAAAAATGGGTAAATGATTTAGACATAAAGAATAATATAATAAGTAAAATAGGGGAACATGGAGAAATGAACCAATCATATCTATGGATAAGGGAAGACTTTATAACCAAACAAAATATAGAGCGGATTATGAGATGGAAAATAGTTCATTTTGATTTTATGAAATTAAAAGGCTTTGACATGAACAAAATTAATGGAATCAAAATAAAAAGAAAAGAAAAAATCAGGAAGAATTTACAACAATTTTCTCTGATAAAGGCCTCATTTCTCAAATATATAGGGAACTTAGAAAAATTTATAAAAATAAGGAACATCTCCCATTTGATTAATAGTCAAAAGATTTGTAGAGGGAGTTTTCAGAAGAAAAGATCAAAGCTATCAGTAGTCACATGAAAAAATGCTCAAAATCACTGCTGGTTAGAGGAATACAAATTAAAGCAACTCTAAGATACAACTTCACACTTCTCACATCGACTAAAATGAGAGGAAAGGAAAATTACAGATTTTGGAAGGGATAGGGGAAAATTAGGACACTAATGCCCTGTTGATGGAGTTGTCAACTGATCCAAACATTCTGGAGAGTAATTTGCAACTATACCCAAATGACTATAAAACTTCTTTTACCCTTTGACCCAGTAAAACTACTGCCATGTCTATATCCCAAGGGAAAAATTATCTATTTGTACAAATATATTTATAGCAACTCTTTTTGTGGTGACAAAGAGTTGGAAATGTGCATCAGTTGAGGAATGGCTAAACAAGTTTCGGTAGGTAATTATGATGGAATACTATTGCTCTATAAGAACTCAAGAGGTGGGGTGGCTTCAGAAAAAACTTGTGAAGACATATACAAATTGACACATAGGGAAGTAAGCAGAACCAAGAGAGCGCTATACACAGTGGCAGCAATATTGTGTTGATGATCAGCTATGAAACAATTATTTTAATGAACACAATATCCCAAGACAATTCCAAAGGACACATGATAAAAAAATGCAATCCACATCCTGAGAAAGAACTGATGAACTCTGAAGGAAAATTAAAACTTTTTAAAACTCTTTATTTTCACTTTATTTTTCCTTTCTTTTACCACATTGCTAATACAGAAAAGTTTTACATGACCTCATACATATAATCAAAATCAAAGGGCTTGCCTTCTCAAGGAAGAGGGAGAGGAAAGAGAAAAGGAGAAAATTTGAAATTAAATATTTTTAAATGTTTTAAAAATTGCACATAAATAGGAAATATTGAATGAAATGATGATGATGATAATGATAACAGCTGTTAAACAAAGGCAGATGTATGACCCTATCCTTTTCCTGACTTGCCACTCATTTTTTTTCCCCTCCTTCTGCCTCTTCTAGAAACAGCAAGTGACTGGATGGGCTCTCACTATTCTAAGTGATTTACTACCACAAAACTTAACTGGAGCAGAGACTAAACCACATAAATTGAATCTCAGGGGATGGAGCAAAATGTTTCCTGCTCACAGACAACTCCTTTAATTACCAAAAAAAATACAGATTCTAAGGCAAAACAATGCATTCCCACTCCTATGCCATTACACTGGACAATGAATCCACCAGACATTCCTGGAAACTAAAGTGTAGTTGGTGACTTCTAAACAGGAAACAGTGGAGAAGTAAGTCTCCGGGCTTTTGAACCTGTTGTCCACTGGGGAAAGCCCTGGGCTTGGAACTAGGAAAGCCTGGGTTCAGATGACACCTCAGATACTTATCGCATAACCATGGACAAATCACTTAACTTCTCTATACCTCAGTTTCTTCACCTGTAAAATAAAGTGGGTAGAATGAATGACCTCTAAGATCTCTTCAAGTTCTATAATTATGGCCCTCAACCTCCTCCCGTGAGTAGCCCAGTTGGTCCATTATCTTTGCGTACATCAATATAAATTCTCTCCTTCTAATCCTCTCTCTCCTATAATTGCCAAATCCATACATTCGCTGAAATTATTTGAGCATATATGCCACATTAGTAATTCCGATTAAATGTTCCTAATTTCTTTTGGTATTACCATACACCCAGTCATTCAGCTTTGAGCCATTCTTGACTATTCTTTTTTTTTGTTTTGTACTTTCCCCATTTGCCACACACACACACACACACACACACACACACACACACACTTCAACTATGTCTTATCTTTTTCATATGTGTGTATGCATGGATGTGCATATTTCTTTCCACTTCTACTACCTTCACTTTACTGCACATCCTCATTATTTTTCCACCTGATGTAGTAACCATGATAACTATTCTCCTTTGCTTTTGGTTATTTCCCCTATCATTTGTTCTTAATATGACTGCCAAAGTAATCAAGTAAAAATAATGCATGTGTAAATGATCATGTCAAATCACAGCAGCTATAATCTACATCATTTACTAGTTCTATATTGCCTATTTAAAAAAAATAAATTCTTTAGCCTGGCCTTCAAGGCCTTCCATAATTTTTCTTTAGCATTTACCATTTACCATTCTTTCCAACCTTCTGTCACATTACTCCCCTTCATTCACTCCACACAATAGCCAAACTGGACTATTCCTTCTACAGTTTCATCCTCCCTTCCCCCAGAGCTATGCCTTTGTTTATGCTGTCCCCAGTGACTTGTAAGGACTCTTACTTAAGATCTTTCCCAGGCTTCTTCATGAATGCCTCTACATTCAGCTCAGATGACAACTATTCCATAAGGCTTTTCTTAATCTCTGCCCCACTCCTAGTTAAAATTCATATTCCTCTTCTTAATTTTTAGGACATGATATTGAATCTCTTCCATGAATTTAATACTTTAAATAGGTCCACTTGACTTCATTATCTAGAATGTATTGCTCTAGAACAGTAACCACAATATCATAGTTATTGATGATATTAAGGGCATTCTTATATAGATCTTTTGTATATTTTGTATATTCTTGTCACCTCTTCTTAATCTCTTCTGTTTCTGTTTAGTCCCTACCATGTTTGTCTTTTATCAGCCAATTTTTATTATTAAATTTTATTTTTAATTTATAAAATAAAACAAGAATTTCTATAACATAGGACAGTAAAAAAAAAGACGATTTCACATGAAACTGAAAATACAACTTGCTATTCCTTTCAAACATACAACAAAATTGTCACATAAATTTCATTTTTTCTTACCCCTGATCATTTTTACATGAAATGTTCACTTGGTATCGCTTAATTTTTTGAAGAGATTCCTTGTTTCTCCCATTCTCTTTTTTGCATTGCTCATTTAAGAAAATTTTATCTTTCCTCACTATTCTCTGTAATTCTGCATTTAGTTGGATATATCTTTCCCTTTCTCCACAACCATTCACTTTTCTCATCAGACATCCATTTTGCTTTCTTGCTCTTTATTTTGTTTGGATTTTTTTTTTGCTGCCTTCTGTACAACATTATGAACCTCTCTTCGCAGTTCTTAAGGCTTCTATCAGATCTAATCCCTTAAATTTATTCATCACTTCTACTTTATATTCATAGGTGATGTTATTAAGATTATACATATATGGGCTAATGGTTTTCCCTCCTTTCAATTTAACTCTGAATTTTGCAATCAAAAACTCATGCTACAGGGGCGGCGGCTAGGTGGTGCCATGTTTAACATTCCCATCTACTGTTTGACCATGTCCACTTCACCTTGGTTCATAGAGCTTCCATCCTTGGTCCCTTTGCCATACTGATCTTTACAGCTTTAGACTTTCCTTTACCCAATGGACATATCTGCAGCTGAGCTTCCTTGCAACTTCAAGTTTAGCTGCTTCATTAGAACGAACACTACTTGCATTTGTCCTCTTTCTTCCCCACTAGCATGTCAGACACATTCTGTTCTGAGAGGCTTGTCTTCTGATGTTGTATCTTTTTATCATTTTAATACTGTCCGTGGGATTTTCTTGGCAAAGATATTGGCATGTTTTGCCGTTTCCTTCTCCAGTGGATCAGCTTTTGTCAGAACTCTCTACTATGATCTGTCTGTCTTAAGTAACCATCCACAGCATAGCTCATAGTTTCATTAAGCTGCACAAGCCCTTCTGGTGCAAGATTTTGATCCAGGAGTGGATACACACACACACACACACACACACACACACACATACCTTATTCCCTTTTTGAACCAATTCAGATTAGAGTGTCAAGCATTACCTGCCACCCCCACCCCCTTCCATTGTAAAAGCTATTCCTGATGTGCTTCTGTTATGAGATATTTTTCTACATTCTACCTCTTCCTTCCTCCTTTTCCCAATGCATTGCTTTCTTTCCCCTTCAGTTGTTTTTGTTTTTTGAGATCATCCCAACATAAGTAACTCATATCCATGCCCTCTGTCTATCAAGACTGCTTCTGTGTTAATAACGACACAGTTTTTAGGAATTACATGTACCATCTTCCCATCTAGGAATGTAAACAACTTAAATTTATTGAAGCCCTTATGATTTCTTCTTTCTGTTTGCCTTTTTATGCTTCTCTTGAATCTTATATTTGAATGTCAGTTTTTCTATTGAGCTCTGATCCTTTCATCAGGAAAACTTGAAAGTCCTTCATTTCATTAAATATCCATTCTCCCCCCCCCAAAGCATTATACTCAGTTTTGCTGGGTAAATGATTCTTTGTTGTAATCTTAACTCCTTTATTCACCCCTGTTCCTAACCTACTGAATTTTGTATGTGCCTATTCGTATAAGGTCAGTACTCAAATTCTCTTTTATATGCATCATGACCAGATAATTACTAGATTGTACTCATGTTGACTGTCCTGCAGTGCCAGACCTCACCCCTTGGATTTTTTTTAAGAATCCTTGTGTAAGAAAGCAATTATCACTTACAATAATAAATAACCTATCATATTTAAAATAGAAATGGCAGCATTTGAACAATCTACTAATTGACCCATTATAGTAAGGTGACAATGACAAGTTGATGTTGCTAAATGGAAGACCTGTTAATTAGAAAGGCCAATAATAGACTTTGTAGAAATAGAGAATTGAAAGAAAGGATATATTCGCTTTATCAGAAATGTACATATAAATTTTTTAAATATTTTCAAGACATATGTGGTTATTTATTGATGCCATAACTACCTTAAGGCTTTCACCTTACAGGAAAGCTGGTTGATTATGCTGGTTGTGTATTATCCTCTGCCCACACTCCCCACATACTGCCATGCATGCTGGTGGCCACCTGATAAATACATTTTTGAGGACAGATTTCATTGCCTCTCTAAATGAGTTGTATACTCAATGTACAACTGGGGGAGAAAATTAGAACTGACCTCATTACATATAGCTACATAGCAGATTTTTCCTACATAAATCACCATACTGTCACCTGCAACATCTTCAAATCTAATATTTCTACTTTTTAGGAGCATGTACTTTTCAAGAGAGGAGCAGAAAGAAGAAGACAGAAATAGAGACAGACAGACAGACACAGAGAGACAGAGGCACGAGAGAAGCATCATTTGAAAAATCTTAAGATTAAGACTCTATTCACAGTCACACAGAATATTAGAATTGAATACTATCTCAGATATCATCTAGCCCAACCAGAAGCTGTATAAGAATTCTTTTATGTTGCCAAACATGTCACCCAGTTTGGGGAGACACTCACTAGTATGAGTGAATGCATTCCCTCCAGAGTTTATTTCAGATTATTTTAGATAACTAATTGTCAAGGAGCTATCCTTTTCATAATGCTAAAAACTGCTTCTATGGAACCTTCACCCATTTTTCCTATTTCTGCTGTGTAGGACAATTTTACCTTTATTCCCCCGATGCTCTCTAGTTTGATGCCTTTATTAAATATTACATACAAACCTGAACATAGTATTGCAGAAGTAGAAAGAGCATTGGAAGAGTACAGAGGGATTATCCCTTCTGAGGACTCCCTTATAGCAGTCTAAAATTGCAGTAGCATTTGTTGTTGTTGTTGTTGTTGTTGTTGTTGGCTGCCATATCACATTGATTCAATTTGGAGTTGTAGTCCATTAGAACACTAAGATTTTTTTATATTAATTACTGTCTAGCTATACATTTTCTAATTCAGCTCAGAACACATGTGTTAAGTGCCTGCTAAGCTTAAGACACTTAATAACTACTAGAAATACAAAAATGAAAAATAATATGATCTTAGTCCCTAAAACCTCTCCCTCTTTCTAGTTTCTCTGTTCCTGTCAAGGGCACCACCATCCTACCACACAATTAGGCTCATGAACCAAGTATAATCCTTAACTCCTCACTCTCTCTCATCCCAATATAAAAGTCTGTTGTCAAGTTCTGTCCATTCTACATTTTAAATATTTCTCCAATGCTTCCCCTTCTCTCCTCTGATACTGCTACCACTCTGCTGCAGATCCTTAGCACTCCACAATAATTCTTGCAATTATTTCCATCCACTTCTGGTTGTTCTCCCTGCCTCAATATTCTTCCCACTCTAGTCCATCCTCCACTCAACTTTCAAAAAGATCTACCTAAACCATGGAACTGACTGTATCTTTCCCCAATTCAAAAAACTCTAGTCATTCCCTGTTGCCTTCATGATCAAATAGAAAATATGATCTTTATTTGTCTTTGAAAGCCTTTAGCATATAGGCCCCTTCCTTCCTTTCCTGCCCTCTTCTAACATATAGCTCTCCACATTCTCAAGGATCTGATGACACTGGCCTCCCAATTCTTCCTTGCATAGAATTTTCTATCTCCCAATTCCATGCATTTTCTTTCAAAGTCTCCCTTACCTTGAATGAGCTTCATCCTCATCTCAGACTCCTGGCTTCCTTGACTTTTTTTTTTAGATCTCCACTCAAGTCCCACCTTCTGTAAGTAGTCTTTCCCAGACCTACTTAATGCTATTTAGTTATCTCTGAGCTCCAATTACCATATGCGTATGTCATGGGTAGAGAACTGTTTGCATGTTCTCCTTGTCATCATGATATTATTTCTTTGAGGGCCAGTACTGCTTTTGCCTCTCTTTGAATCCCCAGCTTGGCACAGCGCCTGGACATATTATGTCCTTTAAAAAATACTTGTTGATTTACTGATTTGAATTCAAGGAACTTAAAATTTGTTAAAGGGAATAAAGTACATATGTGAATAAGTATGATAAAAGGTAGGATATGATAAGACAAAGGACGTATTAATAACAAAGAACTACAAACAAGAATCAAGAGGGAGAGATTACTTTCTGTATTAGATGAGAGAGAACCAGAAATCTTATTAGAAAAGATAGTATCTAATCAAAGCCCTGAAGTAAAAGAAACCCTTCAAAACATGGGGAGAAGGAATAGTACACTTCAAGTATGTATTAGTCTTTTGGAAGATGCAGAGGTAGACTAAGCAAAACTACTGCAGAGAATACAAAGCAGCCCACTTTGGTTGAAACTCAAAGTACATAAAGGCCAGTTTGGGTAAGAAAATTGGAAATGAAAGTTGGATACAGAGAAGCCTGTCATTAAAGTTCTTTTTAAAAAAATTGTTTATTTAGTATTAGTTTACAAGTTTCAGTTTCAGACTCACTTGAGTTTCAAGTTTTCTCCCCTATCTCTCCCCCTCCCACCCCACCCACGGTGGCATGCAGTCAAGTATAAAATCTCCAAATACTTTCACATTGGACATTAGTCTGGTTGTATAGAAGGATTGTAAACAATGGAGGGGACAATGGGGAAAAGGAAACAAAACCAAACATGGAAAAGAGTGATAGCATGTAGATTGCTTCATTCTCCAATTAAACTCTGTTCTTTCTAGATCTTTCACTGAATGTAGGTATCTCCTTCCATGCTGAAACTTGTAGAGTTGTCTTATAGCTGTGCATTGCTAAGAAGAGTCCAGTTTACCAAGGTTGGTTATCACACATATGATGTGTCTCTCATTGTGTACAAGTTTGTCCTGGTTCTGCTCTTCTCACTTAGCATCAATTTGTATAAGCCTCTCCAGGTAATTGTGAAGTCCATCTCCTTCCCATTTCTTATAACACAATATTGTTCCATTACATTCATATACCACAACTGGTTTAGCCATTTCACAATTAATGGGCATCCCCTTAATTTCCAGTTTTTTGCTACCACAAAGAAAGCTGCAATAAATATTTTTGTACATATGGGTCTTCCTCCCACTTCTATTATCTCTTTGGGATACAAATTAAGAAGTGGTGTTACTAGGTGAAAGGGTATGCAATTATTTATAACACTTTGGGCATAGTTCCAGATTGCTCTCCAGAATGGTTGTATCAGTTCACAGCTCCACCAACAATGCATCAGTATTCCAATTTTTCCACATCCTCTCCAGCATTTGTCATTTTCCTGTTTTGTCATCTTAGCCAATCTGGCTGGTGAGATGTGGTACCTCAAAGTTGTTTTGATTTGCATTTCTCAAATCAAGAATGATTTAGAACATTTTTTCATATGGTCTGAAAATTGCCTGCTCATATCCTTTGACTATTTATCAATTGTGGAATGACTTGTATTCTTATAGATTTTACACAATTCCCTGTATATTTTAGAAATGAGGCCTTCATCAGAGACTGGTTGTAAAAATTCTTTCCCAGTTTCCTACTTCCCTCTTAAACTTGGGTATGTTGGGTTTGCTTTTACAGAAACTTTTCAATTCAATGTAATAGAGATTATCCATTTTACATTTTATAATGCTCTCTCTCTCTCTTCTTTGGTCATAAAGTCTTCCCTACTCCGTAAATCTGACAGGTAGACTGTTCTTTGCTTCCCTAGATTATTTACAGTATCAGCCTTTATACCTAGGTCATATATCCATTTAGACTTCATTTCAATTAGACTAATATGGTGTTAGATAAGGGCCTATGCCCAGTTTCTACCATACTATATTCCAGTTTTCCCAGCAGTTTTTGTCAAAGAGTAAGTTCTTATCCCAAAAACTGGGGTCTTTGGGCTTATCAAACAGTATATTACTATAATCACTGACTACTAAGTCATTTGTACCCAATCTATTCCATTGATCCACTATTCTATTCTTCAGCCAGTAACAAGTAGTTTTGATGACTGCTGCTTTATAATAGAGATTAAAATTTGGTATTGCTAGGCCACCTTCCCTAGCATTTTTCTTTTTTTTTCCTAGCATTTCTTTTCATTAATTGCCTTGATATTATGGACCTTCTGTTCCTCCAAATGAATTTTGTCAGTATTTTTTTCTATCTCAGTAATTTTTGGTTAGATTGATTGGTATGGTACTAAATATGTAATTTAATTTAGGTAAAACTGTCATTTTTATTATATTAGCTCAACGCAGCCATGAGCATGTTTTTCCAATTGGTTACATCTGATTTTATTTGTATAAAAAATGTTTTGCAGTTGTGTTCATTTAGGTACTGGATCTGTTTTGACAGGTAGATTCCCAAATATTTTACAATGCCTAATATAACTTGAAATGTGGTTTCTCTTACTATCTCTTGCTGTTGGACTTTGTTGGAAATATATTGGAACGCTGAGGATTTATGTGGGTTAATTTTATATCCTGCAAATCTGCTAAATTTATTTATTGTCTCAAGAAGTTTTTTAATTGATTCTCTAGGGTTCTCCAAGTCTATCGCCATATCATCTGCAAAGAGTGATAGCTTAGTCTCTTCTTTATCTAATTTGATTCCTTTTATTTCTTTTTCTTCTCTAATTGCTACTGCTAACATTCCTAGTACCAGATTGGATAGGAGGGGTGAGAGTGGACCATCCTTGTTTCACCCCTGATCTTCTAGTTATATCCATTACATATAATACTTGTTGATGGTTTAAATAGATGTTACTTATTATTCTAAGGAAAACTCCATTTACTCCTATACTTTCTAGTGTTTTTAATAGGAATGGATGTTGTATTTTGTCAAAAGCTTTTTTCTGCATCTATTGAGATACTCATATGCTAGTTTTGTTATTGAAGTGATTGATTATACTGATAGTTTTCCTGATATTGAACCACCTTTGCATTCCTGGGATACATCCTACCTGATCAAAGTGTATTATTCTCATAATGATTTGCTGTAGTCTTCTTGCTAACATTTTATTTATAATTTTTGCATCTATATTCACAAGCAAAATTGGTCTGTAATTTTCTTTCTCTCTTTTATCTATTCCCAATTTAGGTATCAGTACTATATTTGTCTCATAAAAAGAATTTGGTAGAACTCCTTCTTCTCCAATTTTCCCAAATAGTTTGTAAAGCACTGGAATCAATTGTTCTTTAAATGTTTGGTAGAATTCACTAGTAAAGCCATCTGGCCCTGGAGATTTTTTCCTAGGGAGTTTATTGATGGCTTGTTCAATTTCTTTTTCTGAGATCGGTTTATTAAAGTAGCTTACTTCCTCTTCAGTTAGTCTAGGCAACTTGTATTTTTGTAAATATTCATCCATTTAACTAAGATTGTAAAATTTATGTGCATACAACTGGGCAAAATAATTCCTAATTATTGTTTTAATTTCTTCTTCATTGGAGATAGATTCACCCTTTTCATTTTTGACATTCATAATTTAGTTTTCTTCTTTTTTTATCATATTGGCTAAATGTCTATCAGTTTTGTTGGCTTTTTTATAATACCAACTCTTAATTTTATTTATTAATTCAACATTTTTCTTGAATTCAATTTTATTAATCTCTCATTTGGTTCTCATTATTTCTAATTTATTATTTAAATGGGGATTTTGAGTTTGTTTTTTTTCTAGCTTTTTCAATTGTATGCCCAATTCATTGATCTCCATTTTCTCTAATTTATTCATATATGCTTTCAAGGATATAAAACTTCCCCTAAGAACTGCCTTTGTGGCATCCCACATGTTTTGGTGTGATGTCTCATTACTGTCATTCTCTTGAACGAAGTTGCTGATTTTTTCTATGATTTCTTGTTTGACCACTCATTCTTTAGGATTAAATTATTTAGTTTCCATTTAGTTTTTCATCTATCCTTCCATGGCCTTTTATTAGATGTAATATTTATTCCATCATGATCTGAAAAGCATGCATTTAATTTTTCCACTTTTCTGCACTGAATTGTGAAGATTTTATGACATAGAACATGGTCATATTTTGTGTATGTGCCATGTACTGTTGTAAAGAAGGTATATTCCTTTTTATCCCCATTCAGCTTCCTCCAGAGGTCTACCATATCTATCTTCTCTAAGATTATATTTACCTCCTTAATTTCTTATTTATTTTGAGGTTATATTTATCAATCTCAGAGAGGGGGAGATTAAAGTCCCCCACTACTATTGTTTTGCTATCTATTTCTTCCTCTAGCATCCTTAATTTCTCCTTTAGAAATGTGGATGCTAAATCACTTGGCCCATAAATGTTTACTAATGATATTGCTTCATTTTTGATGGTGCCTTTTAGGAGGATATAGTTTCCTCCTTTATCTCTTTTAATTAGATCTATTTTTGCTTTTGCTTTATTTGAGATAAGGATTACTAACCCTGCTTTTTTTTTTCCTTTAGCTGAGGCATGATATATTTTAATCCAGCCTTTTACCTTTATCCTGTGTATATCCCCCTGTTTCAGATGTGTTTCTTGTAAACAGTATATTGTAAGATTATGGCTTTTAATCCATTCTGCTATCTATCTCCATTTTATGGGAGAGTTCATCCCATTCACATTCACATTTATAATTACTATCTGTGTCTTTCCCCACATCCTATTTCCTCCCCATTTATGCTTTTGTTTTTCCCTTTCTCCCTTCCCTTTCTTAAGAGTTTTCCTTTTGACCACCACCTCCCTCAATATTCCCTTCTTAGTTGTCCCCTCCCTTTTCCTATCCTTCTCCCTTACTACTTTTTCCCTCCTTTCTAAATTCCCCCGCCTTTCATACCCCTTACCCCCTCCTACTACCTTTAGGATATGATTGATTTTTATACTCAGTGTTAGACATTATTTTTTCCTCAGACCAAGATTGATGAGAATAGATCTTATGCAGTGCTTCTCTCTCTCCCCTCTTTCCCTCTATTAGGATAATTTTATATCTCTTCTTGATAGAGTCCTATCTTTAGCTGGTTGTGTTATTCCCTCCTTGCACAAGAACCAGTGAGGGAAAGTTCATACAGTTCTCATCTTCCTCCCTTCTTTCCCTCTACTATATTGTTTTTATGCCTCTTTGGGTAGCATAATTTACCCTTTTCTGCTTTATTCTTTCCTCTTCTTCCATTACAGTCCCTTAATAAGGATTTTTGTCATCATTTTGCATAGTTCATACCCACACCCTCTATTTGTCTATATCTCTTTTAGTTGTTGCCATAGGTATAGAGCTCATGATATTAACAGGTATCAGCTTCCCATAGAGGTATGTAAAAAGCTTGTTCTTCTTAAATGACAAGTTGTGTGTGTGTGTGTGTGTTTCCTTATTTACCTTTCTATGTCTATTGTCTATCCTGGATCTTATTGTTGGAGGCTGAATTTTCCATTGAGCTCTGGCTTTTTGATCAGGAAAAGTCTGGAATTCTGTTATGTTACTGAATGACCATCTCCTTTCCTGGTAGATTATGCTTAGTCTTGCTGGAGAGATGATCCTTGGTGGTAGCCCAAGCTCTTTTGCCTTGCAAAAACTCATATTCCAGTTCCTCTGATCTTTTAATGTTGAGGCTGCCAGATTTTGCGTGATCCTCACTGTGGTTCCACGATATCTGAATTGTTTCTTTCTGGCCACTTGTAGCATTTTCTCCTTTACCTGATAGTTCTAGAGTTTGGCCACAATGTTTCATGGACTTTTCAATTTGGGATCTCTTTCAGGAGGTGTCTGGTGGATTCTCCTGATTTCTATTTTAGCCTTTGTTTCTAGGATTTCAGGGCAGTTTTCCTTGAGGAACTCTTGGAAGATATCATCCAGGTTCATTTTTTCATCATGATATTCTGGTAGACCAATGAATCTCAGATTGTATCTCCTGGATCTGTTTCACAGATCAGTTATTTTTCCATTGAGTTATTTTACCTCCTTTTCCAATTTTTCAGTCTTGATGTTTTGTTTGACTGATTCTTTTTTTTCTAGTTTCAAAAGCTTTTATTTGTGGCTCTCCTAAAGGCAAAACATCCCAAAACAATTCACTGCAGAGATAACGTTTTATAGTAAAGAAATAGTATATTCATCCCTTCCTTTCCTTGAGTATATATGCTTTCTTTCATCTTCATGAACATTTAGAGCAGTTTTCCATGTCTAGGTATGTGACTTGTTTAAAAAGGCACCCATCATTACCACCCTCCACCATTCTCTACATCACCAGCAGGCATTGTGCAGCTTCTCTGTGGTCTCAACCACATACTTGTAATATATTCTGCCCAATCTATCAAAATATTTTAAGGTTGTATTCTGTTTCCCTTTATCAGCTGGAAAGAGAAGAATCTCCAAGTTCTTCCTGTGGTTAGAACACTCAACATTTTAGAAAACACCCCACTATCTGAAACACCTAAAATTATTTCAAGTTGTTGGTCATAAATTTAGGGAAGTGAAGCTCAAAACCAAACATGTTAAATTGTCTCCTCCCTCAAATGGATAATTAGAAAA
>CM053598.1:85919115-85934941 GCA_028646575.1 Pseudocheirus occidentalis
AGTTTCACTTTCACTAACCGTGTCTGAAGATTTAAAGATCCCCTTAGGCTGGTGCTTTAGATCTTCTTTGAAGTAGACTCAAGCTGCAGCTTGGGAGGCTCCTCTGCTCCTCGTGGCCGCCCTGGGGCCTTGCCTGGTTTTGGGCTGGCTGGGTCTCTGCTCCACTGCAGTGCGAGCTGCCTCTCTCCGGTCCTGCTCCTTACCCCTTGGCAGATGTGGGGGTGCTGGAGGCTGTAGAACCACTGCAGGCTGGCTGAGGGGCTCGGCTCAGCTCCTTCCCACTGCCCCAGGCCTGGCTGCAGTCTAGGCTTCTGGCTGTTCCAGCCTCCAATCTGGCTGCTGCGATGAGCCCCTGCTGCCAAGCTGCCTTCAGCGAGAGCTGTGTTCTCTGTATTTTTGTGAGTCTGAGAGTCCTAGACTTTCCTAGACTTTGTCTGGGCTCATATTTTATGGGTGTTTAGGGTGGTGGTGTGGGAGCTGCGGGACCTTGCTGCTTCTACGCCGCCATCTTGGCTCCGCCCCCCAGAAGACCCTGATTTACTGTGGCCTAGAGGTGGGAGAACTTTGTACTCTGTACCTTGTACCTCTTAAGGATGATTGAGTTAAGGATGATTGGAAATTAATCTTCAGTCAAGAAGAAATAAGACTTTTTGATGGAGAGATTAAGACAATGTGACCTAGGAGTGGAGAACTTTCATTTTTGTTCTTTGAGTCCCTTAAGGAGGCTTACTCCTTAAGGATGATTGAGTTAAGCACTTGCTGAATAATATCTTTTGTTTAAAATTATGTGTCCAGTTTGGTGAAATCTATGTGGTTACTTTAGTGATACGTTGTTATGTTATAATGCTGTGAATGCTGTACTTTGGTTTCTGTGAATGTTCTGCTTTAGTCTTCTGCTGAATAAATGGAAAGTTCACTATAGTGTGTTATCAGAACCTTAAAGCTGTTCACAGAAGCAATTCTCTGGAAATCTACTTGTGGTTGGCTTTACATCTAGGCACCATGACAAGTCCTTTCTTTTATTATTTTTAAACATTAAAAAAATGTTTTGTTTTCTGATTCCACAAGGGGGAGGGAAACAAAATGTAATATTCATTAAAAATTTTTGAGTTCCTAATTTTCTCCCTCTCTCTTTGAAAGAATTGAAAGACTCATTTGATATATTTTATACATGTGAAGTTATGTAAATTATATTTCCTAACCAGTCATGTTGTGAAAAAAACAGACTGAAACACAAATACACAGACAATAAAATGCTTTTATCTGTATTCAGATTCCATGGTGGGAGATAACATTTTTTTCTTAAGTTCTTTGGAATTGTCTTAAATCATATTGCTGAGAATAGTTAGTTTATTCACAGTTGGCCATCATCCAGTATTGCTGTTACTGTGTACAATAATCTGGGTCTGCTCACTTCATTTTGAATCAGTTCATGTAAGTCTTTCCAGGTTTTTTCTGAAAGCATCTTGATTTCCATTTCTTAAGTCACATTCACATTCAATCACAATACTATGCTACAACTTGTTCAGCCATTCCCCATTTGATGGGCATCTCCTCAATTTCCAATTCTTTGCCTACAAACTTAGTAGTGGTATTGCTGGGCGTAAGGATATGGAAAATTTAATATCCCTTTGGGTACGGTTTCAAATTGCTCTCCAGAAGGACTTAATCAGATCACAACTCCACCAATGGTGCATTAGTATACTAATTTTCCCACATCTCCTCCATTTTTCTTGACTGTCATATTAGGCAACTACATATGTGTGTTGATTTAACTTGAATTCTTCTAATCAATGACAAAGAATATTTTCTACGTAACTATAGTTTTGATTTATTTTTCTGAAAACTGTTCATATCCTTTAACCATTTATCAATTGGGGAATGACCTGTATTCTTATAAATTTGACTCTGATTTTTATTTATTTGAGAAATGAGGCCTATTTCAGAGAAACTTACTGTAAAAATTTTCCCCAATTTTCTACCTTCCTACTAAACTTGGTTACATTGGTTTTGTTTGTGCAAAATCTTTTTAATTTCATGTAATCAAAATTATCCATTTTACAAACTGTAATGTTCTCTGTCTTTTGTTTGGTCAAAAATTCTACCCCAGCCATAAATCTTAGAGGTAAACTATTCCATCCTCCCCTAATTTGGTTATGGTAACACCTTTGTTTCTAAGTAACATACCCATTTGGACATTATCTTGGTATAAAATGTGACATTATCTTGGTGTTTACCTAGTTTTTTTTTTGCCATACTGCTTTTTAGCCTTCCCAGCAACTGTTTTGTTAAATTAAAGGTCCTTTCCCAAAATCTCTGGTTCTTGGATTTATGAAATGCTACATTACTATGGTTGTTTATTGTGTACCTCATCTGTTCTGCTGGTCTACCCCTCTGTTTCTTAGCCAGTGCCAGATTTTTTGATGGTTATCAGTTTATTATACAGTTTGTTTAACTCTCTCTTTACAAAGTATTATTGACTTTTATCCTCACAATAACACAAAGGGTTGGTACTATTATCATCATTTCTTTTTCACAAGTGAGGAAGCAGAGGCAGAAATCAGTCAAGTGACTTGCCTGGGTCAGATATATAGTAAGTGTGTGATAAAAGACTTGACCTCAGATTTTCCTGACTCCTGGAACACTACACAATCCGCTTTGCTATCAATGAGGGGAAAACACCTTTCTTCATCCTTCTATCACAGAATCATAGAATTGAAAGAGAACTTAGAAGTTACATATTCCAACACATTATGTTATTTATTAAGATCCTGAGACCCTGAGAAAAATGTGAAATTACTTGCCCAGCCTCACACACATACTAATTAGCAAAGCCATTACTTGTACTAAGGTCCTCTAAGTCCAAATCCAGCCCCTTTTCCACTGCAATATTTGCACCTACCTTTATTTTCTTCCCCTATTATTATTCCACAGGCTTCTCATAATACATGCCTGGATATGATAGTGCCTATAAAGTGAATGATGTCTGAATTACATATTTCTAGAGCCTGAAGTATTAATGCCAGTGACTTAGTGAAAGCCATTAGGAGAGGGACTTTTCTCAGGTCTTGAACCCCCAAATTTTCCTCCCTGGGCATAAGCATTGTTAATTTCCTGGAAGCTCTGTAATTTCTGTCTGGGAAAGGGAGAATGGGAACTTTGAGAGACTATAATGCCTGCGAGAACCCTGGAAAGAAATCTCAAATGTGTGTTGTATTCTCTATCTTGTCTAACCTTCAAAAAACTAGTGAAAGTGGAAGTTCACCACAGTAAAAAAATCTTTTGTAATCTCAGTTACTGGACCCTCTAGGAAGTTTGTTAGGTAAGTTTTTGTTACATGATCTACTAGGAACCCCACCTTAGATTTTCATGAATGAGTAGAACAAGGTAGGAGTCATCTCATAGTTAAACATTCCCTCAGAATGAGGAAAATTCAAGCAACATCTCTTTTATCATACTATTTTTAGGGGGCAGAAAACTTACCTGGAAGAAAACAATCAAGAGAGGAGCCTACTTTTCACAGAATTATTAAGTATGAGTAAAAAACAAAAACAAAAAAAAGAGGGGTAACCTTAGTCATTATCTAGTTATGCCCTTAATTTTACAGATGGAATTTAAACCAATCACTAAAGCAATTCACTCAAGATCATCGAACCAGGTAGTGCTAGAGATTGGTTTAGAATCAATAGATTTTCTTGAATTCCACTCTACTAAAATTATTGTAAACATTTAGCAAGTACTTATTGTGTACCAGGTGGCCTTCAAGTCATGCTTCAAGTCCTGATGATAGGTCAGAATGGCTGTGTAATACTATATATGTTACTTAACCTCTCATGGTTCTTACAGGTTGCAAGGTAGTTACCATTCTGCATGGGTAGTACAAATTTCCTTTTCTCAATTTCTGCCTCTAAGACAATGAAGTCACAAATATGACTCTGCCCTTCTCTTCTCCTAAAATATACTGGGCATTGTTCTAGGCACTAAAAATACAAACACAATCTAAAGTCCCTCCTCCCAGCCCCATCCATATATCATCAGTTAAAAAGCATTTATTAGGTGTGGGGATTATAAAGACAAAACATGAAACAGCCCTTGCCCTTCATGGGGTTCTATGCTATACTATGCTGAAAATAAATAAACCAAAACAAAAACAAAATTCTGTAATTATTTTTCTATAATGTTTGACTTTGGAAGGTTCAGAAAGAGTAAGTGAGTCATATCTGAAGATGATCCAAATTATAGAGAAACATTCTATAATTCATTCTAAATTAACACTTGATTTTAATATTGATGATCATTCTATTAAAAATTAGAACACAAATGAATTACATATTTCTTAGTGCTCTTAGGAGATATATTCTTAACTAAACAAGAAGTAGAGAAAATTATAAAAAGATAGTTTTAATTATTTGAAACTGAAAAGTTCCTGGAGAGAAAAATAAATCAACACATCTAGTATTAGAAGGGAAGTAGTTGAATGGGAAATAATGTTGGTATCAAATTTTTTGATAAGGGTTTCATATCCAAGATGTATTCACAACCATATGCACAACAAGAAAAAATGGCTCTACATATGTGTGTATGTTATGTTTTATGGGGAATATTGTCTGTCTTGTAGCTTACCTACATATGTGTGTACTTATATAGGTATATGAAGACACATTCATGTAAAGTGTTTTCTTACAAGAATATCTAAGAGTCCATTTCTTGTACTAAGGTCCTCTAAGTCCAAATCCAGCCTGAATCTCAGAAATGTTCAGTGACCTGTTCATGTTTTCCCAGCTAGTAAGCATGAAAAAGTCAAAACTTGAAACTAGACTTTCTGTTTACTAGTCCAGTGTGCTATCCACCATGCGATAACACTCTTTGAATCAAAGGATATATTTACATATGGCAGATAGATTTCTGATCCACAATTCACAAGAATAAGCTTTTTAGCCATCATCATTTCCTTCAAAGAAACAATTTCACTTAAAAGTTTGGGAAATGCTGGCAAACAGAAAAACATATGCCTTTGCTCAGGTGAATTTAATCTGGATATTAACATTTAAAAAAAGCATACAGAGACTATAACATTGAAGGGGAACTTGGCTGTTCATTCATTTGGTAAAGCTTTACTCTATGTTTTTATAGAAATTATAATTTTGACAATTTTAAAGCAAATTTCCTCAGCTCTAATTGTTGTCTACAAAACAATATTTTTTTTATTTTCTAAGGAACTTTCCCCCTAAAATTATCTAAACAGATATAACCAAAGAGCAAGAAGGACCATTTAAAAAATAACTAAAATAATCTAGAAGGTCTACATTCTATACATGTTCTTGTATTAAGAATTAGAGAGAATTCACTTATCTGGACTTTCAAAGACCTGAAGTTGATAAATTCTCTCTCTTCTATCTCAGGTTGCTTTCTTTAATGGGCATATGAAGGAGACCTCAGAAACACAAGATATACATGAGCTTACCATATCCCAAAACTGTTTCTGGAGCAGAGAATAGAAGCTCAAGAGCTCAATGAGACTTTTGAGGCTATCTAGTCCAATCAACATTTGATATGAAATTGAGATTCAGCAAGGTGGGATCTTGCCCAAAGGCTTGTTGATATTAGTTGGTAGAAATGGACTCTGAACTTGGCTCCTCTGATTACTTCTTTACACTGTATGACTTTCTTTCCACAAACAAACAGAACCACAGGGGGCTTCTACCTTCCCCAGTGGACTATAACACACATCTTTAAAGTCTCAGCTAAAATCATGGCTTCTTCAAGAAGTCTTTCCCTGTTCTTCCCCCAACCCCTCTTCCTTTGAGATTACCTTTAATATACCCTGTACATATTCAGCAGTGTTGTTTCTATGATGCTACCTCTATTAAAATGTAAGTTCCTTGAGGCCTGGGAATATTTTAAAATTTTTTGTTTTTTATTTTTTTATCTTCTCAGTGTTTAGCACAGTTCCTGGCACATAGTAAGCACTTTAAAATGCTTGCTGACTATTAACTGACTGACTGACTGGTATGGAGCTCCAAAAAGGAGCAGAATGAATAAACTTATTTGCTAGGATAGAAAAAAATCTAGACTGAATTAGACCTTACCAAAAGTATGATGCTTGAGAATTTTTTGGTAGTATCCACTTTCAGAGCAACTCTGAGAAAATGCTTTCAGTGTCCTGGAATAAAAACGTGCAAAATAACCAGTAACATGAATTCTTCTTCTTGGCTGCTGGTGCTGGGTTTACTGAAGAAGCCAGGCTATAACACAGGTGCTAGACAGCCCCTGTAAGTGTATGTAGATTTTATCCCTTGCACAACATGAGTCGTCAATCCTTCCTGATTTTGATAAGGAGTAGGGAGGGAGGGAAAAACATTATTTACAGAAAGTTTGCAGTGAATTCTTCCAAGAGATAAAGTATCTTCCTGCAAAGCAAATTCCCTGTTTTACATCTCTTTCATAAGCTCAGATTTTGGAGGCATGTCTGCTTTATACAAATCTGGATTCACCTGTAGTTCTCAGAGAACGAACATTTTAAATAGTCATTTCAGCTTCTACATATCTTTTTTTTTTTAACTGGGTCTGTATATCTTAAGGAAGCTGGCCATGCAGTTGTCACTTATGGATCCAATCACAATGATGATTGTCATGGAAGCTTTGACCTGCTCCATTTCCTACCTGGGCCTACCTTAGGCAGTCTGGTGGTTCACCTGCTTCCAAGCGACTCACCATTATGGTGAATGTTTTAGGGTGACCAGTTGATTAGCTTAATCCCTACTGTAGCTCAGCACTTACAAGCTTTCCACCAGCTTAAACCTCCCCAGTAGCAGTGATTTCAGTCATATATTACCATGCCAGCCTCTACTCCTATATGTGCTGAGAAATATAATTTGAGTTCCTTACAAAAATTTTTAACTTGAATTTCTTCTTAGAAATGTTCTGATTTCTCACTTCTATTCTGATCTAGTTGTGTTTTTACAGGAAACAATAACAAATTTTTGTTTTGTATAGAGTTATCTAGTCCAAATCCTGTGTTGTATAGTTACTTCCTGTTCAAAATGGGAAAATTGGATTAAACTATCACTTAAGATTCAACCTCGAACACTCTATGACCCTTTGAGCTTCAAGGTGACCTAGAACAAAGACACTGAGAGAGACTACCAAGCCCTGATTTCCTCTGGCTCGTTGCTTAGTGAATGTTACTTATAACTTTGTGAGCCATGCCATCCCAGCAGATGTGCATGAGTATGGGAGCCAAGAAGAACCTCTTTGGTGACAACAGCAGGAACATCCAATGTGTTAGTTAGGGCAGGCTTCCAAGCTCAGTGAACCAGCTGCTGGCTCTCAGCAGTAGCACTAAGGTTAAAGGAGACAGGGAACTGCAACTGAGGGTACATGATAGATTCAAAGCAGTCAGTGTAAAGGATGCTGAGCTTCCCAGCTTTCTATACTACTTGGTTGAGAAGATAATAAGAAGATTGAATGGTTTATTTAGTGTATGGAATACACCGCAATCTACCCTTAACATCCTTGGCAAACATCACCCAAGACCCTGAACTCATCCAAAATGAGACAGCTTTAGAGAATGACAATTGAAGAAGTAGAAAAAAAGCTGATTGGGCTTCATTTTTGACCTCTTTGCCATTATCTGTTGTGTATTTACAAATGGTACCTCTAAAGATAAGCACAAAATAAACAAGAAGATGAACAAATAAGCCTACATAGCCCTTGCAACAAAAGGTCAGCAGGGATTTCAAATTTAAGTAGAAATGCTGAGCTGAATAAATATGATGGTCATTTCAGTGATGAAAAAGTGATAGTAGAGCAGTGATAGAATCCTCAGAATGGATAGCATTAAAACACAATGCAGTCGTATTGGGCTACTTGAATGTTCTTAAAAATACTCATAAAAGAACAGAGTTCATGCACAAAGGCACAAATGGAGGTAGCAGTAGAGGCATGGGCTTTACTCTAACAGCAAGAAATAGGTTAGCATCAATCCTGCCCATGCACAATAGCAATAAATGTGTTTGGGGAAAAATAACTAATTGAAAACATGACAAGAGGAGACATTCCTAGAAAATAACTAGCAATGGAGAACATATCACTCCCTTGCAGGAAGCCAGGTTCCTAGTAACTCATACTGAAACCCAGAAGAAACAAATAGAATGAGGATTAGTGAGCCAGAGGCACAGCTCAGAATGTTGTACCATGCTTATAGAAATGATCTCTCCTTGAAAACTTTCTGACATCTTGCTTCTGTTCTGATCTAGTTGCTTTTTGCACAAAATAGCATACAGTGGCCACATGAATTACACATTGAATATTTCAAGTGATAATAGAGGGTTAGGTACACAAGGGGACAAAGAAGGCAGCTAAGAAGAAGAGAAAATGGGAAATTACATGTATTGGCTGGGGCTTACTGATGCCATTTTAAGATGGAGAAATACTCTTTTCTATAAGATAACACAGCTAAAGAACCCATCTTTTTTCAGGAGCAGGGCTCTGTCTTGCCCACTGTACAGCTGCATCACTACTACTGAACTAGTCTCTGGACACTGTGATGGGAGAAAACCTACAAGGAGAAGAAAAACACTTAGAGCCAATAGCATATAGAAACTGAACTCAAAGCCAGGTGACTGAGGAATTTGTATACATGCAACTTTCAGGCAACCTTGGTGTCTTCAATTCAATTCAACATGCATTTTTAAGAGCCTACTCTGATATACATTATGTGCTAGGTACTGAGTTTTATAGATGAAAAGCGGTCCCTGTCCTCCAGGGCCATAAATTCTACTGGAAAATGCAACATGTAAACAAAAAAGGATATACAAGATGACTTGAAGAGAGGGAGAATGCTAATCGCTAGGGAGGAATAGAGAAGACTTCCCATAAGAATTAGCAACTAAACCAAATATTGAAACAAATTAGAGTGAAATCCCAGAATGTTGGATAGCTTATATAAAGATATAGAAGCAGGAGATTCAATGTTTAATTCAGAGAATAGCAACTAAGAAAGTTGAAGTGGAAAGTAGACTACATGAAGTGGAATCATATGAATTATGTCTGCGAAGATAGGTTAGAAACACATTGGAAAGAGCTTTGAATGTAAAAGAATAGATTATATATTTTTCTATGGGAAACAGAGAGGATTCTAAATCAGGAAAGTGACATGTTCAGATTTGCTTGAAGACTATGTTGGCAGCTATATGGAGGCTGGATTGTAGAGGGAGAAACTAGAGGCTGGGAGTCCATTTAAGAATCTAGTATAATAATCTTGGATAAGTGTAATAATGATTTGACTTAAGAAGGTAGCTATATGAGAAGAATGACATATGAAACTTGTCTGAGATACCACCCCAACCACCTCCAATATTTGTAAAATATGGCTCTAGATAAATTTTAGAGCTACAGAACCCACAAAGTGACAGAGAGAAACAAATCTGAATGCAGCCTGGCAGGTTGACAGAAAGGCTCTACTGCATAGAGCTGGGAGCTGAATGCAGTCCACATGATCTACATGATTCCAGACCCAGGGCAACCATTTCCAGCAGCACAGACCAGCCAGAGCAGACTTCAGAAGAGTGAATTACCAGCAGCTGTGGTGGTTTCCAGATTTCTCAACCCATAAACTTCAAAAAGAAAGTAAAATGTCAGTGGAGAAGTCTTTTGCAACTGGATGATGGAAGTGTACAGTCTGGCCCCAGGGCTAGAAGTGAAGGAGGCATGGCAGCTATCTTTGCTGCCACGTGGCCACCTACAGAGATCCTGGATTGCAGATCACAGAGGGACCAAGTAACCATTCAGAGAGTAATCACTCTTTCTTTGACCTGCTTAGATATGGGTCAAAGTCTTGGTTGGTGGTCCTGGGGTGTGTGGCCAGTGTCCCAGAGCTTGGGGGGTCTGTATAGAGGGCTCCCTTCTCAGACCTCTAACAATATTTGTGAAAACCCTGGGAATTTGGGACACAGCTCTCTTCACTCTGGAGGCCGAGTTCTACTGTGGCTCAAAAGTCAAAAGTCAAGTAATTGGCTGGCAAGATGAGGAGGCAGAGGAAGCACAATCAGATCATAGAATCCTTTTTTTGTGGACAAAAAAGATCAAAACATGGAACCAGAAGAAGTCAATGAAGTCAAGACTCCTGCATCAAAAGCTTCCAAGAAAAATATGAACTAGTTACAGGCCACAGAGGACCTCAAGAGGGATTTTGAAAACCAAGTAAGAGAAATAGAGGAAAAACAGGGAAGAGAAATGAGAATGACAGAAGAAAATCATGAAAAGCAAGTCAACAAACTGACTGAAGAAAATAACTCCTTAAAAAATTGAGTAACTCAAATGGCAAAAGAGGCCCAAAAAGCCAATGAGGAGAAGAAAGCCTTGAAAGCTAAATTTGCCAGATGTAAAAGGAATTTCAAAAACTGACTGAAGAGAATAATTCCTTCAAAATAAAATTGGCAGAAATGGAAGCTAATGACTTTATGAGAAATCAAGATACTATAAAACAAATCCAAAATAATAAAAAAAATAGAAGGTAATGTGAAATATCTCATTGTAAAAACCACTGACTTAGAAAATAGATCCAGGAGAGGTAATTTAAAAATTATTGGACTACCTGAAAGCCATGATCAAAAAAACGAGCCTAGAAAATATTTTTCAAGAAATTCTCAAGGAAAATCGCCCTGATATTCTAGAAGAAGATAGGAAAATAAGAAATTGAAAGAATTCATTGATCGCCTCTTTAAAAAAGGGTCCCAAGGCACAGAGCCAAGATGGCAGCTTAGAAGCAACAAAATTTCGCAGCTCCCACACAGCCTCCCTAAATACTCATAAAAAATATCTCTTAACAAATTTTAGGGCTCCCAAACTCACAAAAATACAGAAAACACATCTCTTGCTGAAGGCAGCTTGGCAGGAGTAGCTCACTGAGATAGGCTGGGAGGCCAGCCCAGCCCAAAAGCAAAACCAAGGCCAGGCCCCAGGGTGGTGGGGAGGAGCCAAGCCTCAGCTTGAGTCTACCAGAGAGCAGATCTGCCGCACCTGGAGCAATCTCCACATTTATCAATCCTGGAAACATAAAGCTTAGAGAAAGGTCAGTAGAATTCAAGCTTTCAGGTCAAATTTGGGGGAGGAAAAGCATTCTGGCCAAACAGCTCCCAGGGCAAGGAAGCAACATAAAGTGGCAGGATCTGCTGCAACCAGCAACTGCCTCCACTGGGCTGCTTCAGAGCTCCTTACATGCCAATTGCAGGGGGGCCGAGACAATTGATCAGGGCCAAGGGTTCCTGCATTGAGCAGCTTGGATCCAGATCTTGGTCTTGGGTGGTGGTCGTGGGGTGTGCTTTCAGCAAGCTAAAGCTGGTGGGAGCTGTAGCACCCCCCTAATAGTTCTGACAGCTGTGAAAACCCCAGCGATTTGGGACAGAGCTTTCCCCCCTGGAAGCAGAGTTCCACAGACCTAAAAAAATCAACCAATTAATTGACTGGCCAACATGAGGACAAGGAAGCAAAATAAGAACAGCAATAAAATTCTAGAACACTTCTTTGTGGACAAAAAGGATCAATGCATGGAAAGGGAGGAAGACAACAGTCAGAGCTCCCACACCAAATGCTTCCAAGAAACATGAAGTTTTACTACAAGCTAGAGATCAACTTAAAAAGGATTTTGAAAACAAATTAGAGAAGTGGAGGAAAAATTGGGAAGAGAAATGAGAATGATGCGAGAAAATCATGAAAGAGAGTCAAACAACCTGACTGAAGAAAACAACACCTTAAAAATACATTAACTCAAATGGAAAAAGGGGCCCAGAAAGCCAATGAGGAGAAGAATGCCTTAAAAAGTTGAATTTCCCAGATGGAAAAAGAATCTCAAAAGCATTCTGAAGAGAATAATTCCTTCAGAATTAGAGCGGAACAAGTAGAAGCTAATGACTTTATGAGAAACCAAGATACTATTAAACAGTTACAAGCAAATGAAAAATAGAAAGAAATGTAAAATATTTCCTTGAAAAAGCCACTGACCTGGAAAATAGATCCAGGAGAGCTAATTTGAAAATTATTGGTGTACCTGAAAGCCATGATCATAAAACGAACTTGGAAAGCATCCTTCAAGTATTCCCCAAGGAAATTTGCCCTGATGTTTTAGAATCAAAGGGCAAAATAGAACTTGAAAGAATTCATTGATTACTTCTTGAAAAAATCCACAAAAGAAAACTCCTAGGAATATTATTGCCAGGTTCCAGAATCCCCAGTTAATGGAGAAAATATTACAGACTGCCAAGAGAAATCAATCTGAATACTGTGGAAACACAATTAGGATAACCCAGGATCTGGCAGCTTCTACACTGAGGGATAAAAGGGCCTGGAATGTGATATTTCAAAGATCAAGGGAGCTGGGACTAAAACCAAGAATCACCTACCCAGCAAAATTGAGTATAATGTTCCAGAGGAAAATATGGTCATTCAATGAGGTGGCAGACTTTCAAGCATCCTTTTTTTGTGGGAAAGAAACCAATTTATGAAATTAAATAAAGTCCATACACAAGGGGGAGGAGCACCCGGAATGGGAGGACAGGGGCTCCAGCTGGCATCCATCCTTCACATCCCAAACCCCACCAAGGCTGGCCCCCCCAAATCTGGCCCAAGTAGCAGAGCTTAAGTGCATAGCACCATATCCACCATTACCCCTTTTCCAGCGGGGTGGGGGAGACTGGGGAAGGGCCAGGGGAGAAGAGAAGACAAAGGAGTCTCAAGCCCCTTAGGTTTCAGGGTCTATTTCTCCTGCCTCGACATGTGAGGTCCCTGGGTAGGTAGGGAACAGGGTGGGCCAGCAAGGTGAGAGTGCATTGAGCAGGTCCCAATCTGAGGGCCTACAGCAGGGGTCAAGGGTAGTGGGCTTGATTCTTTGGACAAGAAAAGGGAAAAGTAGACCCATGGCTAGGGAGGGAAGAAGTCAGAAAAGTAGGGATGCTGCAAAGCTTCTTCTGCTGAGATGTGATGAACTGGGTTGCACTTGATTAGGTTCTACAATAGGTCCCTCCCTGTGGCGTTGACCTTGGGTAAAACATTGACAAGTGATGTTGCTGGATACATAGGAAAAGGCTTATAATCTGGAAGTTTGGTCATGGCAGCCCACTGTTCATCAGTTGGTGTCCCTAACAGCCTAAATATCCTCTTCAGCTGATCATCTACATCATTCCCAGGGAAGAGGGGCCATCCAGCATTGGCCAGCTCTGCAAAGATGCAACCAGCTGAGCACATGTCAATGGATGTGGAGTACAGTTTGGCCCCAAATAGGACATCTGGTGGGCAGTACCACAAAGTGACTACGTCTGCAGAGTAACATTGTAACAGGGATCCCAAAGGCTCGAGCCAAGCCAAAAACAGCAAACTTATGCTCCCCATTCTGATTAATTAGAAGGTTCTGGGGCTTCAGGTCCTGGTGCAGAATGTTAGGGCTGTGGGAGAATCCAAGGCCTTTTAGTAGTTGGAAAAAGAATGACTTCACAATCTCAGGTTCCAGGTCTCCATTGCAACTGTCAAAATATTTCTTCAGATCTTGGTCACAGAACTCAAAAACCAGGGTCAGTTTCTTGTTACTCTGCAAAACATCATGAAGCCTGACAATATTCTTAGACTTCAGCTCCTGCAAAACATCATGAAGCCCGACAATATTCTTATGCTTCAGCTCCTTATGCAGGCAGATCTCTCTCATGGCAGAGCTTGGTACCCCCTCATCATCATTGTCCAAGCAAACCCTTTTAAGTGCTACAATCTCATGTGCTCTTGGTTCTTGACCTTAAACACTGTTCCATAGGTGCCTTTGCCTGTCTTCTCCAGCTTCTCATACTTCTGCGTCACTGTGATGGCAGGGTCCCTGGTGAGCCCTGGCTCCCAGGATAGGTTCCTAGCTCAGCAGGGGAGGAGGCTCCAAGAAGTCCCCCCAGGCCCATGCCCGATCCGCTAGCCTGCCTGCTCTGCTGCTTGCCGGGGCATGAATTATGGGACTTGAAGTCCTCGAGGCTTCCTGGCCTTGGAGAAAAACTTGAGCTAGAGGAAGGTGAAGGACTACAAGCCCCGGTGTGCTCTGCTCCAAGGCTTGCCTGCCTCCGACTCTAGGGACACTGGCCAGGCAGTACAGACAAGTCGAGGACTTCAAGTTCCAGAAAGCCTCTTTCAGTCTGACTTTGCAAGTCACTTTCAAGCATTCTTCTGGAAAAAAACAGAACTGAACAGAAAATTTGACAATCAAACACAAGAAGATGAGAAGGTAAACATGGGAAAGAAATCACAAGGAACTTATATCAAAGTTGAACTATTTACATGCCAATAGGGAAAAACGTTAATAGCAACTTATGAAACTTTTCTTATTATGAGGATAGGTGAAGGGAATACAAATGTGTGTGTGTGTGTGTATATGTATACCAACACATGTATCTATAAAGGAGGCTATATATGTGTATGAATACATATCTGAACATGTGTGTATATGTGGTATATGTGTACATGCAGGGTATAGGATCAATTTAATACGAAGGGATGATACTTTAAAAGGTGAAATTCTGAGGTAGAAGAGGACTAGAATGAGAGGAGACAGGGAGAGACAAAATGGGGTTAATCATCCCTTATAGAAGAGGCAAGGGATAACTGTTATAACTTTACTTTCATTTACTCTCATTGAATTTGGTTTAGGGAAGGAATGACATAAACTTTAAACTGGTTATCATGCCACACAGGAGAGTAGGGGGCATGGGAACGAGAGGCAGGATGACAGAGGGGAGGGCAGGGTCTGTGGGAGAGTTGCTGGAAGCACACACTTCAGTAAAGTGCCAGGGACAGAGTAGAGAACAGAACAACATGGGATGGGATAGGAAGGAGGGATATATGATCAGCCTGTCACAATATGTCCACTGTGAAGATGTCCTGTGTAATTACATATGCACAGTCTGTATTGAATTACTTGTCCTTCCAGTGGGGATGGGTGACAAGGGAGGAACTGAATGAATCTAGAATTGAAAGCTCTGCAATACATGCAACTAGGAATTAAGATATAGAGGGTCTGGGGTAGGGAGACCCTCCCTGACCTACCAGAAAGTTAGAGGGGTGTTGCAGGAAGGCACAAAAGAGAGCAGACCAGGGGAGGGGCTTTACAATGGGATCACTGGTTTGGAGTTTAGGGTTGGGGAAAGACGGGGAGAAAATTTGTAACTCAAAAATCTCATGGAAATGAATGATGTAAAGAACAAATAAAACCACCATTAGAAAATAAGTCCAGAGGGGGCAGAGCCAAGATGGCAGCATAGAAGCAGCAAAGCACCACAGCTCCCACACAAACACACTAAAAAACTCATAAAATGGGACGCTAAACAGATTTTCAAGCTCCAAAACTCTCCAAAAGACAGAAAGAACATCTATTGCTACAGGCAGCACAGCAGGCAGGGATCTTCGCAGCAGTCTGGGACCCGCTGTCGAAACCCCAGCCGGGTCAAGCCCTGGGGCATCAGGCAGGGAACCGGGGCTATAGGAGAGCAGAGCAGCTGCACTGGAGGCACAATTACCACATCTATCAGGCCAGAAGAAAAAAAGGCTAAGAGAAAGGTCAGTGGATTTTGCTAACTCAGGAGGAGAAGAGCGGGTCTGGCCAAACTGCTCCCAGGGCAAGGAAGCAGTGGGAGGTGGCTGTAGCAGCAGGAACGTCTGAGAGCCACAGCAGCCCCCACTGGGCTGCTTCAGAGCCCTCGGCCTGCAGATAGCAGGGGGGCTGACGCGATGCATCAGGGCCTAGGGCTCTTGCGTTGAGTGGCCTGGATCTGGATCGTGGTCTTGAGTGGTGGTCCTGGGGTGC
>CM053598.1:85935441-85956114 GCA_028646575.1 Pseudocheirus occidentalis
ACTCTCTTCTCTCTCTCTCTCTCTCTCTCTCTCTCTCTCTCTCTCTCTCTCTCTCTCTCTCTCTCTCTCTTTCTCTCCTTTCCTTCTGTCCTAAGGATATCACACCTTTCCTTCCTGTTCTCCACCCAAGAGGAATATAAATTTTTCATCTCTGAAACTTTTTTCCCTTTTTCCTCTTAAAAACCAACCTTAAGCTCTAATCACTCTGACTTTCCAAAGCATTCTTCCTTTCTTTGATTGGTCAACAATAGATTCCTGGACAAGCCCTACTTTGTCATTGTTTGGATCCTGATTGGCTCAGAATGAATGTAAATATCAATTTTTTCTATTTTGGCTAGAAACCCTGAAGGTTTTCCCCTTCCAGTTCTATTTTTTAAAGGCCATTCTTTGTCTGAATCATTAAACAGGCTTTGCTTCAGTCAAACTTAAAATGTCAAAGATCTTAGCTTGAAGAGGTCAAGCTTCACTACTGTATTCTAGACCATCTCTACTTGTACTGATTTACATCTGGCCATTGGACCCAAATGGCTCCAGAGGTGAAAGTGAGTCTGGTAACTCTGCACAGTCCTCCCACACTTAAATCATTTTCATGTCATAGCACCACCTTCCTGATGTTATGGTCCTCTTTGAAAATGAATCATACATTCTCACACAAGCATGGAGACATGAAGACTCTGTTCTTCCTTCTTCACTTTCCTTGCATGTGCAATTGTTTGGGTTACTGATCAATTGCTTCATTAGCCCAAAGCTCAAGGTGAGAATGATGGGCTACTAGTAGTCACATACAATCCCTGGTCATCAGCCTATAGTAAGCTTTTATTAGCAAGCCTATCTGGAAGCAATTTCCTCACTTTTTGTTCTTTGTGAGACTGGTACCTATGACCCCTGAACAACACTGTGTTTAGATATGATGGGTGCCATGGTAGATGGTAAGAAAGGATACCATGGTTGCCCAATATGGGACAATATCAGACTAAGGTGATAAGTGACCGTTGCTACTAAGATTCTGATGTAGGCCTGTCATCATTAAAATAGGGGCCAAAATGATTAAAGTCTTTGTTGTTTTGCAACATATACATATATGTGGGTGTGTGTGTGTGTGCATATATATATATTTTTTTTTCTCTTTGGGAATTACTTTCATATACTTCATTTGCCTTCCTCTGATCTGATTGTTAATTCATTTTGGTCAGATAGGGTTTTTCTGTGTGTGTGTGTGTGTCTGTGTTTAAGAAGTTTTACAGCTGCATTTCATTTTAAACATTTCGGGCATTTGCTAATACCTCCTCTTTGCCCATCTTAAAAGAGATGTCATTTCTATTAAAAAAAAACAAACAAGAAAAGTCAATCAATTTCATACATGCATAATGTGATATATACAATATGTAACTGTACCCTTCCAACTCTCTGCCAAGGAAGATACTCCCTTATCTCATCTCATCTCTGGCTTCACGAGAGATCAAAATAATTCCTCAATATTAAGCTTCATTTGATAACGATATGTTATTGCAACTCATGCAGAATGTGATTTTCTTATTCTGCTCATTTTATTCTGTATAAGCTTATTCATCACACCTTGCTTATCTGAATTATTCATATTTGCATTTTTAAAGCACAATAATATTCCATAACATTTCTATATCAACATTTCTTCAATCATTCTCTAATTAATAGGGACTCCCTTTGTGTGTGCATTTAGACACAATCGTACATATGAGTGCATGTAGATACAGATCCAGGTTTTACCGATGTTTTTGAATTATCATTACAAAAATCTACAGATTACCCTTACTCCATGAAATATCTCTTGTAACAAAGTAAAACTAACCCAAAAATGACCTTAGCTGAAAGCATCTTCAGCATTTAGCATTTGTTGCACATCTCAAGCTTCTCTATTTCTTTCAGTGATCAGAAGTTGTTTTTCTCTCACTCAAATTGCTAATCTCTAAAACCTGGGAAACTTGGTTTTTTTTCACATAGAAAACTGAAGCAGTTTTTTACCCCTGTCAATTGGTTCCTTTTTAATTTTAACTTTACTATATCTCTTTGTAGAAAAACTTGTTTAAAAAAATTTGTGTAATCAAACTTATTTATTTCAACTTTTATGATTCTCCCTATTGCTGATTTGGTCATAGAATTTTCTCATACATAAAAGTACTAGTTATTTTCTTCCATTTTCGCTAATATGTGTATGATGTGACTTTTTTACATCTAGGTACAATATCCATTTCTAACTTATTTTGGTATAAAATGTGAAGTTCTGGTCTAAATCTCATTTTTTTCTTCTTCTGTACAAATTCCCCAACAGTTTTTGTCAAATGAGTCATCCTGATAATCAGTGTCTTTGTGATTATCAAATACTAGTGTACTAGATACATGTCCTAAAGGTTTTCTAGTTACTCTCTCACGGTGAACTATCTTTTGTTTTTAAATAAATAGTTTTGACAATTATACTCTTTAGAATAGTTTGAGTTTTGCTACGAATCTGCTTTATTTCCCACTTCTCATTTCTCTTGAGATTCATAAACTTTTTTTGTCTCCAAATGAATTAGTTATTATTTTTCCAGTTTTATAAATCAATCCTTGGGTATTTAGATTTGTATGGCACTGAATAAGTAAAAGAATTTAGGTGGAAAGTCATTTTTGCTCTACTGATTCATCCTACCCTTGAGCAATTAATATTTCCCCAATTATTTGGTACTGTTTATGTAAACAATGATTCGTAGAAATTTCTATAGTTATTATGTATATCTCTGTAGACATAGTCCCAAGAATTTTATACATTCTAAAGTAATTTCAAATGAATATTCCCTTTCTAGCTCTTCCTACTGGGTTTTCTTCACATTGTGTGAAAATATTAATGTTTTGTGTTTGTTATTTTTATAACATACAAATTTAAAATTGATTTTCTTTTATATGATTACTTTGAGTCCTGTAAGCATATGCAAAAATGTATTATTTCTATTTTTACATATGTTTATTAACTAAATTTCTTTTTCTTTTCTTATCATATTCAACATTCCTAATGCTGTCGAAGTGGTAACAATAGACTTTTTTCCACTTCTGATTTTAATGAAAAGGAAAAAGTTTATCTCTATTAGATAAAATGGCAATTTTTGGTTTTAAATATACAATATTTTTCATATCAAGTAACGTGTCATTCATCACCTTGATTTCTATTTTTTAAAAAAGAAATGGGTGCTGTCTTTCAAAAAAGCTTTTTCTGCATCTGTTGATAAATTGAAATAATTATTTTAAATTTATTATTAATATGGAAAAATTAAGTTTTTAGTATTGTTAATATTTTTAAACCCTGCTTTCCTAGACTCAATTCAACCACTCAATAGTGCTCTTTTACTATTTTGTTAATATCTTATATTAAATTATTCCATCAATATACCTTAGGCATATTGTTATATGGTTGTAGGGGCAACTAGGTGCCATGCTGGTTAGACTGCCAGGTCTGAAGTCAGGAGAACTCATCATCCTGAGTTCAAAGCTGTCCTCAGTTGCTTACTAGGTGGGTGACTTTGGGGAAGTCACTTGATCACTTTTGCCACAATTTCCTCATGTATAAAATAAAAAGGAGAAGGAAATGACAAAGTATTCCAGCACCTTTGCCAAAAAAGTGTCAAACTGGTTAATGAAGAGTGAGACACACCTGAAAAATGACTGAACAATGTCAGTTTTTCTGTTCTTTTAAAAATTGTTTTTCCCTGGTTTATGTACCCAGATCATATCTCTGGCATAGAAAGCATTTGGTAACATCTTTTGTTTTGCTATTTTTACCAAGCTTATTAGAATAAACTCTTCTTTGAATGTTCTTCAGTACTTACTAGTGAATCTGATTCTAGAGATTCTTTTTTTTTCTTTTTGAAGCTCATTTATGTCATTCAGTTTGTTCCTCTGAATTTCATTTGTTTAGATTCTTTTTTCCCCTTGTTTTGTTACTATGGATATTTTATATTTTGTAAATACTATTCATTTTATTTATATTTTTGAAATTAATTGGATATACAGAAAGATAGACAGACAGAAAGAAAGAAAGAAAGAAAGGAAGGAAGGAAGGAAGGAAGGAAGGAAGGAAGGAATATAGGAAAATTGTTCCTAAAATACTCTGTCTTCTTAATTTTGTACTCTTTTCTTTGACATTTATTATTTGGTTTTGTTTTTTTCTTCTTTTTTATCAAATTTGCTAATAGTTCATTTTTTACTTCAAAAATAGCTTCTTATTTTCTTTAGTAATTCAGTATTTTGTTTTAATTTTATATTTATTGCTCTCTTTGATGTTTTGGATTTCCATTTTGGCATTAATTCTTTTTGTAATACTTTAAATTGTATTATGAATTCATTCTTTCTCTTTTATATCAATAAAAGGATTTAGAGGTATAGATTTTCCCAAAAGGACTGCTTTAGCTACTCTCGAAATTTTGGTATTTAGTCTCATTATTGTCATTATATTTAATGGAATCACGCATCATTCCTATGATTTGTTCTTTGACACAACAATTTTTTATTTTCTAGTTTATTTTTAACATTTTACTTGGTCTTTAATCAATATAATTCTATTCAATAAATGACATGCATATTATTTCTCTATTTGTCCATAAGCTTTTTTTGTCCTAATACCTGATCTGTTTTTCACCTTTTGGAAGGATGAGTATCTAGATGAGTAAAATGTACTTTCTTTTCTATAATGTTTTGTGCTTTGTTGTGATTTGTCCTTCATTCTTGAAGAGAACCGTGACACCCAGGAGATGATGACATGACTTGAAATAGACTTTGATTTGAGGGAGGGAGGCCTATGAAAAGACATCAATCTCATTTTCTCCTCCAAAACCATCTGGATCCAGTGGCCAGTTATCAGTCAAGATGACTGGAGATGGCCAATGATGCAGTGGGAGACACTGGCCCTTTCAAACTAAAGTATTTTTACGTTCTCACTTTGAGTGAAGCAATGCCCATTCAGTAAATAGGCCTCTTCAGTGAATCAAGGGATGATTCCTTTCATTAAAAAAAAAAAAGGAAAAAAATCAAATGGTGAAGGGAAGATCCTCAGGGTTTCTGACCAAAAGAGAAAGTTGCTATTTGCATTTACTCTGATCTAGGAGGGTGGAAAAAATAACCATTCAGTGGTACTTGGGTAGGGACCTATTGTTATTTAATTCATAAGATCCAGGATAAATTGCATTTAAGGGCTGGTGAGAAAGAAATCTAAACTCTCCTGTCCTTTGATCTCTATCATATATAATTCTCTAAGGTTCTATTCAGGTCCTTAACTTTCTTCCTATTAAATTTTTGGTTAGGCTTATCATGTTCTGTGGGTAGTAAACTGAATTCTCTTACAATTACAGTTTTTCTGTCAGTGTGTCCTTTCGATTCATTTAGTTTTTCCCTTAAATATTTAGAAGTTATACCACATATACCAAGTATTAAAATCAATTTATCATGTATGCTATCTTTAAGCAAAATAGTTTTCCTCTTTGTCTTTTTTAACAAAGTTTTTGGTAAATTTTTTTCTTTGTCTGAAATAACAATTGCTACTCTTGTTTTTATATTTATCTGAGGAACAATAGATTTTGCTCAATCCCTTTTCTCTTTATTTTTAACGTAATGAATACTTTATTGGAGCTCATAACACTTATGAAAGAAGTCTTATTTCATTATGGTATTACCAGGACTTTAAACTCTGTGTCTTGACATTTCAAGGGTGCTTCTTGGAAGCAACATATTGTTATATTTTACTTTCTAATTCATTCTGCTAAACTTTTCTATTTCATGGATTTTTATTTAATTCACATTCACTGTTATGATAATTAATTTTCTATTTACCTCAATTGTTTTTTTTCACTTTATCTTCTCTATATTCCTCATTCTCTGTATATTTCAAGTTGATATTTTATTCTTTCCCTCTTAATATTCAATTCACTATCCCCTCTATAAACTTAGGGTTTTTTTTCTCCTTATGATTAATATCACCCTGAACCTAATCCTTTGGTCTCTCCCGATTCCTATATTTATCCCTGTTGGGTTGAATATATTCTCTCCTCTAGTCCATCCTCCATTTATACTTCAAAATGATCTTCCTCAAGTGTAGGTCTGAACATATCAGATATATCACACCCTGTCACACTGCTCCTACCTTTAAGTGGCTAGAACTGTCTTCCTGATGATTTCTTTCTCAAAACACTCTATCTCTATACTACAGGCAGTTTTACTTACTGTGCCTCATGGATAAAATTCTCTCCATCCTCACCTCTGCTACTGATTTCTCCAGCTGCCTTCAAGTTTCATATAAAGTTTCACATTTTACTGGAAATCATTTATGATGATCCTTAATTGTATTGCCTCCCATCTGTTAATTATATATATATAATGTATTCATATTTAGTATATGTATAGTGTATAAATAAAATTTCATATTTTATAATATGTTATATACATTATAATATTTATTATATTACATACATATATATATATAATTTATAGGTAGTTGCTTGAATGATGTTTCCCCCATTAGACTATAAGCTCCTTGAGGGTAGGGATTGTTTTTGGCCTTTCTTTGTATCCCTAGTCCTTAGCACAGTGCCTGGCAGATAATGCATACTTGATAAATATTTATTGACTAACTTGTACAACCTGATAATGTTTGTAAATTAGTTTCTCCATCTTTTCACTAGATTTGCCTCTCATGTATCCTTATCTAGATTTTTCCCCTTTATCTCTAAAAGAGCAAAAACAAACCCCAAAATGCCTGTTTATAGGAATTATGACTCAGATAAATTTGACCATGACCTATTGTGACAGTAGGATTCCGAAAAATCTCTAACATTCCCCTCCAGTTAAAATACGAATAGTTCATTGTTATAAAGTACACTCTGATTGCACACCTTTAATTAGAGTTTAATTAGTTTTTCTTCTTGTCTCATGTATACGTATTTAAAAGTTCTATTAAAGGTCCCATTTTTTTTTCTTTCCAAGAGAAACATTTAAAAGCCATTACTTTCATTGACCAGCCACTTTTCCCTCCATATGACTATATTTAATTTTTCAGGGTAAACTATTCTTGGTTGGAGGCCTTTATGTTTTGCCTTTTACAATATTTCATTCCATAATATCCACTCCCTTCTATCAAAAGTGCTTAAACTGTGCTATCCTAATGGTGATTCATTGGTGTAAAGTCAAGCTTTCCAGAGGACTGCTGCTATGAACACCTTTAAGTTTCTGATCACATAATATAGTGAACTCTCTATTTATTCATCAGTAAATTAAAGCAAAGCATTCACAGAAACCAAAGTACAGTATTCACAATGTTATAACATAACAAGTTGTCACTAAAGTGGCCACATAGTTTTCACCAAAGTGGCCAGATAGTTTTAAACAAAAGATACCATTTGGTAAGTCCTTAACTCAATCATCCTTAAGGAGCAATCCTCCTCAAAGGACACAAAGTACGAAGGTCAAAGTTCTCTACCCTTAGATCACATTATCTTTATTTCTCAGTCAAAATGTCTCCTTTCTTCTTAATTGGAGATTAGTTTCCAATCATCCTTAACTCAATCATCCTTAAGAGGTACAAGGTACAGAATACAAGGTTCTCCCACCCCTAGACCACAGTAAATCATAATCTTCTTATTTAGCACTGAGTACCCAAGGATGGGTCTCTTCATCTTCACTTGATGCTGGCTCTCAGATTCCATGATCCCAGCTGCAGCCTGAATCTACCCAACTGTCACCTGGATTCAAAGGTAGGCAACTCTCAGTTGCTTGTCCAGTTCCTTGCCCAGTTCCTCATCCAGTTCCTATTCTGTGTTGAAGCTTATGGTGTCCAGTCCACCTCAAGTCATTTACAGTTTCTGTTTCTGGGAAGACAAAGCTTAGCAGAACCAAAACAACACTCATGCAGATTGCTGGCACCATCATCAATTCACTATCTGCCTATGAAATCAACACAGACCTACAAAAAGGTCTGAGAAGTCAACACAAATTGATAGTACAATCCCAGGATGTCCAAATACCTCCTCCAGTACTTCTGTAGACAATCAACAAAAAAATCCTCTTTCAGGGCTTCCAGTAAGTTCCCAGGGCTTCTGCATGAACAAAAATAAACAGAAACAGAATAGACAGGTGTCTGACCACCACAACGTCCTCCTTCTCAATTGCACAACCACAAGTGCTCTCTTCTCAGTTCAGCTCTTTCCCAGCCCGAGCTTCACCTTACATATGGTAGGTCCTCTCTGTTCCTTCCCTTCCTGATGCATCAGCAACAGGGGTTCACAAGTTCTGGGGTTCACAAGTTGGGGGTTCACAAGTTATTTTTCTTAATGAAGACTTGATATACTCCTGGTCAAGGCTTAAAAGAAAATTAAACTAAAACAAGGCTCTAAGTTCTTCTTTGCTTGCAATTACAAATGATGTCTGAATTGTTTTTGGCTGCTTAAAGTATCTTGTTGTCTATAAGTTCTAGATTTTAGCAATAACATTCCTCAGATTTCTCATTTTGGGGTTTTTTCAGAGGGTGATTGGTTGATTCCTTATATTTTCACATTGCCCTTTATTTTAATATGCTTGGGTAATTTTTTTTTATTTCTTAAATTATGACATGTACGTTCTATTTTGTCATGAAGTTTGAATACTTGTGTAATTATCTCTTTAATTTATTATTTATTTGAAATTGTCTTGGAATATTGTATAATTAAAAGAGCAAAGTATTTCATAGTTGACCATCATTATAACATTGCTATTACTGTGCATAATGATCTCCCTTTTCTTCTGACTTCATTTTGAGTCAGTTTGTACATGTATTACCATTTTCCCCCTGAAATGTCCCCTTCTTCATTTCTTGTTGCACACTGAGTAGTAGCTTAAGAACTAAATCACAGGGTTAAGTGATGTGTATAAAACTAATCAATACTTATTACATCTAGTAGATTCAGAGTTGTATTGATAGGATATCTTTATAGCAAGGTAGCATTCCATTACAATCATATGCCACAACTTGCTCAGCAATTACCCAACTTGTGAACATCCCCTTAATTTCTATTTTTTGCCAATATAAAAGAACTACTATAAATAGTTTTTGCAGGTATAAGTTACTTTACTTTTTCTTTGATATCTTTGGGGTACAGACCTAGAGTATTCTAGAGGTATTATTGGAATAAAGGGAATTCACAGTTCATAGCATTTGGGGTACAGTTCCGAATTGTTCTCTAAAATTGTCAGACTAAATCACAACTCCAACGAGAGTTCATTAGTGTTTGCATTTTCCCTCAACCTCTCCAGCATTTGTCAATGCTGATAGGTGTGAAGTAGTACCCTAGAGTTGTTTTGATTTGCATTTCTCTATTTAACTGTAATTTAGAGCACTTTTCCAATATATCTGTAAATAACCTTTATTTATTATTCTGCAAGTTGCCTACTCATATCGTTTGACCATTTATCAACTGGGCAATGCCTCTTATTGTTATAAATTGACTCCATTCTACATATATTTGAGAACTGATATCTTTATCAAAGAAAATTACTGTAATTTTTATATTATTTCATCAACTATGGTACTTTTACCAAAATGGAGCTTCTCTGATTATCTCTTCTAATTAGATGCATTTTTGCTTTTGCTTTCTCTAAGATTAGGATTGCTACCTCTGTCTTTTTTACTTCAGCTGAAGTAAAAGATATTCTTCTACTACTCTTAATTTCCATTGTCTCAATTGCAAGTATGTGTTTTATATATAAAAAACCAACATATTGTTGGATTCTGGTTTCTAATCACTTCTTTTCATGGGTGAGGTTATCCAGTTCACATATACAGTTATGATTATTTGGTATTTCCCTTCATCCTATTTTCTCATGTTTTTCCTTATCACTCCCTTTTAACCTGTGCTTCCTCAAATCAGTTTAGTTTCATATCATTGCCTCCCTTAATCCACCTTCTTTTTTTATCAACCTCCCCATATATCTTATCCCCTTCCCATCCTATTTCCTTGTTGTGTCAGAGAGATTTCTATTTCCAGCTGATCATGTATGTTCTTCCTTCTGTGACGCAAATTCTTTTTTTTTTTTGCTTTTTTTTTTGGAGGGCAGTTGGGGTTAAGTGACTTGCCCAAGGTCACACGGCTAGTTTTTGTGTTAAGTGTCTGATGCCGGATTTGAACTCAGGTACTCCTGACTTCAGGGCCGGTGCTCTATTCACTGCACCACCTAGCCGCCCCTGTGACGCAAATTATAATGAAATTGAGGCACAAGCTTTGCCCATTCTCCGATTTCCCTCTGTACTTTAAAAGTTATTCCTTGAATGCCTCATTTTTATGTGAGGAAAACCTCCTCATTCTACCTTTCCTTTCCCCATTCTCCCAGTGCATACCTTCTTCTCACACTTAGGTTTTTTTTTGGGGGGGGGGAGATCATCCCAACATAATTATCACACACTAATATTCTCTGTCTATTTATACTCCTTCTAACTGCCAAAACAAGAATAAAGTTTTGAGGGGTTACACATATCATCCTTCCATATAGGAAGATAAATGATTTAAACATTTTTATTCCCTTCTGATTTTTATTTCATGGTTATCTTTTTATGTTTCTCTTGAATCTTGTGTTTAAATGTCAGATTTTTCTATTCAGCTCTGGTCTTTTCATCAGGAATGCTTGAAAGTCCTCTATTTGATTAAATGTCTTTTTTCCCTCAAAGACTCAGTGTTGCTGGACAGATTGTTTATGTTTGTAATCATATCTCATTTGCCTTCCAAAATGCTATATTTCAAGTTGTCGCTGTTGCCTCTATGACTCATCTCTGATTCTGTACAGTATACCCTTTTGGTCGACTTCCATCCCATTGTCACAGACCATTTTTTCAGTTTTTCCGCCTGAAACTTGTCTCTTTATCATTTATTAAAGGAAGATACTATTTCATTTCATTCATTTTCAGCCAGTTCAACCATTTCCTTCTTGGGGGATGAAAAAGTATCAAGGCATGGAACAGGAGGAAGACAACACAGTCAGAACTCCTGCACCAGAAGCTTCCAAGAAACATGAAGACTGCCTACAAACAATAGATCAGCTTAAGAAGGATTTTGAAAACCAAATGAGAGAAGTGGAGGAAAAAATGGGAAGAGAAATGAGAATTATGCAAGAAAATCATGAAAAGAGAGTCAACAACCTGACTGAAGAAAATAACACCTTAGAAATACATTAACTCAAACGGCAAAAGAGGCCCAAAAAGCCAATGAGGAGAAGAATGTCTTAAAAAATCAAATTTTCCAGAAGAAAAAAGAATCTCAAAAGCTTTCTGAAGAGAATAATTCCTTCAGAATCAGAATGGAGCAAATGGAAGCAAATGACTTAATGAGAAATCAAGATACTATTCAACAGATCCAAACAAATGAAAAAAATAGAAGGCAAAGTGAAATATCTCCCTGAAAAAGCCACTGACCTGGTAAATAGATCCAGCAGAGACAATTTAAAAATTATTGGACTACCTAAAAACCATCATCAAAAAAAGGACTTACAAAGCTTACTTCAAGAAATTCTCAAGGAAAATTGCCTTGATATTTTACAACCAAATGGCAAAATAGAACTTGAAAGAATTCACCAATCACCTCTTGAAAAAGATCCCCAAAAGAAAGCTCCTAGGAATGTTATAGCCAGGTTCCAGAATACCCAGATCAAGGATAAAATATTACAAGCTGCCAAGAAGAAACAACATATGAATATATATATATGTATGTATGTATGTATATATGTATATGTATACATACACATATGTCTATATAAGAGGGTTTATATATGCATATGAACACATATCTGAGTATGTGTATATATGAGTATGTAGCAGGCATAGGATCAATTGAATAGGAAGTGATGGTACTATAAAAGGTGAAATTCTGAGGTGGGAGAGGATTAGAATGAGAGGGGACAGGGAAAGACAGAATGGGGTTAATCATGTCATATAGAACAGGCAAGGGATAATTGTTACAATGGAGGGGAAGAACAGGAAGGCAAAAGGGAAAGGGTCAACCTTACTCTCATTGAATTTGGCTTAGGGAAGGAATGACATAAACTCTAAACTGGGTATCTTGCCACACAGAAGAGTAGGGGGAATGGGTATGAGAGGTGAGATGATGGATGGCAGGGCAGGATGGGGTGGACATATAATCAGTCTCTCACAATGTGGCCACTGTGGAGATGTTCTGTGTAATTACACATGTACAGTCTGTATTTAATTGCTTGTCCTTCACGTGGGGCGGGGGGAGGTTGGGGGACAAGGGAGGAAGGGAAAGAATCTAGAAATTAAAGTTCTGCAATCAAATGTTTATATATATATATACATACATACATATAATCATTATTATTATTAACTACATGCAGCTGGGAATTAAGATATACAGGCAATGTGGTAGGGAGATCCATCCTGCCCTACCGGGAAGTCAGAGGGGTAGGGGAGGACATAGGAGAGAGGAGATTGGGGGAGGGGTTATTCAGTAGGATGGCTCTTTTGAGGTATTGGGTAGGGGAAAGATGGTGAGAAAATTTGTAACTCAAAATCTCATGGAAATGAATGATGTAAACAAGAAAATTAATTAATTAATTAATTATTATAAGAAATATTGTCTTATTTGGTGATTGTTTCTTGGATATCCATGGAATTATAGAGAGACTTCTCTTTTTTTGCTCACTTTCATTCATGAAGTCTCATGAAGTGACTTCTAGGCATCTTCTACTGCATGGATAAAATCAAGTTGGGGAAATTTCCTTGACCCTATAGTTGCTGTCATTTTTGTTATTGTTGATGAATTTTTACTATTGTTTTTAGGCTATACTTTCCTCTCTCCTTTATTAGAGTATAAATTCAAACTATGACTTTTTGTTCATCATTGATAACTAAAGTTCTTCCCTCCTGTGATCAGCCTTAGATGAAGTGCTTTTCTGTGAATGAGAAAAGAAGAGCCTTTTCTTTAAACCTCAGATAAATCCAAAGTTGTGCTCCTGCAATAGAATAGATCTAGTTCAGGTTTTTTCCCTTGAAAAAGAGGGGGGCTTTATTTTTTTAACCTCACAACTAGCTAAGATCCACTACCCACCCCTCACTTTTCCCCTCTAAAATCCTGAGGATACTTTAGTGTATTTCCCACCCCCATTCATGCTAAGGCGTGTGTGTGTGTGTGTGTTTTCAAAAGTTTAGAATAAAGCCTTTCCTTTTTACTTTCAATTTTATCTCTCTCAAGGAATTTCTTAATATTGAAACTTTTTTTCTTCCCCTATAGTCTTTCACTCTCATCTCTTAGGGGATCTAAATCATATTTACCTCTTCTCTATAGGCTGAGTTCTTTAGTAATCAGTTTGTTTATTATTTGGGTATGTTTGAGCTCTATTTCCTTCTAATCTGTCATCTAGGTGTCACATATCTTTCTTGGTTAATCCCACAAAAAAGTATGACTAAACATTTTAACAAATATGGTTTTTTTTCCTCTATCCTTCACATTTTGATATATTCTCAACACTGGAATCATTGAATAAATTGGTATGAAAAATTTGGTGATATTTCTCACAAATACAGAAATTATTTTTCAAGAATTATTTGACTAGTCAACAAGTTTACCAATGAATTAATGAAAAAAATGTATTAAACAATCTTCTGTTAGGCATCAACCAATTTTGGTCCAAATCTCTTCAATATACACTATTCTGACTTTTTCCCATTTGCTAATTTGTTACATTTAACATGAAATTTCAGAGTTGTTTTTTATTTGTATTTTTCTTTGCATTAGTCATCTATGGCAATCTGATGTAAGATTACATATAAAAATAAAATGTTTTTCTTTCCCTTTTCCTTTGGGAAAAATATTCTATAAACATTATTTCATTCAACCAAATTTTTGGTTTATTCATTCATAATGTTAAATAAGATACTAGTGTGACAATTCACTGTCAACAATGCTTGTAGATAGAAATGGGTGAAACTAACATTACTTCCTTACAACTCATATGGGAGGGATGAAAAAATATAGTCTACTTGCATGAGAGCTAAAAAATCTTAGTATTTCGTAGGTGATTCCTTGAATTCATTTAACAGAAAATTTTTAGCTGGCTTGATAATGATTCCCTTTCAACAGAACTCTCAGTCCACTAGATGGTAGAAGAATTAATTCGTTTTGTATACAACATTCAACTCTGTGATTTGGCCCTTAAGTTATTCAGGTTAAATGTGTTCTTATGTTCCCTAAAAGATTCAGATAGAGAAAGACTATACAATTCTCCTCTAACCAAAAGATATTTTCTATGTTTTGGGTAATAGCAATAGCTAGAAAATTAACCAACATCCATAAGACATGTGAAAAAGGCAGTCATGACCTAAAATAACACTTGCCAAAGACCCAGTATTTAAAAATCTCAAAGCATTCAAATAAGTCAATTTCATCTTAGCCTATCAAATTACCATGTTAGCTTACACTGGTATGATGGAATTTTCCATAAGTATTTTAGATTCAAAATTATGATAGGTAAATATAAAAATTCAGCATTAGGGAACAGGTACAATCTTTGATGATATGGCATTTCTCACAATTCACCATCCCCACTGACTCATAGGCAGATTACTTGAAGAGGAGTCAAGATATTTATCCTACCTTTGAGACTAAGCATCTGTGTCCATAGGTAAGTCACTGACTTCTCTGCTTTCTCCAGAGTTACCAGTGATTTCTTAATTCCAAATCTAAAGGACTTTTGCAGTCTTTTTCCTTAGTGATTTTTCAGCAACCTTTGACATAATTGATCATTCTCCTCTCATTGATTCTATCTTTAGTCTAGGTTTTGATGAAACTATTCACTTCTGGTTCTGCTCTTATCTATAGGATAAAGGACTCCTTCTCTGGCTCTTCATCTTGGCTAAACCTTATAACAGGTAATGTCTACCAAAGCTCTAGCCTGGATTCTCTTTTCCCTTTATACCACTTTTTTGGTGATCTCAATTCCCATGGTTTAAATTATACCCTATGCAGATGACTCTTAAATCACCTTATTTAGCTCTATGTCTCTTTTGGTTCTATTCTCACATGGCCTCTATGTTATCTCAAAGGGTCAACTTTTTTTAGCTCAATACATTTTAAACTTTTAAAAATCAATATATTAAAATAATCCCATCATCTTCCTGCTAAATATTCTACTTTTTCTAACCTCACTATGGCATTTAAATGTACACCATCTTCCCAGTCATCGAGGATCACAACCTAAGTGTCTACCTACATGCCTCATTCTTACCTCCCCCAACTATCTAATTTCTTGCCAAATCTTGTCCATTATAACATTTCTTATATATGTCCCCTTTTTTCCTTTGACACTGTAAACATCATAATGCATGCTCACAGCTCTCCCAACATACCCCCGCTAACATTTAAACAATGCCTCAAATGAAATTTTGGAGTAGCAGAGCCAACAAAAGGACAGAGTAAAGCATTCTTCCAGTATAAGAGGTCAGAAAGAAAAACCTGTGACATATGAGAGAGGTCAGGCCCAGAGCCCATATGGCTGAAATACTAGTGGTAGGACTATATGATGATAACAAAAGCAGAAGCAACTTAGGGTATTCTCAAGGCAGAGATGGCAGTTAGTAAGAATGTGATTATAGGTACCTCTGTGATAGCAGAGCAGATGTAGTAAAGGGTAAAGGAACTAGGATTATAATAAAATGTAACCCACTCAGCAAACCTGAGTGTAACCCTTTCAGAGAAAAATGATGAAAAAGAGGATTTTTAGGACTTCCAATTAAAAAGACAAGAGTTGAGTAGAAAACTTGACTTTCAAATGCAAGACTAAAGAGAAGGATAAAAAGGTAAAAATTAAAGAGAAATCATAAAGGATTCAACAAGGTTCAAGTGTTTACTATTCTTTACAGGAAGATGGTAATTATAATTTCTAAGAACATTATCATTATTAGGACAGTTAGAAGGAATATATATATAAACAGAGGGATTGAGTGTGAGTTGAAATGATTTGAAGTGAGAAAGAAGATTGCATTGGGAAAGGGGGAAATGGGGAGAAGAAGGGGGAAATTATCTCACATTAAAAAGGTGCAGGAGGAAGAACTTTTACAATGAATGGGAAGATGGTGTAATAGTCATGGGAATTTGAAGATCTTCCCTGCCCCTTAATAGGCCTAAGGGAATTTGAAGACCTTCTCAGATTTGAAAATATACTCTGCCTCCAATAGACTGAATGTAATCACATGGAGCCTGTAGCGGGAGGAGTTTGCTGAAGGATGGAACAAAGTCCACATTTTTGGAGGAGAGGACACTTCTAAGGGACAAAGTTAGGCTTGTGAGTGAATATTGGTCTTGTGTTGCTTGGTGGGGAGGCTAAAGGTGGTGTGGCTCTCTGCTATGATGTATGTGCATTAACTTCAATGTTGCTATGATGAGTTCAGTTTCCTGGTTTGGGGATTGGATGTTATGGTGCCAGAATAAATGTTTTGTTTCTATCTTTTATATGGAGAATCTGTTATATTTTGTGATCTAGCACCATGCAGGTACATTTATAGTGAGTGTGGGCACTGTGAATATTTCATTGATGCTACCGGAAGGCAGGAAGGAAGGAGGGAAGAAGGGAAGGAATAAAGGAATGAAGGAAGGAAGAAAAGAAGGATGGTGTTGGGATTTGGTTTTCTGGCACTCAAATACATGTTTTGCTTCTGTCTTCTATATGGAGAGTCTGTTATAGTTTGTAATTGAGCACTAAGCGGATATGTTTATAGTGATTGTTGGCACTATGAACATTGTATTGGCGCTACAGATGATTTGGTAGACAATGTCTGAAACTCATTCTCAGAATAATTTCAAAGAGGAAATAATATACACACTTAATTGGGTAAAGAAATCTATCTTATCCTATAGGGAAGTAGAAATAGAAAAGAACAAGCAATGCAGGGATGATAAAGAAGGAAGCAGAAAAAAGACAGTAGAGATCAGAAGAAAAAACTTTAGAGTAAGGAAAGGATGAAAATAGAGGGAGAGAAGGACAAACAAAAGAAAATAGGATGGAGAAAAACACAATAATAATTATTGTTAACGTGAGTGGGATGAACTAACCTATAAAATGGAAGTAAATAGAAGAATGACTTAGAAAACTGAATCCAACAATATGATGTTTACAAGGACCACACTTGAAATAGAAAGACACCTATGTAGAGTTAAAGAAAGGGGCTCGAGCAGAATCAATTTTGTTTTTATAGCTGAAGTAAAAAAAAAGGTATGGATAATAATTGCAATCTCAGACAAAATAAAAGCAAAAATAGACCTAATTAAAAGGAAAAAAGATGGAAGTTACATTTTGCCAAAAAGAACACTAGGCAAAGAAGTAATTTCAATGCTAAACATATATGTACCAAATAGCATAGCAGCCAGATTTTTAAAGGGAATGTTCAATGAATTATAGGAGGACATAGACAATGAAACTATACTAGATGGCAGCCTCAACTTTCTCCTTTCAGAGCTAAATAAATCTAACCATAAAATACAGATGAAAGAAGTGAAGGAGATGAATAAAATCTTAGAAAAGTTGCATATGATGGAACTCTGAAAAAACTTAATGGGAATAGAAAGGAATATACCTTTTTGTAAACTGTACATGGCACTTTTACAAAAACTGGTGATAGATTAAGGAAACAACAAACAAACAAACCTCACAACCAAATGCTGAAAAACAGAAATATTATATGTATCCTTTTCAGAATATAATGCAATGAAAACTACATTTAATAAAATGCCATTGAAAGACAGATTAAACCAACTGAAAACGAAATGATTCATTCCTCAGGTATGAGTAGGTCAAAGGATAAATAATAAAAACAATCGATAATTTCATTAAAAAAATTAAAACAATGAGGCAACATTCCAAAATTTATGGTATGAAGCCAAAGCAGTACTTAGGAAAAAAATTTATATCTCTAAATGTAAACATCACAAAAGAAAAAAAAATCAGAACAATTAATTAGGTCACACAATTATAAATACCAGAAAATGAAAAAATTAAAAATCCCCAATTAAACACCAAAATGGAAATCCTGAAAATCAAAGGAGAAATTAAACAAAATTGAAATCTAAAAAAATCATTGAACTAATAAACAAAACTAGAAGCTGATTTTATGGGAAAAAACAACTCTAAATAAACAAAACAATGGATATTTGATTTTAAAAAAGAAAAAGAGGGGGCATGGAGACAAGATGGCAGAGTAGAAGCACAAACTTGGCATGACCTCCTGCTCCAATCATTTCAAATATGTAAAAAATAACTCTAAACAAATTTTAGAGCTACAAAACCTACAAAGTGACAAAGAGAAACAAATCTCCTGCTGAAGGCATCCTGTCAGGCCAAGAGGAAAGTTCTAATGGAGTGTACTGGGAGCCACACAGTCTCCCATTAACCATGGTTCTGGTGCCAGGTCAGTCCCAATCAGCCAGAGCAGCCTTCAGGAGAATAAATCACCAGCAGTTGTCGTAGTTTCCAAACTTCCCAAAACATAAATGCCAAAGACAAAGTAAAAGGTCAGTGTAGAACTCTGTTGGAACACTGGCACTGGAGAGCATGATTCAGCCCCTGCCCCCCTGATGAGAGGTGGTGAATGTACAGCAGCTGCTGCCAAGGCTGCATGGCTACTTTCAGAGATACTGGCCTGCAGATTGTAAGGGGACCAAGCAACCATTCAGAGGGTAATCACTCTTGCTTGGATCTGGGCTGCTGTCTTGGGTGGTGGACCTGTGGTCTGTGCCCAGTGTGCCAGACCTTGAGGAGGATGCGGGGGCAGGGGGCATGCTCCTAATAGCTCCAGCAGCTTCAAAGACCCCAGAAATTTGAGACATAGCTCTTTTCAATCTGGAAGCAGTCTTCTATCTTGGCAAAGAGCTCAAAAGTCAAGTAATTGGCTGGCAAGATGAGCAAGCAAAGGAAGCACAAATAGACCATACAATCCATTTTTAGGGATAAAAAGGATCAAAGCATGGAATGGGAGGAAGACAATGAAGTCAGAACTCATGCATCAAAAGCTTCAAAAAAATATGAACTGGTTAAAGGCCATGGAGGAGCTTAAGAAGCATTTTGCAAATCAAGTAAGAGAAGTAGAGAAAAACTTGGGAAGGGAAATGAGAATGAAACAAGAAAATCATGAAAAATAGTCAACAGCCTGTTAACAGAGATGCCAAAAAATACTGAAGAAAATAAGACCTTTGAAAATAGATTAACTCACATGGCAAAAAGGGGTCCAAAAGCCAATGAGGAGAAGAATGTCTTAAAAAGCTGAATTTTCCAGATGGAAAAAGAATTTTAAAAGCTCTCTGAAGAGAATAATTCCTTCAGAATTAGATCATTCAAAGTTTCCTATTTTTGTGAAAATTATACTTTTTTGTGATTCAAACATGTTTTATTATAAGCAACTTATTGATATGTACTATTTTGGGATTAATTAATTATGGAACCTCCCAAGTCTTTTTAGGATAACTGGAGTAGAAGTCAGTATCTCTGCTATAAGTAAATTCTTTTGTATAACTGTTGAACTCAAAGATAGAAAACTTCTATCTGCAAAGTGTTGATAAAATTGGAAGTTTCTATTTGTGAAGTGTAGACTCAGAGTGGAAATTTCTGAGGGAATAACAAGATCAGATAATTCTGTATGTCAGATCCATCAGTTTGTGAAGTTAGCTATTAACCTACCTTGTTTATGGCAATACAGTTATGCTAGTAAAGTAACTTAGTCTGAATAATGAATTATGCTAGCCCATAATCACTCTACCACTGGTCATTTGTTCTCCTACCTTTCTGGTTCTTGTTTGTTTTAATCTCTGTGCCAGACTTGTATCTTCTAGGTACACTTGCAGATGCCAACTCAAGCTACACAACACCCCTTGGATCTGGCACCTGCCAAGTTCCAGACATTGGCCACAGCCTCCACCTCTCAAATGAAGGACTCAAGTGAGGCAGGGCCAGCTTTACTTCCTTCCTCAGCATGAAGCAGCCTGGAACTGAGATCTTCATCCCTTGTCCCCAAATGATTTTGGGTCCCATCTGTTTAAGTGGGGAATGATGGGGAGCTGGGGTGCCTTTGGCAAAGGGCATAGGATCCAATTTAATAAGAGGCCTCAGATCCAGACCCAATTTTGAATTTTTAGTGAAGCAAGAGCCTTGCCCAGAGTCCCCCATTTCTTTGAACATCTCCAATGTCGTCCCTTAGGGATGTGACCTACCCTAGTCAGCCCCAAGGTGAGGAGGTGGACTTATTTCTTTATTTTTTTTAATTTTAATTTATTTTCTTGGTTACATCATTCATTTCTGCAAGGTTTTGAGTTACACATTTTCTCCCCTTTTTGCCCCTAGCCCCCAGCCCAGAAGGCTGATCCCACTCTAAGGCCCCTCCCACAAATTGTTCCCTTTTATGCCCTCTTCCAACACCCCTCTAGCTTTCTAGCAGGGCAGGGAGGGGCTCCCTGCCACCATCCCTGAATGTATTATTTCCCAGTTGCCTTTGATTGTATAGCTTTAAATACTAGATTCTTGCAATTCCTCCCCTGTCACCCACTCCCACTGGGAGGAGCAGCAATTCAATACAGGCTGTACCTGTGTAATTACACAGGACATCTCCATGGTGGGCAAATTGTGAGAGGCTAATTGTATGTCCCTCCTTCCTATCCTGCA
>CM053598.1:85956614-85984561 GCA_028646575.1 Pseudocheirus occidentalis
AGTCTGCTGCGATGAGCCCCTCCCTGTTCAGGTGTGAATTACTCCCAAGGAGTTAACTGGAAGTAAGGAGCTAAGCCTTTGAGGTGCTAAGTGCCTTTAGTAGGTGCCAATAGAAAGGAGCATGGAAGATCTTCTGATTTCATTAGCATTACAGATACACACTATATTTCCATGTAGGCTATTGCATCCTGGGTTCCTAGAGGGCCAGGATGATGTCATTTCTCTTTTTTCTAAGTGTCTAGCATAGTGCCTTGCAGTTAACAGTCACTAAATGTTTGCAAATTAATGAATTGTTCCTTTCATCCAAGAGCTTAGAATAAAATTTGGGAGATACATGGACACACACATACACAGAGAAATATGACAACATCAAGTGCCATATGTGCTAGTAAGAGATACAGACAAGGGATAAAGGCTCATATTATGGTTCACTCCACTCCCTGGCTGTAGTTCTGTATATTAAATGGTATCATGTCACATCAGTAAAATAGAAGCTAAGCATCATTGCCCATATCCTTTCCTCTTCCTAAAATATATTCACTATCCTCCTTCTCCTGTTTCTAAATATTGAAAACATATCTACCTTTCAATGCTCAGTTCAAATTCCACTTCTTCCCTGAAGATTGACCTAATCTCCTTTATCACCATCCCTCAACCATAGATATTTTTTAGAGTGGGAAGGCAAGGCAACTTTGCTCCTGTTTTTTTAGTTACATATAGAAATGCTGATGATTTATGTGAGTTTATTTTGTATCCTCCAACTTTGCAAAATTTGTTAATAATTCCAAGTAGTTTTTTTAAACTTCAATCTCTAGGATTCTCTAAGCATACCATCATATCATCTGCAGAGTGATAGCTTTATTTCCTCATTGCCTATCCTAATTACTTCAATTTCTTTTTTATTCTCTTATTGTTCAAGTAAATTTCCAATACAGTATTGAATAATAGTAGTGATAACGAACGTCCTTGTTTCACCACAGATCTTATTGGGAATACTTCCTGCATATCCCCTTATACCTAATGCTTGCTCGTGGTTTTAGATAGATGCTGCCTATCATTTTAAGGAAAACTCCATTTATTCCTATGCTCTCTAGTTTATTTAATAGGTATGTGTGCTGTGTTTTCTTAAAAGTTTTTTTCTGTGTCTGTTGTAATAATCATATGACTTTTTGTTAGTTTTGTTATTGATATGGTCAATTATATTACTAGTTTTCCCAATATTGAACCAGTGCTACATTTCTGGAATAAATTCTACCTAGTCATAGTGTACTATCCTCATAAGTTGCTGTGATATCTTTGCCAATATTTTATTTAAAATTTTCCCCTCAATATTCACTAGGGAAATAGGTCTATAATTTTCTTTTTAAGTTTTAGCTCTTCCTTATTTAGATATCAGCAGCTTATTTGTGTCATAAAAATTATAGAATTCCTTCAGTTATTTTTCCAAATAGTTTACAAATTATTGGAATTAATTGTTCTTTAAATGTTTGGTAGAATTCACTTTTAAATCCAACTGGCCCTAGAGATTTTTTCTTAGGGAGTATATTGATGACTTGTTTAATTTCTTTTTTTTTTTTTAAATTGGGCTATGTAAGTATTTTATTTCCCATTCTGTTAATCTGAGCAACTGCTTTTTTTGTAAATATTTATCTGTTTCACATGGATTGTCAGATTTATTTGCATACAGTTGGGCAAAATAGCCCCCAATTATTATTTTAATTTCCTATTCATTAGTGATAAATTCATCATTTTCATTTTTGATGCTGGTAATTTGGTTTTCTTTTTTAAATCTAATTAAATGAAAGTTTATCTATTTTGTTTTTTTAATATCAACTCTTTATTCATTAGTTCAAGAGTTTTCTTACTCTCAGTTTTAATAATTTCTCCTTTTATTTTCAGAATTTCTAACTTGGTGTTTAATTGGGGATTTTAATTTGTGTTTTTTGCTAGCTTTTTTTAGTTGCACACCCAATTTATTGATGTGCATTTTCTCTATTTATTCAGGTAAGTATTTAGAGATATAAAATTTTCCCTAAGAATTATTTTGGCTGCATCTCATAAGTTTTGGTATGCTGTATCATTATTGTAATTCCCTTTGATGAAGTTATTGATTATCTCTATGATTTGTTGTGTGACACACTCATTTTTTAGTATTATTTAGTTTCTAATTGCATTTAATCTATCTTTCTGTGGTTCTTTATTGCACATAATTTTTATTGCATCATGATCTGCAAATGATAAATTTAATATTTCTGCCTTTCTATGTGGGATTGTGACACTTTTATGCCTTAGTACATTGTCAATTATTTGGTAGGTGCCATGTACCACTGAGTAAAAGGTATATACCTTCTTATTTCAATTCAGTTTTCTCCAGATGTCTATCATATCTAACTTTTCCAAAATTCCATTTGCTTTCTTAACTTCTTTCTTGCTTATTTTGTGGTTAGATTTATCAAATTCTGAAAGGCAGGGTTTTGAAGTACCCCACTTGCATAGATTTGCTGTCTTCCTGTAACTCCCTCATTGAATTACATGCTTGTTTGTTTCCTCTTTCCTGCTTACCTTTTTATGCTTCTCTTGAGTCCCCTATTTGAAGATTGAATTTTCTGTTCTGCTCTCACCTTTTCATCAGTAATGATTGAAGGGCACTATTTTATTTAATGTCCACTTTTCCTTTGAAAGATTATGATCAATATCCTATTCCAACTCCTACTTTTTTAATGTATAAGATGCTAAATTTTGTATAATCCCGACTGTGGCCCCACTACAATTCAATTATTTGTTTCCCAGTGTTTCTACTATTTTATTCTTACCTAATAGTTCTGGGATTCGGCTACCATCTACCTTGGAGATTTCATTTTGGGATCTCTATCAGGAGGTGATCAGTGGATTCTTTCAATGACCATTTTACCCTTTGGTTATAGGATATAAGGGCAGTTTTCCTTGGAAATTTATTGAAAGATGCTGTTCAGGCTTGTAATGCCATGCACCAGCAGATTCCCAAACGAATGCTGCTGTGAACAGCTTGTAAGATTCAGATTACACAGTAATAGTAAACACTCTGTTTATTCCATTACAAATCAGGGCAAACATTCACAATATAATATTCACAACATTCCATCTTATCGCAGAAAGTCACAATATGGTGTCCATAACAGCTAAACATTAGAGTGACCACACCATTTTCCCTACAGTGGCCACAATATTTAGAAGAAGGAACAAAAGAGTAATCATCTGGTTTCCCCAAGGGGGAAAACCTCACTTAATCATTCATTCAATCAATTCACAATATATAAATCTTCCACTCATGGGGCAACCATTAGCTTAATCAGTCATGATACAATAATCAAACTTCCACTCATGGGGCAACCATTAACTTAATTAGTTACTCATCTAGCAGTTAGTCACTAAGCTAGATTTCCAATTACTAAATATCATTAATCACTAGTACAGTCATTAGAAAACCATACAAACTCTCCACCCCTTGGTGTCCAGCAAACCTCAGTTTTGTCCGAGGGGAGGCCTTTTCTTCATCTTGACTCTGGGTGATCTCTCTGATTCTCTGGATTCCCTTCCACGGTCCCAGATCCCTCCTGAATGCAACAAACAGTCACCTGGATTCAGAAGCAGACAGCTGCCAGGTTCTCGTCCAGTCCTCAGAGGTAGACAGCTCCCAGGTCCTTGTGCAGTCCTCAGGGCAATCCCCAACACACACTGAAGTTCACAAGGTCCAGCACATCTCAAACCCTTCACTACTTCTCTTGCCTGGACCTCAAGTATCAGCCAGGCCATAAAAAACCAAGATCTTATCCTGGTCATGCTTCTTCAGCTCTCCAGCAGTTCAGATGGCCCTAGGACCCAGAAGGAATATTAGCCTTTTGGGTGACCTTCACCAGATTCTGGTCTCATAAAAACTCCATCTCTTTTCTCAGACAGCTTCCAGATGCTGGGAGAGAAACCCTCTCTCTCTCTCTCTCTCTCTCTCTCTCTCTCTCTCTCTCTCTCTCTCTCTCTCTCTCTCTCTCTCTGTCTCTCTCTCTCTCTGTCTCTCTCTCTCTGAAACTCCAACTCACTTCCAGCAGCCCAGCACCCAGATGCTGAGACAATCCTTCTTACTCCACAGGAAAATTCCAATTCTGCCTCTCTGTCTCTAGAATCCTTCTTTATATATACATAGCACTGGCCTCCTGTCTCAGTCAATATCCTTCTTCCACATCAACAGGGTAGTTCACTCCTCAACAGTGGACAGGGCTCACACATTCCGTACTTAGTCCTAAGTTACTAACTTAGCCTTAAGTTACAAAAGCCTACTTAGCCCTTAGTTACTAAGTGCTACTTAGCCCCAAGTTACTAAATGCTAAATATCTGATAAACCGATTGCTATTACAGGCTCTTTTTTGATTATGGCTTTCAAGTAGATCAGTACTTCTTAAATTATCTCTCTGGGATCTATTTTCCAGGTTAGTTCTTTTTCAAAATGGTATTTCATATTTTCTTCTATTTTTCATTCTTTGGATTTTGTTTGACTAATTCTTGACATCTCTTGGAGTCATTAGCTTCCACTTATCCAATTTTCATTTTTAAGGTATTGTTTTTTTCTATTAGCTTTTGTACTTCCTTTTCTGGAAAGCCATTTTTTACTTTTTAAAGATTTGTTTTCTTCAGTGGATTATTTTTTCTTCCAATTTCTCTGTACTCCTAGGGCACAGGGGGCACTGTTCCAAGCTTCTTGTTGCTGGTAACCAGGACCTGATCACTGGTATTGTGTGGTGAGACCTCAGGTGCTCAGGTTTGATCACTGTTTGATCACTGTACTAGAATGACCCAGCCTAGTCATGCCTGTCATTGCCTGGTTTCTGGGTCTGGAAATTTGCCTCTATACTGAGACTGGATTTCTCACAATTTGCCTTTTGTACCATCATTCTGCTTATCCAGGACTAAGGGGCCTTGGTTGCTAATATATGATTAAAATCCTCCTGCTGGCTGGACCAGACATTGTCTACTCTAGGTTGTGTTCTCCCTTTATCCAAGTAAGACAGACCTTTCCTGAAGTACTTTTAAGTTACCTTAAAACAGACATTTTGGGGGGTGACTAGGTGGCAGAGTGAATAGAGCACTGGCCCTGGAATAAGGAGGACCTGAGTTCAAATCTGGCCTCAGACACTTGACACACTTACTAGCTGTGTGACTTTGGGCAAGTCACTTAACCCCAATTGCCCTCCAAAAAGCAAAAAAAAAAAACAGACATTTTTTTCACTCCATTTTTTGTAGGTTCTTTTCTTCCAGAATTCATTTAGAGACTTGATTTATTGTTGTTTTAAGGGAAACTGGGGAGAGGTTAGGCAACTTCCTGACTTGTTTCCTCTATCATGACTCCTCTAAATACATGTGGAATGCTTTCACTCCTCACCTCTACCTTTCGTCTTCCCTCATTTCATTCAAGTCTCTGCTAAAATTCCACCATCTTCATTAGTTACCTTTAATTCTAATGTGTTGTTCCTATGATTATCTCCCACATAACTTATTTGTGTTTTGTTTTTATTCACTATTTTACTATTTTTTTTTGCTATATTTTCTCTACCATTAGATTGTGAACTTTCCAAGAATTAAGACTATTCCAATATTTCTTTGCATTCCTAAGTATTTGCATGGGAACTAAGGACTCTTAACCTATTCTATAAAGACATGAACATGGAAGAATGCCTGAAATCAGTTGGCAAGACTCAGAATTGGGGCATTAGTTCTATATCTCATAAAAGTTATTCTAACCCATAACTCATTCCCTAAAATTTTATCAGAGTCCACAGACATATTGTCTTTGGGTAAGTGGAGATCTGTGCAATGTATACAACAAAATTGTTTTCTTGGATGTGCTGTGCTCCCATATTCTAGTTAAATCTCTTGTTATGTTCCTCTTCCTGCCCTGATTTTGATAGGCTTTTAGCCTAAGACTCATGAAATCTTTCTATATTTTCTTACGAGTTTTCTGAATGCTGGCCTCCCCAGTTTGGGGCTTACTGACCCTGGAAAATGATGATGGTTTTGTGCTAAGGTCATGAATTTATTATAGCTCCATTTGAAAAGTTGAACTTTGACTGTGATTACTATTTGATCTGCTAACTCCTCAAGCTCTCTGGGTGTTTATTTGAATGATGCTCTGGCTTATCCAACTGACTTATTTACTGACAGTATGACTACTTATGGTATAGAGAAATATTTGCTGGAGTTAGAAGCTTGAATCATGTTTCTGTCAACATACTAGCTCTGTGTTTCTGAGTTGAGTCAATTAATTTTTTTAAATTTTAATTTCCATCAGTGTTTAATTGTGATTATAATAAGGATAATACATATGTCAAGATTACTGTGAAGAAAATGTTTACTAACCTTTAAAGGTCATTACAGATAACTTATTAGGAAATGTCCAACTATGGATAACTGCTACATTCCAAGTTTCTCTCTTTTCCTGGTTCTCCTATCCTGTCTTAGGGTTGGATAGTACACAAAAAGCATTTACAATGGGATGGTAGGATGGGAGTACAACCCAGAGAGTCAGGTGTCCTGGTAAAATCCAAGTTCCACAAGTATTTGTAATCTTGATTAAATTAATTTTTATTAGTTTCTCACACTGCAAAATGACCAATATTTCCCTAGCTAATCACACAATTCCCTTACCATTCAAAAGATGTGCCATTGTATCATTCTGTGAAAATGAATTGAATATTTGATAATTTGATCACTCTGGAGAAAATTCTTTTCATACTTCTACTTTTTTCAATCTTTGTGCTCTTCATTTCTACCCATTCAATAGTGATTCCCATGAAGTCCTTATGTTTCCATTTTTTTTGTGATCATTTAACAACTATAACAATGATCAAATGACTCAGTATTCATGGGAATACACCACATCCATTAGTCCATTAGTATTCCCTCTAGCTGACCACCTTTTTGCCATCTCCACAGGCTTCGAAAAGAACTGAGAGGTTTAATGTCGTTTGTATTTTCCCATACTTCCATCTCATCCAGCAAATCCCAGTGGATTTCATATGTATGGAAATTTCCAAAGATTTGTGTTTTTCCATCTATTTAAACTTCTTACTGCAGTGGGTACCCACATCTATGCACTCATCTTTAAGAAGGATGAGGAAAGAGACCAATAAGTTTGACGTGCATACAGTTCATTTACCAGCTGAATAATACTAATATAGACTATAGTGCATCCATATGCCACCATTTCTAGTTTAAAAGTGTCTCACAAATATTAATGTAATCAGAATGTCCATTTATTCCAATTGGACTATGCAGAGCAGAAGTTCCAAAGAAACAATCATCTTCCTTTTTTGTACATGTTAAAAATCTTCCACATTTTATATTCCCTGTGATTCTGTATGTATTTTAAATGCTAAAGGATTAGGGAAGCTTTAAAAAAGATTGCTAAGGGCTGACCTGAATAGATAAATAAAAGTGCTAATCCTTCAGAGGAAAGATTGAATTAGAAATGAGATAATTAGGAGTGAAGACATAATGGAAAGAGTGTATAGACAAGGACAGAAGATTTCAGTTTATCAACTGGAATAATATTAATAAGTTGGTCATACTATCTCATTGATCAACTCTGTGAAAATGAATTGTGTATTTCTAGACGGAAATGTTGAAAAGTATATTAATACATGGCTTAAAGACTTAAACTGAATTGCATTTGTCCTTCCTCATTGCTATAACACCTACAATAGAACGGGGCTTGTGACAAGTGAAGTGTGACAGTGGAAACCTCATTTTAAGATAGGTTGATAAATTTTATGGTTTTAAAATGACCCCCATGTCTACGTTATTATTTTCTGAGCTTTTTACATCCATGATCCTGATATTTTCTTGCACTTCTCATATTAGTCTTATCCTATAGCTCAGGAAGCACAAAGCTTCATTTTATAAAGCCCATGCTTAAGTTGCACCACAGAACAGACCATTCATCCTTTGAAGGAATATGCGAACTAATATCTCTTCCATGACAGCATTCATTTTACATGAAGCTCTGGGAACAGAACTTGGGACCTGTGATTTATTTAGTGTGGGTGTTATATTTAAGAAGCTATCCCTCACAAAGTCTTCAGAAAATACCATTTTTTTGTGATTAGCTCATCTAAGAAAAATGGAGTCCCAAAGAGAAGATTGTCTTTCCCCTCTTTTCAACCACTTGCTAACTAAAATCAGCACCAAGGGCAGTTACCCCATTCTCTCCACATATTAATGGTGCAGAATTATTCTTGCAAATTAAATGACCTTCCGGAGGACCACAGAAAGGAATTCATTCCCCCAAATGCCTAAATTTCTCCCAGGAGGTGCATAGCTGTTCAGTGTTTTCAGTTATTTCATTTGAGCTACAGTATAGCTGAACCAAAATTTCCCTTAAAAAGTATAAATAAATAAATAGATAGATAGATAGATAAACAAACAAACAAACAAACAAATAAATAAGTGAATAAATGAATGAATGAATGAATCTACCTCATATGGTCAATTCAATAGTGTTGTATGAACATAACCTCTAGCTGGGTCAGTTCCATTGTGTCATTACACTTATGAAATGGAAATATAGATATTATCAAACCCCAACTTCTCTCTCCATTTTATAGTGATATATTGAGAAAAATACATTTCTCCAAAAAACACTTCACAGTATCTGTGAAGTGTTTTGAGATCTTCAGATGAAAGGAGCTGTAGAAATGACAGCCTTATTATTGTTTCTTAAAAGACACATAGATGCGTAATGTAATTGAGGACCCTGAAATTTTCCCATAGCCCCGTCTGACAAGCCATAATACCATTACCATGGACTACCAAAAATAGAGACATTTATCTCCCTGTATCCTAAATAGTCTCCTGTCTGTCAGATGTTACAAAATGTAATATCTAAAATAACAACTGCACATTGGATAATATGAAAATTTTATTCTTAGAGAAGTCAATAAACCCATCAACTTTCTATAAACCCCCAAATGATTGTTATTGTAGGTTCAATACTTTTAATATTATCCAGTCAACAAGTACTAAGAAATTAAATTAAAGGTAATGTCAGTCAGCAGGTACAGCAGTTACATAGTTTGTCTCTGTTACTCTATTAAAGTATTATAGTATTAAAGAACTGTTCATGCCTCATAAATGCAGCTCCTTTCCCAGAACATATAGGTGATTTTTGCAATAGTTAGAGCGCTCCTATATGTTGTGCAGCAATTCAGGGCCACAATGAATAACCATAGACCAAATGGATGAAAGTTGCTCTCATTAACCATTCATTGTATTTATATTAACTCCCATTTTACTTCTCTTTGAATATTTCATTCCAAAGAAGATATTGATATTGCTAGTGGTCAAACACTTATCACTGGCTCTTATGTAGTATGGTTTATCACAGAAATAAAGATAGTTTAATATGATTTTTTTCCTGTTCATTATAACAAAAGAGATGTCTTTTGAAAACATGCTTCTAAAGCGACATGATTCACATTCTACCCAGATTGCCCTGCAAAATGGATATTTCTGGCTCAGGACTAACAACAAAATGGTAACTTGCTGCATTTTATTTCACATTATGATGAAAAAAGCATAAAAAGTTTGAACAGTGACAAAAGGTGTTTCCATAATGAATTCTATTATTCTTCTAAATTTCTTTATTTTTTTATTTGCTCATGATCAAGGAAGTAAAAAAAAATAAATGTATAATATTAAGATTGCTTCTGAGACAGACTTAGGTTTTAGCACACTCTACCATTGTTAGCTATGTTTCATGATGCTCATGATTAAAAGAAATGTATTTCAATGGCAAGTGCCTGAAAACTCCAGTTTTTTCACTCTGGAAAATGTTGGAGGGAGACGAATGGTTGCAGTAACTATTTGCAATTCAAATACTATCGCTCTCTTCTCTTGTGTAGCATCCCTTGAGCTCCCACTCAATGAGTATGTTTATAGGGGTATAGATATGATTCACAAATAAAGAAGAAATTTATACTGAGCATTACGCAAGGTCAGGATTGTCTTTTGAAAAATTCCAGAGATGCTTCAGATTAAATTTTTCGACAATGATTTGGATATTAGCATAAATGCACTTAGGTATTTGTAATCATTTGTAATTTCAAGTGTTAGAATGTTATAGGTAACAAAACACATATGTGTAAAAATATAACAAAGTACTGTATCTCCCTATTCCTTCTCTCATATTCCAAGCTGGAATTGCAATTAAATCAGTGTCCAGAGGAGAATTCAGCAGTTGTATAGCTATGCCAATTTCTTGAAACTGGCATTGCTCTATGAAAAAAATACATCAAACTCAGGTAAAGGAGCTAAGATAGAGTCTTACCTCAGTCATGTACTAGCTTTGCAATGTTGGACATATCAATTTATTTCAACAAACTGATTTTTTAAAATAATTTATTCAATGGAAAAATAATCACACTAGCTATGGCAGACCACATTTGAAAATAAGAGATTTGAAAAATGTTGTACCAGTATGTGTTATAATTTTCATCCCAGTCATCACAATTGTTATCATCATTATCACTTTATGTTTTAATAAATAACTTATTTTTATCAAGCAAATTTGCATATGTAGAGAGAAACGTATGGTAGCCAATCCAAGGAGCCTTGCAAAATGTCTTGAGAACACACACACACACACAGATCTAGAACTTAATGGAGAATATTAAATAAATATTTCAAATGGGATAATATTAGTAATGTTCGCAGCTCAGTGTCTGGCACATAGTAGATGCTTTATAAATGCTCATTCCCTTTTCCTCCCTTATCTGTTCTCATATATCTGTCAGATTTTTTTAGTGGATTGAAAGTTGATTAAACCAGTGCAAAGCAAATTTTGAAGAAAATAATTTACCCTTTTAGATGATATGGTAAGAGCTCAAAGCTATTTAAATGGAATCTAAAAAAGAAGACAAAGTAAGCTATATGAACTTGGGTAAATTACTTTCTTCGGGCCTCAGTTTCCACACATAGAATTTTTTAAATATGTGGAATTGATTTTTTTATTGACAGTTTTTGGTTTCTATGAGAGATGCAATTTTTATTGTTATTGTTCTTCCTCTACATTATTATTTTCTACAGAGACACAACTTGGGAATCTCAGAATCAGCTAAGGTATTTGGTATACACTCATTAGACAGCAGCCTGTCAGTACTACCCTTCTTTCAAAACAGTATTAGTATTTTGCAACAATCCATATGGTTTTTCACTGTTTTGGTGAATGCAGGAAATGAAATATTAAAATGTGTAAGCAAAGAAGGGGGGATTAGGGTCCATGCCAATGATATACAAGGGCATATAGCTCATATCTGTCTCCTACAGATCCCAAATACAGAGTTAATTCCAAACCATCTATCATGTCTTCTTTTCCCCACAATCTCAGGAAGGAACAGATCCAGTAATAGCTAGAGCAGCATGAACATCTGCAGATGACAAGTTCTCTTACATGTAGGGCTTCTCCTCCAAGGCTCTGTAGCCATTTACATGAGGAACATCAAAAAATGCCATCCTTGATGAGTAGGTCCTTGTCAAAGCTACTGAAGGGATCACAGTGACTGTCAGAGACAACTGTTCACTCTGCTTCTGCCACCTTCAAATGAGTGGCTTTATAAATAGCCCACACTTTGGAAACACATATTCAATCTTGTCTGTATAATACCCTTGGGAAGGAGAAAGTAACATGTAATAACATTTCAAAAGTGAAAGAAATATCTGTCTTTTTATGGTAGCTTTGTAATCATAATTCAATTCCCCTCATTTCAAAATAGGATCTAATATGTGCATCACTCTCAACAGAAATCCATTTGAGCCACAAAGTCCAGGAAGGGTTCGAATGCTTGGGAAGGATATGCAATTTGAACAGGCTGTTTTGCAGCAACTTTACTTGAGTAAATGCAATTGCAGTGGATGGCAGTCCTTAAAGACTTGCCAGCCTGGGGTTTGAATTGGGCACAGGATAAATAAGTAATGAAGGGACAAATCTGAGTCCTGTCTCAAGCATGGTTTATAACCTGTGATGCATAGAGTACCTAGAGCTTTAGCCATTCACATAGCAACCTCTGCTGGCACTAACATATTGAAAACCAAATTCTGCCCGGCATTTAATCAAGTCTTTCAGTATCAGAAGTACATGTTTGATAACTCTCAAGTTTCTTTCTTCACGACCTTCCACTCTTGCTTTTTGTTTTTTTTTAATTTTCCATCATCGTTTGATTAGTATAGAGAGCTAGCTCACTTTTCAACAAAAAAAGCAAAGAACCAATCAACAACAATGTTGGGGAAAAGTGACTTTTAAACCAGATAGATGATGCTCAGTACTACAAGTAGATGCCTTTCTAGATTCCCAGAGAAATTAATTCAGCTTCCATTAGCAAATAAACCTGTCTTTGTTTGTAGTCAGTGTACCCCAAACAACATCTGCCTGATTGAAATGGAAATAAACACACATATTCAAATTTGTGTAATACACACACACATATATATATATGTATGTATATACATAGATATACACACATGTACATGATTTTGTACCATCTTAGAACTGAAAGGGATCTCATAGATTCAACATAACTCAAACAAGCACAAGTCTACCATCTCAAAGACATATGGGCATTTGGTTTTTTTTATTAAGAATAGCTCATATTTATATATAATTTTAAAATTTCTAATATTTTCATGTAAATTATTTCATATAATCACAATTCTGTGAGACAATATGTATAATTATTCCATATATTAAAGGTTGAGAAACTGGGATTCAGAGATATTGAATGGGCCACATATCTAGGAAGTATCAGAGGTGGGCCCCAAGTTATTCACTGCTTACAAGCCCTTCATATACTTAAAAACAGCGATCATAGCACCTAATAAGTCTTCTCTTTTCAAGGCCAATTATCTTCTGCTATTTTAACTTATTCCCATATGATTTGATATAATCCTTTTTTATTCATTCATTTATTTATTTTACCAGTTGGAACCCAGAACTGAACAAAATACTCCTGCTGTAATCTGGCCAGAGAAGAGTCCATGTAGGCTTCACATACAGACAGAAGACCTAGTTAAGAATCAGAAAACAGAAATTTCAGATTTGGAAGGAATAAACACAATTAGATATTGGCCTATTCTTTAAAAACATCTAGCAAGAAGGACCCAACTACCTTGGGGAGAAGTCTATTCCACTTTCAGATAACTAAGTCTGAGGAAGTTTTTCCTTGTGTCAAGGCTAATCTGCCACCTTTTACTGATTGCTACTCCTTCTGCTTTGTAAGGTAAAGAAGAAGAAAAGGAAGCATATTTTCTTTTTATTAATATAAGCCTTCATCTCTATAAAAACAGCTACTGCCCATGCAGGTATGCACTTGTATACACCCACTCACATATGCACACATATTATTGTTTTTAGTTGAAATATTCTCAATTATTCTAATCTATTTGTAAGTGCCATGAACTCAGTAAACACCATTTTGGTCATTCAACTTTGGACACTGTAGTTTACCAGTGTCAATCATTTTTCAAAGTATTCCAATTCTACCATTGAGAAAGTAGGCTAATATTTGTCTGCCATGATGGCTGAAGAATCATTTGAAATGTGGAATTGTTACAAAATGGTGAGAATTGATGAGAAAGGAGTTTGGTTTCTTCTCTGTTAGCTCTAATGTTTAAAAAAAGGACATGAATTACAAATGGTATCATTTGTCACATCATCATAAACTTGGAAACTGAATTTAATTCACTAAGAAGAACTGAATTTTAAGAAAATAAGACACTTCCTTTTTAGATTTAAAACCCCAAATTACAATAAAGGTGAAAAGTGCTATGTTATGTGAACAGTCATTGCTAGCAGTGAAATTATCTATCAGACAGTAATTAGGATTGAGTGCAGTGATGTTTCTCCATCAATACAATATAGTATGGCCTTTCAAATATATTTTTTATGCAAGAGCATGCTATCAGTTTTCTCTTGCTGATGGAATGATTATAACTAAGAATCTTATCTTGAAAGCACTAGACTCTGAACATTCAGAGTGCTGCTGCTTTTCCTGGCTCTGTAATTGACTTACTATTAGACCTGAAGCATATTACTTCCCTTTTATATTAATAGCAACAACATCTAGTACTTACTATGTGACATGCACTATGCTAAGCACTCTTCAATTCTTATCCCTTTTGATAATCGCAGGAACCCTAGCAGATAGATGCTACTATTACCTATATTTTACAGATAAAGTAACTGAGACAAAGAGAGGTTAAATACATTGAGAGGTTAAATCCATACAGTGTCAAAGGCCATATTTTTAAAAAATTCATCTTTCAAACAAATTATTCATTTGTTTTTGGCATTCTATTCTTTTTAAATTTTGAGTTGCAAATTCAGTCTTGCTCCCATACCTTCCCTCAGCCCCTGAGAAGATAAGCAAAATGAAACCATGTATACATTTGAAATCATATTAAATATATATTTTAATATTAACCATATCACAAAAAGCAAAAATAATCAGTTTTCACACAGAGTTCATCAGTTTTCTCTAGAGAGGTGGATAGGCATATTTCATCATCACTTCTGAATTGTCTTGTACAACTGTATCAATCAGAGTAGCTAAGTTTTTCACAGTAGATTATCACATCATTGCTGATACTGTGCACACAGATTTGATTCTTCTCTTAACTTTGTATCAGTCTATATACATCTTGTCAATTTTTAAACATTTTCTGAACTCACCCTCTCATCATTTTTGTAGCACAACAGTACTCCATCACAATTATATACCACACCTTGTTCAGCCATTCCCCAACTGATAAGGATCTCCTTAATTTCTAATTCTTTGCCACCACAAAAAAAGCTGTCATAAATGCATTTGTATGTGTGAGCCCTTTTCTTTTTTATCTATTCCAAGGAAAGTGAGGTTCAAGCATTGCTTGGCACCCTTCCATTTTTCCCCTCCACTCTTCCTCGAATGCTTGTTTTATGTGATAAAATTTCCCTGTTCTTCCTCTTCTTTCCCTCTTCTCAATTCTTTCTCTGGAGCCAAGTAGGATACTTCGTTGGCCCTTGGGGATTTTCTTGGATCGTTATATTGCTGAGAATGGCTAAGTCATTCACAATTCTTCATTGTCCAATATTGCTGTTACTGTCACTTTGCATTAGTTCATGTAAATATTTTCAGGTTTTAATGAAATAATCCTGCACGTCATTTCTTTTAGCACAATATTCCATTACAATCATATACCACCGCTTCCTTAGCCATTCCTCATCTGATGGGCATCCCTTTGATTTCCAGTGCTTAACCAGTATAAAAAAGAGCTGCTATAAATATTTCTGTACATAAAGGACTCCCTCACCACCCCACCTTATTTTGATGTATTTGGGATATATACCTAGCAGTGTTATTGCTGGGTCAAAGGGTATGCACAGTTTTATAGCCCTTTGGACATAGTTCCAAATTGTTCTCCTGAAAGGTGGGATTAGTTCACAACCCCAGCAGCAGTACATTAGTGGCCCAGTTTTCTCACATCACTTCCAACAGTTTCTTCTTTTTTCTTGTCATATTAAACAATCTAATAGATGTCATGTGGCATCTCATAGTTGTTTTAATTTGCATTTCTGTGATCAATAGTGATTTAGAGTATTTTTTGTATGACAATAATTAGCTTTTATTTCTTTGTCCAAAAACTGCCAGTTCATTTATTAATTGGGGAATGACTTGTATTTTTTTTAATAAATTTGTTTCAATTCTTTATACATTTCAGAAATGAGGACTTTACCAGAGGTACCTGCTGCAAATTCCCCCCGCCCCCAAATTTTCTGATTTCCTTATAATTTTGACTTCATTGCTTTTATTTGTACAAAACCTTTTTAATTTTTATATAATGAAAATTATTTATTTTGTATTTTGTGATGCTCTCTATCTCTTGTTTGGTCATAAATTCTTGCCTTAACCACAGATCTGACAGAAAAGTATTTCATGTTTTCCTAACTTGCTTATAGTATCAGCTTTTATGTATAAATTATGTCCACATTTTGACCTCATCTGGGTGTATCTTTGTGATATATTGGTCTAAACCTTGTTTCTGCCATACTGTTTTACAGCTTTTACAGTAGTTTTTGTGAAATAATGAGGGTTTTTTTTTTAAATTGGTCTTTGGGTTTTTGGTGCCTCTTTTCACAAGCTGTTAACTCTCTTTTTCTTAATTTTCCTTCATTTCTTTTCACAATTTTTCCTCTGCCACTCTTAGGTATTTATCTCACCCAATAATTCTTTGTTGGACTTGCATCTAATTAGCATTTTTTCTTTCAGGATTTGGTTGTAGTTGTTGTAATGTTTTTGTCCTCTGAGTTTGTCTCTTGATATTCCCTGCCACCATAATAGCATTTTTGGTCAAGTACTTTTTTATTTGCTCATTTCCCAATCAATTGCTTTATTTTATACTTTATGTTAAAGGTGGACTCTGCTCATCTGGAGGTAGGGAGGTACTGTGCCAGTCTTTAAGCTATTTTTTTGAGCGGGGTTGCTGTTGTAAGGCATTGTAATCTGGGGAGAGGTGTGGCTAGTACTCTCTAGATCTGTGTTCTGGTCTTTCCACAGGAAATGTCCCTACTCCCATGTAGTTATAAGCACTATCACTCCTCTTGGCCCTGGATTTGTGACTAGGTCTTCCTGTGCCTTTATAACTAAACACAGTTACCTCTCTATCCAGGGACTTTAAACAAACACTGCTTATGATAATAAAGTTGTCAATCAGTGCCAGCTGCACCAAGTTGCAGCATAGGGTCACTTGTAAGCTCTTTCTGACCAGTTGTCTGACCCCCTTACTGCCTTTTGGCTAAGAGTTTCCAAAGGTGCTGCTGCTACTGCTTTTCCAGTTATTTCTAAGATCCACCACTGAGGCTATGATATATTCCTCTGGGATGACTCTTGATCTCTCATTTCTACTTCCCAATTGACTTAATCTGCCAAAAATATATCACTGTGACCTTTTGTTGGCTCTTCCACCAGTCCAAAATTTGACTTACAGCATTATTTAAGTGTTTTGAGGGGAATGTTGGAAAAGTTCAGTTGCCTATAATCCATCATCTTCTAGAGACCAAATTTGAACACAGGTCTTCCTGACTCTATGTCCAGTGATGTATCCATTGTGTCACTTTTATGCCTTTATATTATTTATTTTCTTCACCTATAATAGTAGAGGATAGAAATATACAAAATTTGGGTTCCCTTCTGAAGTGTGACCATTCTATGGTTTTATGATTTGTCATTTTCTATTCTAGATAAATTTACAGTGACTCATGCAAGATTATATACCAATCATCTCAGGACTATGTATTTTTTAAAATAGGAAAGTTTATTGATAGGAAGATAAATGTTCACTCTAAAATTATTCCTGAATGTTTATGAGATACAAAAGTTGGATTATTATTATTATTAATTATTATTATTGTATGCAAACATTAAAGAATAATTTATTCAAAACAATTTATTGTCATTTATTCTTCCAATAAAAATTTAGGGGTGGTGGCATACATGCGCAAGTAGCTTATTTTAAACGTATGTAATATCATATTTCAAGTCTTAGTCATCTTTGCATTCCCTCTCAAAGCATAGCACAAAGCTCAACACATAGTAGCTCTTCCATCATAGATTTTCAGTACCTGTCTTCTCCCATGCTGTCAAACTTTTGTTTCCCTTTTCTATGTAGCAGTTAACTGTCTTCTGTTCTAATCTTGTTTATCATCATTTAAGTGACAATAACTAACAATAAATATTATGGTCTTGGAACATTAAACTGTTATTCATCTCTTTTTCTAACCTTATTTGAACCCATCAAGAAACTTTCAATTATCTTTTGGGTAATAGGAAATTTCAATTCTTAAAAAGTCCTTGTTTCTCAGGATTAATGACCATATACTGACTTTTAAAAGAGGATATTTGTTGAAAAGAGATGCTAGGAAACACTGAAAGTACTATTCAATATCCAAGATATGATAATTTTATTCTCTTCTGCCTCTTCAATTCTGGGCACAATTCATTCTCCACCTGATTTACCTCTTTAAGATAAATTTTTTGATAAAATAATGTTGTGAACTGTCAATCCAGATTCCATGTTCTAATCTTGGCAAAATGATTTTTTGATTCACGGTCTTTTGGTTCTACATAGATTAATAAAACAGTATTTGTTAACTGTTCTTAGATCTCATCAAGGAGATCAACAATGTTCTCAGACTTTTCTTTTGACACACTTATCTGAACATATACAAGTAGAAGCACCTATTTTAGGCTTTGTGGTAGGCATTTTATAAAAACAATGATGAAATCCTTGTTGTTTTTTTTTTAGTATGTGTCTCCCTGGTTTATACTATGTTTGGTATTTATGATCTTCTGATAACTTAAAAAAAATCTAGGTTATCACTTTCAGTCCCAAGGGAGCAAGGGTCCTGAAGGACAGTATTTATTGTGATCAGAAAGGATAATGAATCATTCCTGGATAAGTAACAAAAGGAAGAATAGGAGAGCAATGACTATACCTTTCCCTGGATCATACATACTACCTTAGAAGAAGTTAAAGCTTCCAAATCTCTAGTACTAATTGAAAACAGCAGTGCAACAAAGTGTGAAGCTCAGGATATTTCCACTTCCACATTCCCACCTCAGGAGCATAAAGTTTGAAGTAATGAAATGGAATGGAAAATGGGCAATCAACAAGAAAAGAACCTGACCATAAAAACTACAATGGTGAGAGAGAAGAACAAGATGAAATCTCAGAAGAAGACAATAATGTTTAAAGAGCCATAACCAAAACCTCATGGATAAAGGTGAATTGGATATAAGCCACAAAAAATTACTGGAAGATATATTTTTAAAAAATCAATATGAGTAGTAGAAGAAAAAAATAGAAAATATTTAAGAATGATGTAAAAAATCTGGAAAGATGATTAGCAGTAAAAGAGGCATAAAAATACTGGAGTAAATAATACCTCAGTAAACATAATTGACCAAACAATAGAAGAGATATAAACTGATGAAAATAACTCCTTAAAAAGCAGAACTGGCCAAATGCAAAAAAGTGGTACAAAAGTCCACTGAAGAAAATAATTCTTTTAAAATTAGAATAGGATAAGTGGAAGCTGATGATTCAACAAGACGTCAAGGGAAAAAAATTTAAAGAGTGAATGAAATAGAATAAAATGTAAAATATCTCAACAGAAACAACCAAACTGATTTGGAACATAGATTGAGTGTAGATAATTTGTAAATAAAGAAAAACCTGAAGTACCTGATAAAGGAAAAAACCCAGATCAAGGAAAAAAACATTTGTAGAAATTATAAAGGAAAACTGAACCTATATTTTATAATCAGATATTAACATAGAAGTAGAAAGAACACACCAATCACCATCTGAAAGGGATCCAAAATGAATACTCTTAGAAATGTTATAACCAAATTACAAAGCTCCTAAGTAAAAAAGAGAAAATACTTCAAATAGCCAGAAATAAACCATTCTAATGGCATGGAACCTTTGCCAAGCTCATACAGGCTTGGAATATGATATTCTGGAAAGTAAAAGAGCCAGGATTACATTAAAGAATAATCTAGCAAAACTGGGTATATTTTTCTTCAAGGGAGAATGAATATTTAATGAAATAGAGGACTTTAAAGCATTATTGATGAAAAGATAACAGCTGAATAGAAATTTTGTCTTTCAAATGCAAGACGTAAGAGATACATACAAGGTAAACATGAAATAGAAATCATAAGAGATTCAATAAGATCAAACTATTTATATTCACTTATGGGAAAGATAATACTCCCATGAACTGTATCACTATTTGAGCAATCAGAAAGCATCTATATAGAGAGGGGGCACAGCAGTTAGTTGTTTGTGTTGGAATAATATAAAAATGCAAAAGTTAAAAAAATAGGGCTCTAGTGGGGGAGGGGGAAGGGAGAGGAAGAATGGAAGAAAATGTTTAACATAAAACAGGTGTCCAAGGAAGAACTTTTACAGTGGAATGGAAAATGATTGGGTTGGGGGAAGGCAAGTAATGCTTGAATCTCATTTTCCTTGGAATTGATTCAAAGAGCAAAGTACACTCTCTCTCTCTCTCTCTGTGTGTCTCTCTGTGTCTCTCTGTCTCTCTGTGGATGTCTCTCTCTCTCTCTCTCTCTCTCTCTCTGTTTGGTATACAAATCTATTATATCCAACCAAAAAGTAGTAGGGGAAAGAGTTAAGAGGAAGGAGGGAGATGATTTTTAAGAGGACAGATAAAGGAAGGCAGCCATGAGAAGCAAAGACTTTCAAGGAGGAACAGGGTAAACAGAGAAATGGAAGGAAAAAGAAGAAAGTAGGATAGAGGAAAAAAGTAATCATAACTGTGATTGTGAATGGAATGAATTCACCAATAAAATGGATGTGATAGCAGAGCAGATTAGAAATTAGAACCCAAAAATATGTTGTTTACAAGAAACAGAGAAACATGAAACTAATATGAGTCTAGAGCAAAATTCATTATGCTTCAGCTGAAGTAAAAATGAAAGTTAGCAATTATTATGTTAAAGCAAAAGCAAGAAGAAAGACCTAATTAAAAAGAATATTCAAGGCAAGATACCATAAACAATAAAGTAATACTAAATAATATGCACTTGTATCAGCAAGCACCCTAGTATACCCAGAATGGCTGCTAGCATAGATTCTTATATTTGCTTTTCTAAAGGAAAGCAAATCAAAATGGGTAAAAACAATCAATCAAACACATATCATTTACCTAATTCATGAGGAAAAGTCAACACTCTGAACTTCAGAGAATACAATCAAGTTACAAGCAGAAGTTACAAGCAGACAGGGAAACAGATCAGCAGACGGGCTTCCAGCCATCTGACCATTACATCCATACCTAGTAAGTTACCAGAGAAGGAAGCATCAACATTTTCAAAGTCTGGGGGCTCAACAGCTTCCCAGAGTCTCATCTGGCCAAATCACACAACTCTTTCCAAAGTGAGTCACAAAGCAAAACCTCATATCAGGGTATATATAGCCTTCTCCTGGATCAGAGAATGTCACAGCCCTCTTGACCCACTGCCCAATCACAAAGTAGTAAGGCATGGGCATTCCTGAAGAATAAGCCTCCCGCCACAGGCTCCATGTGACCATATTCAGCCTATTATGGGGCAGAGTATACTTTCAAATCAGGGAAGGTTTTCAGAGCCAATTAAGCCTATCAAAGAGCCTATGGGTAGGGAAGATCTTCAGATTTCCATAACAGCATCAAAGTAAATAACATCAAAGTCCTAAAGGGAAAGTTAAATAGATTAAAGGACAAAATAAACAGTAAAACCAATCTAGTAAAGGAAGTCACCTTTCCCTTCTCAGAGCTAGTAAATTTTACCATAAAATAAATGAGGAAAACAGTCCAGGAGATGAATAAAATTTAGGAAAAAATAGATATGGATGGAGTTCTGGAAAAAACAAATGAAAAGCGAATAGAGTGCATTTTTTTCCTCAGTCATTTATGGGACCCTCACGATAATTGACCATGTATTAGAGTATATAAAAAATGGAAAAATGCAGAAAACAGCCATATTAAGTGCACCTTTAACAGACCACAATGTAAAAAAATATGTTCAACTATGAATTGGAGAAGCACTGATTACAAATTCATTGGAAATTAATCTAACTCTAAAGAATAATTGGGCCAAAAAAAATCTTAAAAACAGTAATTTCATTAAAATGAATAACAACAATCAGACAACATATGACAATTTGTGGGGCACAAGTAAAGAGAGACTTACAGGAAATATTCTATCCCTAAAAATTTAAATCAATAAAATAGAAAAAAGACTATATCAATGAATTGGTCATGTAACTAAAACAACAACCCCAAAAAGAACAAATTAAAATCCCCAATTAAACATCACAATGAAAATCCTGAAAATCTAAGAAGAGATGAATACAATTACAAATTTTTTTAAATGAACTAATAAATAAAAGTAAAGGTGGCTTTATGGGAAAAAAATAGAGAAACCATTGGTTAATCCAATCCAGTCCAATAATAATGCAATAAAAAGAAAGAAGAAAACCAAATTATCAATCTAAAAAAAGATGAGAAGAGAAAATGTACCACCAATGAAAGTAAAATTAAAGCTACTATTTGGAGTTATTTACCCAATTATATGCCAGTAAAACTGATAATATTAGTGAAATGGATGAATATTTATAAAAATATAAATGATTCACATTAAGAAGAAATTAAATATTTAAATAACTTTATCTTAGAAAAAGAAATATAACAAGTCATAAATGTGTCCTATAAAATAAATACTCAGAATTAGATGAATTTAGAAGTTAATTTTAACAAACATATAAGGAACAATTAATCTCAATACCATATAAACTATTTCAAAAAAAATTTGAAGAAGGAGTCTTAACAAATTCCTGTATATTGTCTTGATACATAAAGAAGGGAGAGCAAATACAGGGAAATAAAACTATATACCAATTTTCCTAATGAATATTAATATAAAAAATTAAATAAAATACTAGCAAGGAGATTACAGCACCATATTACAAAGCTCATGCACTATAACCAGGTTGAATTTGTACCAGGATTGTAGCACTGATTAAATCTTAGGAAAACCAGAAGCCTAACTGATAAAATCAATTTTAAAAAATCATGTTAGTAATCATTATCTGTAAATGGAGATAAATTAGAAGTCTTCCAAAATAAAATCAGAAATGGAGAAAGCATGTCTATTCTTCTGATATTGTAATAATAATTCTAAATATAGTAGTAAGACAAGAAATAGAAATTGAAGGAATAAAAATAGACCATGAGGAAACAAAACTATCACTCACCCATCAATTGGGTAATAGTTAAACAAATTTTGACATATGATTTTGATGGAATAATATTTTGGTACAAGAAATGAAGAGCAGAATGGTGTAAAAAAAATGAGAACAATTTTATGAACTTTTTCAATGAAGTGACCAGAAACAAAGATCTTTGGATACAGTAATAGTAATATTGTAATGATAATCAATTGTTAACAACTTAGCTCCTTCCATCCAGATAATGATCCAAGACAATTCCAAAGGACCCATGGTGAAAAAATACTATTCATCTCTGGAGAAAGAACTGATTAACTCTTAGTACAGACTGAATCATCCTTCCCCCAGTTTCTTAATATTTATTTCTTTTAAAGAATTTTGCAACATGACTCATATGGAAATGTTTTTCATGACTTCACACATAAAATTAATGTCATATTCCTTGCTTTCTGGAAAACAGCAAGATGGAAGGAGAGAATTTAAGTTTCATAATTTGCAAAAAAATATTTGTAAATATAATTTGGACCTGTTTAATGGCGTAAGTAAAACTCAATTCAAAAATAAAGTTATTTATATGATTCTACAAGTAAATCTTGTTATATGCATATGCCACATTTTGGATGTGAGGCTTTAAGACTACAATTTGTTCTACCACTACAGATTCATTTTTGTTTGTTTGTTTTTAAATCAACAAATAATAAACAGAACATCATCATAGGTTTTCTGTATCTCTCAATTTTTTTCTTTCAATTTGTGTATACATTTTTCCGTTTAAATTTTTAAATTTTTGATTGATAACATGCAATTCCACAAGTTTTTGAGTTTTTAATTGTCTCCCCATCCTTCTCTTCCCCTTTTCCCCCAAGGTAGCATACAATCTGTTATAAGTTCTACATATACCTTCACGTTAAACAACTTTTCACAATATTCAATTGGTAAAAAAGAATTTTAATCAATGGACCACAAGAAAGAAGAAACAAAACAAAACAGAGAAGACTGAGATCAAACAGTTTGCTTCAATCTGGGTTCAGACTCCATAATTATTTCTCTGTTGTATGTGGATACTCTTTGCCATCATGTGTCTTTCAGAGTTGTCTTAGAACATTGCATTGCTGAGAAGTCAAGTCTATAAAAGTTAGTAATATCAATATAATATATCTGTAATTGTGCACAAATGTTCTCCTGGTTCTGCTCCACTCACTCAGCATCAGTTCATATAAGTCTTTTGAGATAAAAGACTTATATAATTAAAGACTTATTATGGGGGTGGGGGGAATGATCCAAGATGGCAGAACAGAAGCAGGAACATTTCTAAGGTCCTCCAATAATTCTGTCACTAAACCTTAAAAAGTGAATCTGAATGGATTTTAGAGTGACAGAATCCACTGGGATTCCAACCCTGGAAAATGCCCACCTAGGTCTAGGCAGAGGGAGCACAGAGCATCAAGTGCTGCACCAGCACAGACAAGAGAGCAAACTAAAGCAGAGTGAGAAGGAGCCCAAGCCAGTGGACTCACTCAGCCCAAGGTAAATTTGCAGCCCTCTCACCACAGGATGGAGGATCAGTCAGTTGGAAATGTGTAAGAGAGAGTGCAGGGCTCACAGCAGCAATATCAGCTTCTCCTGGGGCTATCATCCCACAGCATGGAAGTCTGGAAATTGCCTGCCTGAATTTCCAGATCCCAAGATGGCAGAGTGGTTCCTAGCTGCTCCCATTCCCTCTCCCTGTCCCAGAAAACCCAAAGATAAATGTCCCACCCACAGTAAAATCCTGAAATAATTGAAATCACCTCAGGCTAAGGAGTCACAGAGAAAGAGTATAACTGAGGCAGTAAGGACTCTAAAGTGAAGGGCTGGAGGGGTGCCAAAAAGTCCCACATCAGATAACCAGCAGGAGCTCCTAAAGCCTGGGGTGGTGGAACCAGCAAGATCTAACAACACAAGCCCAGGTGGGCTTTAGCAACACAAGGGGAATCAGTAGACAGCAGTTCTGCTGGCTGCAAGCAGCTGAGCCTGCATGAGCTGTAGCCCAGGGACATAAAGGGAAAAATTTGAAGCAGCCAGACCACCCATCCCTAACTCAGGGAAAACATCAGCCTTGTCTTCAGTCTAGACACACAGAGGCTACAGCACACAAAATCAACAACCAGGTGCCTAGCTCCCAGTTTGAGAAGCAGGGTACACTTCAAAGGTCAGGAAACAGGTAATTAAAATGGGCTAGAAGCAATATACAAAGGGAAGACCAAAGATGATTGAATCCTATTATTTTGAACAAGAAGAATCACTTTAAGGAAACACCATGGACTCTGTATCTACACCTGAGACCACAGAAGGAAATATGAACTTATCTCAAGCCAAAAAGCATTCTTGCAAGAGCTCAAAAAATATTTTAAAAGGAAAACTAGGGAGGTAGAAGATAAATTTAAATTTGCAGTGGCCAAATTGGAAAAAAAATATCACTCAAGAAAACAAATCCCTAAAAAGTAAAATTTGCGAACTGAGACAGGAGGTTCAAAATCTAACTGGAGAAAATACCTCCCTAAGAAATTAAATTCAAAACCTAATAGAGAAAAATAATTCACTAAAAATTAGAATCAGTCAAACTGAAGATAAGGACTCTATAATGCAGCAAGAATCAGTCAAATAAAACATGAAGATTGAAAAATTAGAAGAAAGTGAGAAATATCTCATTGGAAAAAACAACTGACCTGGAGAACAGATCCAGAAGAGATAACCTAAGAATTATTGGTCTACCTGAAAGCCATGATGAAAAAAATCAGCCTGGACAACATCCTCCAAGAGATTGTCAAAGAAAAATGTAATGAAGTCCTAGATTGAGAGGATAAAATAGTTATTGAAAGAATTTACTGATCTCCTAAAAAAGATCTCAAATTGAAAACTCCAAGAAATATAGTAACCAAATTCCAGAATTACAAGGTCAAGGAGAAAATACTTCAAGTAGCCAAAAAGAAACAATTCAAATGTCATGGAACTACAGTCAAAATTACATAGGATCTACCAGCTTCTACATTAAAAGATCAGAGTGACTTGAATTTGAAATTTCATAAAGCAAAATAGCTAGGATTGCAACCAAAAATCAATTACCCAGCAAAAATGAGCATAATCTTTCAGGCAAGGAAATGGTCATTTAATGAAAAAAAATCTATTTTCAGACTTTCCTGATAAAAAAGCCAGAGCTCAATGGAAAATTTGATCTTCAATTACAAGACTCAAGAAAGACATAAAAAGGTAAAAAAGGAAAACACACACAGTCACATACACACACACTCATACATGCACATAAATTGGGATTCATAAGAGATGACTGTTCATGTCCCTGTATGAGAAGCTGATACCTGTCAGTATTGAAATGTATATGAGTATTGTGACATTTAAATGGGATACATATAGATGGAGGGTGTGGGTATAAATGAACTAATATAACGATTAAAAAAACCTTATTAAGGGGTTCTAAGGGATTATAACGAGAGCAAAGGAAAGGATGAGGCAAAAAAGGGTAAATTATGCCACATGAAGAGACATAAAACACACTATAGTAGAGAGGAAGGAAGGAGGAAGATGAACATCATATGATCTTTTTTCTCATTGGTTCTGGTTCAAAGAGGGATCAAAATAATCAGTTAGGTTTAAGATTCTAACATTAAAAGACACAAAAACTAATTATAGAAAGGAAAGGAGGGTGGGAGAGAAGTACTGTATAAAATTTACTCTCAGTTTCTTGGGGTCAAAGAGGGAATAGCATACTCAGATAAGTATAAAAATCCATTGTGCCCTAAGGTAGTAGGAGATTTAAGGGAGATTGAAAAGAGGAGGGGGTTGTTTAGTAGGGAGAGAAATAGAAGTAAGAGGAAAGGGTAGGTAAAGAGGGGAAGTCACAGGAAAGGAATACTGAGGTAGGTGGTGGTCAAAAAGAAAGCTCTTAAGGAAGGGAAGGGAAAAGGAAGATACAAAAATAAAAACAGGGGAAAGAATAGGATGGAGGGAAAGTCATAGATAGTAATCAAAACTGTGGATGTGAATAGGATGAACTCTCCAATAAAACCGAGGCAGACAGCAGAATGAATTAAAAACCATAATGCTACAATATGCTGTCTACAAGAAACACATTTCAAACAAGGGGATATGCACAGAGTAAAGGTAAAAGGCTAGAGTAGAATATAGTGTGCTTCAGCTAAAGTAAAAACAAACAAACAAAAAAACAAAACAAAACCAGGGGTAGCAATCCTTATCTCAGATAAAGCAAAAGCAAAACAAGATCTAACTAAAAGAGATAAGGAAGGAAGCTATATTCTGCTAAAAGGCACCATAGAGATTGAAGCAATATTATTACTTAACATATATGAACCAGGGGGGGCAGAGCCAAGATGGCATAGAAGCAGCAAAGCACCACAGCTCCCACACAAACACGCTAAAAACCTCATAAAATGGGACTCTAAAACAGATTTTCAAGCTCCAAAACTCTCCACAAGACAGAAAGCACATCTGTTGCTACAGGCAGCGCAGCAGGCGGGGCTCTTAGCAGCTGTCTGGGACCCGCAGCCGAAACCCTGGCTGGCTCAGGCCCTGGGGCATCGGGCAGGGAGCCATGGCTATAGGAGAGCAGATTGGCTGCACTGGAGGCACAGTTACCACATCTATCAGGCCAGAAGACAAAAAGGCTAAGAGAAATGTCAATGGATTTTGCTAACTTGGGAGAAGAGCGGGTCCAGGAAAACAGCTCCCAGGGCAAGGAGGCAGCGGGAGGCGGTTGTAGCAGCAGGAACGTCTGAGAGCCGCAGCGGCTTCCACTGGGCTGCTTCAGAGCCCTCGGCCTGCAGATAGCAGGGGGGCTGACGCGATCCATCTGAGCCAACGGCTCTTGCGTTGAGTGGCCTGGATCTGGATCGTGGTCTTGAGTGGTGGTCCTGGGGTGCACTTTCAGTGAGCCAAGGCTGGGAGGTGGGGCTGCAGCACCCCACTAAGAGCTCCAGCAGCTGAGAGGGCCCCAGCGATTTGGGACAGAGCTTTCCCCCTCCAGGAAGCAGAGTTCCACAGAGCTAAAAAAAACCAAGCAATTAATAGACTGGCCAACATGAGAAAAA
>CM053598.1:85985061-86013661 GCA_028646575.1 Pseudocheirus occidentalis
AGGAAAAATTGGAGAGAGAAATGAGAATGATGCGAGAAAGTCATGAAAAGAGAGTCAACAACCTGACTAAAGAAAACAATACCTTAAAGAGCAAATTGACTCAGATGTCAAAGGAGGCCCAGAAAGCCAATGAAGAGAAGAATGAATTGGGCATGCAATTGAAAAAACTAGAAAAAGAACAAATTGAAAATCCCAAAATAAATTCTAAATTAGAAATACTGAAAACCAAAGGGAAGATTAATAAAATTGCACTTAAGAAAACTATTGAATTAATAAATAAAACTCAGAGCTGGTTTTATTAAAAAACAATAAAATTAATAGACTCTTAGTCAATATGATTAAAAAAGAAGAAAACCAAATTGCGAGTATCAAAAACTGAAAAAGGTGAATCTACCTCCAATGAAGAGGAAATTGAAACAATTAGGAATTATTTTACCCAATTCCATGCAATTAAACTTGACAATCTTAGTGAAATGAATGAATATTTACAAAAATATAAATTGCCCAGATTAACTAAAGAGGAAGTAAATTACTTAAATAACCTCATCTCAGAAAAAGAAATTGAACAAGCCATTAGCAAACTCACCAGGAAAAAATCTCCAGGGCCATATGGATTTACTAGTGGATTCTATCAAACATTTAAAGATTAATTCCAATACTCTACAAACAATTTGGAAAAATTAGTGAAGAAGGAGTCCTGCCAAATTCTTTTTATGACACAAATATGGTACAGATATCTAAATAAGGAAAAGGCAAAATTGAGAAAGAAAATTATACACCAATTTCCCTCATGAATATTGATGTAAAAATTATAAATAAAATATTATCAATAAGATTAGAACCAAATATCACAAGAATAATACATTTTGATCAGGTTGGATTCATTCCAGGAATGCAAGGATTGTTCAATATTAGGAAAACCATTGATAATATAAAAAATAAACCTAGCAGAAATCATATGATTATCTCAATAGGTACAGAAAAAGCTTTTGACAAAATACAGCATCCATTTCTATTTAAAAACACTAAAATAAAGGAATAAATGGAATTTTCTGTAGAAAAATAGGCAGCATCTATTTAAAGTCATCATCAAGTATTATATGTAATGGGGATAAACTAGAAGCATTTCCAGTATGATTGGAGATAAAGGAAGGATGTCCACTATCACCCCTATTATTCAATCTGGTACTAGAAATGTTAGCAGTAGCAATTAGAGAAGAAAAAGAAATCAAAGGAATCAAACTGGGCAAAGAAGAGACTAAGCTATCACTCTTTGCAGATGACATGATGATATACTTGGAGAATCCTAGTGAATCAAGTAAAAAACTTCTTGAGACAATAAATAAATTTAGCAAAGTTTCAGGATATAAAATAAACCCACATAAATCTTCAGCATTCCTATACATTTCCAATGAAGTCCAACAGGAAGAGATAGTAAGAGATATTCCATTTAAAGTTACTTTAGATATTATAAAATATTTGGGAATCTACCTGCCAAAACTAACCCAGTACCTATATAAACACAACTACAAAACACTTCTCACAGAAATAAAATCAGATCTACTTAATTGAAAAAAAAACATCAATTGCTTGTGGCTAGGTCAAGCTAATATAATAAAAATAACAATTTTATCTACATTAAATTACATTTAGTGCCATGCCAATCAATCTACCAAAAATTACTTTATGGAGTTAGAAATAAGAGTGGCAAAATTCATTTGGAAGAACAAAACGTTCAGAATATCAAGGGAATTAATGAAAAGAAATGCTGGGGAAGGTGGCCTAGCCATACCAGATTTTAATCTGTATTATAAAACAGGATTCATCTAAACAACTTTGTATTGACTGAGGAATAGAGTAATGGATAAATGGAACAGATTGGGCACACAAGACTCAGTAATCAATTGTTATATTAATATACTGTTTGATAAGCTCAAAGACCCTAGTTTTGGGATAAGAACCCACTATTTGACAAAAACTGCTGGGAAAATTGGAATATAATAGGACATAAACTGGACATAGATTATCATCTAATGTTGTACACCAAAATCAAGTCTAAATGGTTGTACAATATAGCTATAAAGACTGAGACAGTAAGCAATTTGGCAAAGCAAGGAATAGTTTACCTTTCAGATTTATGGAGAACGGAAGACTTTATAACCAAAGAAGGATAAGAGAGTATTATAAAACATGAAATGGATAATTTTGATTACAGTAAATTGAAAATATTCCGTACAAACAAAGCCCATGTTATCAAGATTGAGAGGGAAGTGGGAAATTGGGAAAGAATTTTTACAACCATTATCTCTGATAAAAGCTCTCATTTCTAAAATATATAGAGAATTGAGTCAAATCTATAAGAATAGAAGTCATTTCTCAAGTGATAGTCAAAGGAAACAAACAGGCAATTTTCATAGGAAGAAATTAAAAATATGTGTAATCATATGAAAAAATTCTCTAAATCACTACTGATTGTAGAAATGCAAATCAAAACAACTCTGAGATAACACATCTCACCAGTCAGATTGGCTAAGATGACAAAACAGGAAAATGATAAATGCTGGAGAGGATGTGGAAAAATTGGAACATTAATGAATTGTTGGTGGAGTTGTGAACTGATTCCACCATTCTGGAGGACAACCTGGAATTGTGCCCAAAGGGCTAGAAATAATTTCATACCCTTTGACCCAGCAATACCACTTCTAGGGTTGTATCCCAAAGAGATCATAGAAGTGGGAAGACCCATATGTACAAAAACATTTATATCAGTTCTTTTTGGAATACTATTGGGCTATAAGAAATGAGGAGCAGATGGACTTCATATTTACCTGGAGAAGCTTATACGAACTGATGATGAGTGAGAAGAGGAAAACCAGGAGAAATCCGTACACAATTACAGACACAATGTATATGTGATGACCAACTTTGATAGACTGGACTCTTCTTGGCAATGCAGGGTTATAAGACAACTACAAAAGACTCATGATGGAGAGAGATGTCTACATTCAGAGAAAGAACTAGAAAGAATGGAATTTGAATGCAGATTGAATCAAACTACATGATGTCATTCTTTTATTATTTTTTGCATAAATTAACTTTTGTTTATTTTTAGTTTACGTCATTCATTTCCACAAGATTTTGAGTTACAGATTTCCTCCCCACCACCGGAAAAGAGCAATCCCATGTTTACCCTCTCCCCAAATCTGCTCTCTCCTGTGTCTTTCCATATTACCCCTCTGACTTTCCAGTAAGGCAAGATGGATCTCCTTACCCCAGTGCCTGTAAATCTCAATTCCCAGTTGCATGTAAATAATAATAATAATAACAACAATAATAATTTAAATACACGCACACATGCATTTTACCATTTGATTTTATAACTTTAAATTCTAGATTCTTTCCCTACCTCCCTCATCACCTGTCCCCACTGGAAAGACCAGAGACTCAATACAGGCTGTACATGTGTAGTTAGGCAAAACATCTCCACAATGGACTTATTGTGAAAGACTGATTAAATTTCCCTCCATCCTATCCTGCCCCCCCACCCACTTGTTCTGTTCTCTACTCCACCATCTTGGCTCTGCCCCTGCTCTCATTTTTTTTTCTTGTTTGGTTCTATTTCCTCTTTCCCATCGTTCATTCCATCTGTTCCAATCCTTTATAACCTCACTAATGTCTAATGTGGAAGTATTTGCAGATCCTATACTTGATTGCATGCTGTAATGGAAGGTAGGGCAAGGAGAGGGGATGATTTGAAACTCAAGTGATTTTGGAACTGAATCTTGTAAACTAAAAGTAAACAAACAAATTAATAAAGACAAAAAGGGGGGAAAGTCTTATTATGAAGTCTTTCTGCTCCTCATTTCTTATATCACAATAGTATTCCATTACATTCACATTGCACAACTTGTTTAGCCATTCCCCAGTTGATGGCCATCCCCTCTGTTTCCAATACTTTGCCACCACAAAAAGAGCTGCTATAAATATTTTTGTACATATGAGTCCTTTTCCTATTTGTGTGATCTCTTTGGGATACTCTTAGAAGTGGTATTGCTGTGTCAAAGAAAATGCACATTTGATAACCTTTTGGGCATAAAATTTGCTCTCCAGAATGGTTGGATTAGGTCAAAACTCCACCTACAATGCACTAGTGTTCCAATTTTCCCCACATTTTCTCCAGAATTTGTAATTTTTCCTGTCTTGTCATGTTAGCCAGTCTAAGAGGTGAAATGTGTACCTCGGAGTAGTTTTGATTTGCATTTTTCTCTCATCAATAAAGATTTAGAGCATTTTTCCATATGCTTATAGATATCTTTAATTTCTTCCTCTGAAAACTGCCTGTTCATATCCTTTGACCATTTTTCAATTGGGGAATGATTTGCATTCTTAAACATTTGACTCAATTCTCTATATTTTTTTTAGAAATGAGACCTTAATCAGAGACACTGGTTGTAAAAATTCATTTCCATGTTTTCTGCTTCCCTCCTAATTTTGGTTGCATTGGGTTTATTTGTGCAAAAACTTTTCAATTCAATGTAATCAAAATAGTTTTTGCATTTTGTAATGCTATTTCTTGTTTTGTGATAAAGTCTTCCCTTCTCCATTAATATGGTAGGTAAACAATTCCTTGCTCTCTCATATTGCTTTTAGTATCAGTCTTTATATCCAGATCATGAACCCGTTTAGTTTTTATTTTGCTGTGCTGTGTAAGATATTTGTCTGTGCCAATTTTCTGCCATACTATTTTCCAATTTTCCCAGCAGTTTTTGTCAAATAGTGAGTTCTTAACCAAGAAGCTGGAGTCTTTGGGTTTATCAAACACATTTTTTTCAAAAAATTTAATTGAATATGCAGTCTCTGTGAGGAATCATCTATGGAAATCTATATTTCCTTCTTATATTTTCTTCAAGTATGCTTTTAATAGGTTAGTAGATCATTTAAATAAAAAATATTTGCAGGAAAAACTCAGTAGATGTGCTTATTTTCTCACATTATCTTATTTTTTCAATTATCTTCCTAGCAAATATGTTTTGCAGAATAATTTGTTTTGTTTCTACCTCCTCTTTGAGTCTCATTATTAATCACTTAATATTTAGATCTTAGAGTCCCCAAATTTGGTGAAGTCATGTTAGCTTCCCTGTTCTATCTTACATCTAAATCTCTTGAAAGAACCTAAATTACTAGTGGCTCGAACCAAATCCTTTCCATTCTTTATATAGTTACGTTACTCATAGTGTATCACCACTCTCTTTCATGTTTTTCATAAATTGATACTCCAAACTAGTGTTGAACTTGACTGCCATATTACTGACTAATAACTGTAACTTCTAATTAACACAGAGCTTTGAAATTTGAATAAAATTTTGCCATTTACCTCACAGAATAATTCCATGATCCTAGTACTAAATGTATGTCTTTAATAATCATCATAATAATAGTTGGTATTTAGTTACACCTTTAAGACTTGTAAAATGATTTACAGTTATTATCTCTTATGATAGAATGTTACTGTGGTATAAGACATGATGAGTTGTTTGATGAGAGGATTTTTAATACATGGAAAACCTGGTGTGAAATAATGAAAAATAAAGTGAGCAAAACAAAGAGAAAGTTTTGATAAAGTAACAGCATTATTGTTTGAAGAATAATTGTGAACAATCAAGTTATCCTGAGTCTTATAAATACTCAAATCAGCTATAAAAATCTATGAAGGAAGAAGCAAGATGCTATCCACCTCCAGAGAAAGAACTGACAAATAGAAGTACACGTAGTATGGTTTTCCATATATTTACAAATCTTTGTTAAATGGTAGCCTTCTATAGCACAGGGTGGTGATGGTGGGAGCTATTTAGAATTTATGATGTATAATTTATATATATATATCTCATAGAATTTATAATGTAACAAAAATTTAATAAATTTAAAATGATTATCTCATAATTTTATCCTTAGTATTAGGAAGTAGGTGTTATTATTATTATTATTATTTTATTTGCTTTTTGGAGGGCAGTTGGGGTTAAGTGACTTTCCCAAGGTCACATGGCTAGTTTTTGTGTTGAGGGTCTGAGGCCAGATTTGAACTCAGGTCCTCTTGACTCTAGGGCCGGTGCTCTATTCACTGCACCACCTAGCCACCCCTATTATTATTATTTTAAAGATGAGGAAAATAAGGTATATAGAAGTTAAGTGACTTATGAAGTGCTTGTGGTCAGATTTCAGTCCATTTTTTCCTGATTCTAGGTCTAGCACTCTATCTAGGCACCACCTAGTTGTCACTATTTTAAAGAAAAAGGAACTGAAACTCAGAAAATTAAGGTAGTGAATCTATGGTCACACACCTAAGATGTATAATAGGTAAGATTTAAATAGCTATCTTATTCACTCAAAGTCAGCTACACTAACCAAACATAACTGTAACTTTTCTCACAATCTCTTCAATTCTGATTGTTCCTATCTTTTTCAATTAGAATCATTTGAGACACAATCTTTTGTTTTAATGTTAATTTCATACTCCAGGTGTTTTTTGTATGTTTTCTTTTAGTCATATAGTTTGAATATATGTATACATATATACATACACATAGTATGTGTGTAAACATATACATATATTATACAAATTATAAATATTATAGTTTGAAACTCTTCTTCTGAAAACTGCATATCCTTTGACTGTTGATTTAATGAGGAATCACTCCTGGCATTATCCAAATCATTTCTTACCCAGTAAATCCAATAATTTTATCTCAATCTAATCTTATTTGAGTCCTTTGTAGTTTGTGATACTGTCAATCACCTTCCTCTCATAAATTCTCTCTACTCATTTGGCTTCTCTGAATATGCTTTCTTCTGGTTCTCCTTGTATCTATCTTTCTATACTTTCTGTTTTTCTATTGTGAATTATCCATATGTACCTCAGCATGGATGTTTCCAATTTCTCTTTCTAGACGTTTTTTCCTCCTGAAGACACTATTTTCCCACTTTTTCAGGCTCTTCATCTTTGTGTCTACTTTGACCTTTTATTCACACTTACTTCAAATTTCCAATTTGTTGACTCTTTATCATTTGAACCTTTACATACCCTGTATATTACCTTATATCTTCTAACAAAGTCATCACACTTTTGTAGTCATTTATCACTACCACTTTGTACTATTAAAATAGATTTTTGCTTGATCTCCTATCTTGCCTCTGCCCACTTCAATCTATCCCCCTCTCAGTTGCAAATGTTCCTAAAACACAGTTTCCCCATTTAATCAACTCAATTAGAACTTCTTTACATCTTGTATCTATTATAATATCTTCTCTTTAACATTTAAAGCCCTTCACAATGTGGAGCCCTAAAAATTTCCATTCTTCTTATATTTTCTTGCCTTCAACATGCTTACTGATCTGATTGCTATTCTTTGTATAGGACATTCCATCTCCCAGCATATGCCTTTTAAATGGCTGTCACCCATACCATAATTTTGTCCCATTTTACATCAACCTTCTTGTTACTCTGGTTTCCTCCAAACTTTGCTAAAATTCCACATTGTGTGGGAGATCTCCCCTTCCCTCTTACTTGTACCTTCCCTCTGAGATGGCATTTCACTTGCTTTGTATTTATTTTGTATTGATAGCTATTTGTCTCTTGTCTCAGTCATTAGCATGTGAGCTCTTTGAGGATAAGGATTGTTTTTTATTTTTTTTATTTTTCTTCCTTTGGATCTCCACACATGGCACAGTGCTGGAACATAGTAAGGACCTTATGAATGCTTGTTTACTTTATTGAATAACTGACTGAATTCCAATTATGTATAAACAACAGTCTGCTGGATATTATATTGGGCAAGTGCAAATTCAAGTGTATGATATTCTAAATATCACATATATTCTATTGCTAGAATTCAAATAATGATCAAATATTACATCTTTAATGCTTAAGTTTCTTAAGAAGGATTGTGAAGGAAATAAATATAGTACTAATGCTCTCATGCTTCAATGCACTGACAAGGTGCTCTATGATTTTGAGAGAATGTCACTTGGAGCAAGGAGGGAATAAATGACCTTTGCCATAGGTTTAACTGCTAATAGTGGGCTTAATGTATTTATCTTTTTGCCTACAAGTTAATGGTTTTGATGACAAGTTCTCTTTGGAATGAGGTATTGAAAGACCTCTTTAGAGCATAAGGTTGCATAGTCATATTTTTTGTCCTCCTTCAAAAGCAACCCAAATTTGATTATCATTTGTGTAATTATTTTGTGTAACTCAGGTGGGTATCAGAAAAAATGAATAATAAATTTTATCTATGTTTTAGGAAGATGGTTTAATCTAGGAAGATGAAATTAAATCAGAATTTTAATGTCTCAGATTCAACTCAAATAAATTAGTGAATGGTGTAACTACCACCTTTATTTACATTTAGAATGAAATGTCAACCATTTTCCAAATGTTTCATCATGAGTTATCATGATGACTAGGGTTCATTGTTTACCTCTGTGAACTTAAAAATCCTTTCCTCAGGAAAATTATAAATTTTGGAGAGAATGCAAGACAACTGGGAAATTAATGCATTATTGGTGGAGTTCTAAACCGAAATAACTATTCTTGATTCTTGGCTCTACCACTCACTATTTTAGTGACTTGCCTGAGATCCCTTTGATTCAGCAATTATCACTATGAGGTCTCTACCCCAAAGATATTTTAAGGAAGATAAAAGGACCTAGGTGTATTTATAGCAACTCTTTTTGTAGTGGCAATGAATTAGAAATGGAGCAGATGTTAATCAATTGGGAAATGACTGAACAAATTGTGGCATATGAATGTAATGGAATACTATTGCTCTATAAGAAATTATGAGCAAGCCAACTTAAGAAAAATCTGGAAAGACTTACATGAACTGTTACAAAGTGTATACTTAAGGAGAAACATGCAGCTGCTTTAATAATTTTAAGCATCAAATTACATAGTATAGTAAACATGCTCACAACAGATTTGAATCAGTATAACATTTATTTTGGATAAAAGGACATTATAAGGCAGAAATAAAGAAGTATAGAAATACACATATAAAGATAAAGCCTAAAAGAATAATAGAAAAATTTACATACATCACCAAATTGAAGGAACACCTACATCTGGATCATGCATCTGGGGAGTTTTGGTTTAGTCCCCAGAGTCTTCATTGGGGAAATATCCCAGGCAGAGCATCCTCTCCATGGGTGAGACTCTGAAGAGTAGGGCAATTTCTCTATGTAGTTTTAAACAAAAAAAGCCATTGAGCCAATTAATTGACTTGTCACCAGAGGCTTACGTGACTTAGAGTTACTGCGCTGAATGTGTAGCAGCTCTGGACTAGGTCAGAGTTTAAAGGAGAAAAGCATCTATGATTGATAGGGCAAAATGTCTGTGTTCAAAATGACACAGGATGGATTCAGTTTGTTCTTAGAAGTGTGACTAGGACTTCCAGGAAGAGGAATCACTATTTTCACCGTATTTTTTTGCTCTGTTTCTTCTTTTATAACATGACTAATATGGAAATATGTTTTACATGACTACAAATATGTAATCTATATCCTATTCTTTGCTCTCTTGGTGGGGGAAAGAAGTCAGGGAGAAAGTTTGGAACTCAAAATTAGATATAAAAATTAGTATTTAAATTGTCCTTACATATAATGAAAAAAATAAAATACTACGAAACTCATTTTCTCTCTTTCAGTGTCAGAGGCCTCAATTTTCTAATGATAGAGTTAGACTTGATGATAGACTTGATGACCTACAAGATTCTATCAAGTAAAACATTTCATGATTGTACCCACTAATACAAGATCATGTCCTGTTATAGAATAGAACATATAGTTTTCCTCATAATACTTAACATGTGAAAATTTAAAGTTTCAGAAATGACTTTTGGTGATAATGTAGTATTTTTATAAGCACGATTGTTGGAAATGATAGATACGATCTTACGTATTAGAGTCTTATTCCAGCTCTTTCATTGTGCAGAATAAGAGGAAAATTGTGTGATCTCAGGCAAGTCACTAAAATAGTCAGTGGTAGAGCCAAGTATGGAACATACACCCTTCCGTTCTCAATTGCAGAATACTTTCTATTACTATTAAAAATTATTAGTGAAATCATTCATTTTAGTTCTCTGACTCGATTATTTCATAGGGCTATTTTTAAAGATATATTAAAGACAATCCATATAAATTAAATTGATCCTACGCAATAGGCATTTTTCCTCTTTCTTTTAGGTGGATAGTAATACCAACTTTATGATCCTAGCCAAATGCCCTTAAACTTTCTTTACTTAAGTTTTATTTATATCTTTAAAATATGAATAATATCTGTATTATATTGATAAGAAATGGATAAACATGAGTAATATTTGATTCTGTGATTTAATTTTGCTGCCAAAATTATATAAAATAATGTCTTCCAGAAGGCAGTGCTCAGATTTCTTTTATAGTTTAAGAAGCAATTACTAAATAAGCCAGGTTTTTTTTCTTTAGATTAAATTTACATTATTAATAAGACAATTGAATAGTGCTATAAGTGTATTTGAATTGTATGATCCCCAGTTTGTTGCCCATAATGGTTCTCAGTGCTTACAATCACACTTCACTCTCTCTCCTCCCCTGAATACATGAACATGAATAATAAACTTCATAATCATACCAACTGTATTGGAAGTTTCCAATGTATTGGGGATTATAAAGTAAGGAATAGAAGTGATGAATATCCACAGGGCATGCAAGAAGGTTTGATAATAGGAATTGGGTTAAATTGAGTTTGTAACACATTTGGGTAAGAAGGAAAGGGCATTGGCTCAGAGGACCTGGGTCCAGATCCCAACTCTGATAATGCCAGCCTGTCTGACCTTGGGCAAGACACTGTCTGCTTGGTCTGAGTTTCCTCCACTTTAAAGTGAGGGGTTTGGGGATATAAACTCTGGGATTTCATCCAGCTCCAGATCTATCCAGTATATCTAATGGACAAATTCTACTTAAGTATATCTTGACTTGGTAGCTCATCCCAACTTGTTTGACTAGGACCTTCATTAGGAGAATTCAGTAAGTTGAATGAACTATGCCTATATCTTTATATATTTATCTATCTCTATCTCTCTATACGTATATGTATATGTATATATATATATATATGCACATATTTGACAACATCAGTTTCAGTGGTGTAAATAAATGGACTAAGGATAATGTTTGAACACATCAAGTGGATGTTGGGTTTTGTCTACCTGAAAAATTCTTCTCGTCAATCTACTTTACTGGATTATCATCCAACTCCCAACAGTATTAAACCCTAAGGATCTGCCTTGGGCCCTCACCTTTTCTGACCTCACATTTTTCTCTCTATGATCTCTTCAGCTCTCATTGATTCAAAAATCATCTATATGCAAATGACTGCTAATCCATTTAGTCTTTGCTTTGCATAAGTTCCATATCATCAAGTACTATTGAAGATCACTACATGACTGTCCTGAAAGAATCTCAAAATCAGAAAGACTAAAGTATAACTCATTGTATCCCACACCAAATTTGTCACTCCCTCACATTTCCATATTTTTATTAAGGATACCAACACATGTCTAGACTGTAGGTTTGCACTTGATGTCATCCTCCGTTTTTCCCAGATTTTCCCTGTCTCTAACTCACCCCTGATAGCCAATCAATTGATGACATAAATTATACATTGATAATATTTCTGTCATATCTTCCTTTCTCTTAATTCATCTGTTCAAGATCCAAGTTTATCCCCTCCTCACCTCTTCTCTAAATCATTTTCATCCCCCAAAATTCCTCTTTAATTTCTTATGCCAACCTACAAGGTATCAAAATCATAATGGAGAAAGCAAGATGTGGAAAGGATAACTGTATTCAGTTGAATGTAAGATTCTTGATAGCAGGGACCTTTTCTTTGCTGGTTGCTTTCTGGATTGTTTACTGTCCTGCTTTGTATCTCCAGAACCTGGAACAGAGTCAGATACATAATTAGTGCTTCATCGTTGTTAATTATTTGATTGACTTAATATGAAGGATATTGGGAAGTTCTTCATAGGATTTCTCTACATCTTCCTCTCCAACAGCTGTTGGCTGCAACATCTCCATAGTGGTCTCCTTAACTGTACTCATTGTGAATATTTCAAGGCAAACTAAAGAAATATTGCATGCCATCTTATCTTGTGCTTCCATTGGGTCACAATGAAACCAATACTTCCAATTTCATTCTTACCTCTCTGTAAACATGCAAAGTATCATTTCTTTAGCAATGATTTCTTCATGTTTTCCTGTAAAAATTTCAGTATCTTTCTAGATCAGTTTCATCAGAACTGTGTCACCATGTTGAGAATTAGAAAAAGATTACACATTTAGACCACCAATAATTCAATCAGTGTTTACAGGCACTCAGAAAACTGTCGTTCTTTGCAGTTTCTGCCACCTTACTACTACACTGTCAAAGCAGGATGGCAATAAACAGGACTGAGGGCCTTTTTGTAATTTTTTATGTTCATGAGTTAAATAGAAAAAAGGTTCTCATATAAGGGTCAAATAAAAGGTGATGAACGTTCCTATATCTAATAGTCTGACCCTCAGGGAATAAATAACTTATCACCAGAAAAATGCACAAATCCTTTGAAAGTTGATAGAAGTTTCAGAGTTTGAATTTTCCTTGCAATCTTAGGAAGTCCATGGTCTTATCCATGTCATGATGGAACACCAAAATAGGTTATTTCATGGAAAGATTTTTCTAACAGTGGAATTTTTATAGCATGATAATTTAGTTGGGGAAAAAACTTAGGTTTCTCATCTGTTTGTAAATCACACTACCTGATAACTGTCCAATCAGTAGAATTACTGGGGCATCAACACTTTATCTGACTAGATTTTAGAACAGCAGTATTTCATTTGAGGTACAGTGTCAGAGTGTGAAAGACAGTTTGCAATACAAAGTAAGAGTATTGGGTTTGAAATTGAGAAGATGGATCCAAATCCTACTTCCTATTGAAGTTAATTGTCATTAGAAATTTTGTGATCCTGGGCAAGTCACTTAATCTTTATGAGTCTCTGTGTTGTCGCAAAATTCATAGGTGATAAAATATTGAGGGATTTTTGGAAACATTAAAACAAAACACAAATTCCATTTTTGTTCTTGTTTCCTACCATTACATAGTAATTAAGGATTTATGACCTTTAAATAAATACATTAGCACTCATCAGGCAGGAACCAAAGTATCCCTGAAATGAGGCAGAAAGAAAACCAGCCCCTTCTTCATCCTTTTTGGGTTTGACTAGAATTATGTGAAATTACTGACACCTAGGGAATAAAAAGCCTTGTTCATTTCCTACATAGGGCCTCTTTTTATGATAAAATAGCTATGTGCTACACTTTCCTCATTTGTACAATAAAAAGAGACCATCAATGCTTCTAATCACCTAAAGTAAAGCAACCTCAAATTCTACATATGTGTCTTTGATGAAACTGATGCTATTAATGTTTTGAGGAACATGATGTTCAGCACATAAGAGATATTCTGTCTCTATTCACCACTGACTAGCAAGTACTAGCTTCCAATATCTTTGAAGGGTATTTGCTCATTTCTTCAAGTTATTTTTTCTCTGACTTACAGCAATTGTTGTACAAAATTGAATAATTTTAAAATGAAATACATGTCAGCATTTCTGATTGGTTGGGTGGCCTTCTCAGTAGTCAGGGCATTTAAGTGAAAATGATGGCCTGGAGGCACACAAGTCCACTCCTGGCAATAGGAATAAAAAATGCTAGCTTCAGTTTTGATTTAAATGCAAAGGTCTTTGTGGAACTGGCTAATTGATTGAAATGTTTTCCTTTTCTTTCCTTCCTCAAGTCACTATCTTATTTTCACATGGTCTGCATAATCTTAGGAAGTTCATCAGACTGATTATTGGTGACCCTTTGACTTCAATCTAATTGGAGAGTGTATTATAAAAGGTTCAATGAACTTACTATACGTTCCTACCCCAACCTTCCCACCTGCCCCTTTCTTTATGCCTTAGACAATTATAAAAGAATCAACAAGTAAATAATGACTTATTCCTAAGTGTATCAGACCCTGTTGAGTGTTGTGGGTTCAAAGAAAAAAATAAAGACAACTCTTGTCCTCAAGGAGCTTACACTCTAATGAAGGAAATAAAAATTAAATAGAAATTAGGACATACAACATGCACGAAAAGTAGATGCAGAGTAACTTTAAGGGGTAGGACTATAGCAATCCAAACGTATCAGTTGTCTAGACAACAATGATTTTTCATCAGTTATGCAGTATGACATCTTTCTATGTGTCTTTTGTTAATCTGGCCTTCACAGAAACATTAGACTAAATCAATTAACATCTTAAATTTCTTTACTACTAATGGTATCTTGAGGTACTTCAAACAACACATAGGCCCAATTTATCATTACTTCTTGTCATACCATTAACACATAGTTTTTCTGATTTACATAAATGACCATAGTCACTCAACAACTTCTATTATTACTAACGATTTGCCAACACTCAGATCTCCAACAGGAATACCACATTTCAAAAATGCCTAGGATAAAGTTGCTTCCTCTTTGGAGGTGTTCTCTAGCTTAGGAATTTTACATTACTCAAAGATGGCTTCATAAAAATGCCATGATATTCTGTGTATTGTAAATCCAAAGCACTTTTTAACAAGTCACATAAGGCTATCGTTATTTTTTGACCTATGATAAATTGATTAGTCAGAGGTATGTCATCTCTAATAAAGGGCTTTTTTGTCCAGCCATTATTAGTTGACTCAGATGCTTCTGACTTAATTGGAGGGCATATTAAAGGTCACTTAGTACAATCCCTTCATTTTACAAAAGAAGAAATTGAGGCAAACTAAGTTTAATAAATTTTACAATATCCCACAAAGCATGAGGGGCAGGTTTCAAATCTAGTTCCACCAGCATGAGGATCAAATATAATGATGTACCTAAAATATTTTTGTTTTGTTTTGTTTGTGGAGGGGGATTATGGAAAGTTAGAATTTTGGGAATTATGGAATGCTAGAATTTTTAGTTCATATCCTGCGTTTGAACACATGCCAGTAAGTTAACAGGCATTTTTCAGTGTATACTTATGTACTAGACATTGTGCTCCATCCTGAGGATGCATGAAAAGAAAAAAAAAGATAGTCCCTGCCCTCAAGAAGGTCACAGACTGATAGATTTAACATGCAAAACCCTATATATGCAAATAAGATATTTTGCATACGCATATATACATGGGTATTTGTGTGTACAGATACAAGTGTGTATATATAAATACACACAGTTGATCCTCATTATTTGGTATTTTCCATATTCGTGAATTTGACTACTCTGTAAAATTTATTTTTAACCCCCCCACCAAATCAATATTTTTCAGTCTTTTTGTAATCATTTCTGGGCATGACCAGAGCAGGAGAAATTTTGAGTCACCCTATATAGATGTTGCTAGCTGAGGTAAAAGAAGCCCATGCTCTGTCTTCTTGTTCCAGCTTTCATAGTGTAAATAAACATCCTTTTTGAGGTATATTTAGTGTCATGTTTTCATATTTTTGTTCTTTTTTGTTCGTGATTACCTTGTTTAAAATGGTTCCCAAGTATAGTGCTAAAGTGCTCTCTAATGTTCCAAGCAAGAAGACTGTGATTTGCCTTGTGGAAAAAATACGTGTGTTAGATAAGTTTCAGTCAGGCATGAATTATGGTGCTTTTGGTCATGAATTCAATGTTAATGAATCAACAATATGGTACATCCAGAAAAGAAGGAAGAGGAAATTTGTACAACTCTATGCGAGTCCATTTTGGAAAGTGCTAAAATAAATATAACCAGAGACTCATAGGCACATAGCCCTATATTTCCACTAGGAACAATGATTCAGTGTTCATTAATTCAGTATTTATGGTGACTTTCTATAATATAACTGCTATGAATTATGACATTCAACTGGACACATACCTATGTATGGAAACATACTCATATAAGATAAATGGGAGATAAACTCTGGTCTCAAATTGGAAGGTATTAAGAAGAAGACTAAGATAGGCTCTTGAAGAAGGTAGGACATTAGCTTAGACTTGAAGGAAGCCAGGGAAGCCAGAATTGATGAGAAGGGAGGACTTTCTAAGCATGAGGAAGAACAAATTAAAATGACTGGGGTTCAGAGATGGCATATCCTGTTTGAAGAACAATAAAAGGCTCAAAGAAATCATAACAATGGGAAAAGGACCCACAAATCCAAAAATACTTGTAGCAATTCTTTTTGTGGTGGCCAAGAATTGGAAATTGAAGGGATGTCCATCAATTGGGGAATGTGTGAAAAAGTTGTAGTATATGAATGTAGTGAAATACTGTTGTGCTGTAAAAGATGATGAGCTGTCAGACTTCAGCAAAACATGGAAAGACTTCCTTGAACGGATGCTGAGTGAACTGAGCAGAAGCAGAACTGTGTACACAATAACAGCAACATTATGCAATGATTAACTTTGATACACTTAGCCTTTCTCAGTAATGCAAGGATCTAAGACACCTTCAAAAGACTCGTGATGGAAAATGCTATCCACAAAAGACCTATGGAGTCTGAATGTGGATCAAAGCATTATGTTTGTTCTTTCTTTTTGTTTTGCTGTGTTTTTTTCCTCTTTCTCATGGCTTCTCCCATTGGTTCTATTTCTTCATTACAACATGACTAATGTTAAAATATGTTTGATATTTGAGATTATATCATATGAGATTATATGAGGAACGCATATCAGATTGAACCCCATCTTTGGGAAGGAGAAGGGGTAAGAGTGGGAGAAAACTTAAAACTCAAAATCTTATGGAAGTAAATGTTGCAAAGTAATAATTAATTAATTAATTTGAAAAAAGACAACAACAACAAAGCAAAGTAAAAAGAATCGGCAAAACTATGTAAACAATCAAAGCAACACTGAAATACGAACAAAAACCAATAAAATGCCTATTTCACTGAATGGCATAGTGGGGGTTATGGTATAAGAAGATTGGAAAGGTAGGAAAGGATGAGATTATTAAGGGTTTTATAAATCAAAAACACAATTTTAAATTTGATCCCAGAATAAAAGATAGCCACTAGAGTTTGCTAAGTATGTGTGTTTGGGGGAGGATACAGTTATACAGTCAGACCTGTACTTTAAAAAATCACTTTGATAGATGAGTGGAGTGGAGGGAAGACTTGAGGTAGGCAGTCCAACAAGCAGATTATTGACATAATCCAGGCGTAGTCCAAAAAGCAGGGTATTGACATAATCCAGTTGTGAGACACTGAGGGCCTGCACCCATGTGGTGGCAGTATCAGAGGAGAGAAGGAGAAATAGACAAAGCAAAAGTAACAGGACATGGCAACAGATTGGATAGAGATGTGTTTGTAAGAAAGACAGAAGAGTTGAGGGTAATATTTAGGTGGTGAGACTGTGTGACTGGGAGGATGATGGTATATTTTATAGTAATAGGGAAGTTAGGACAAGAGCTGAGTTAGAGTAAAAATATAGTATGTTCAGTTTGGGACATTTTGAGTTCTCTTTGCAATATTTGGTTTGAGACGCCCAATAGGCAGTTAGAGATATGAAAGTGGAGTTCAGGAGAGAGGTTAGAGATAGAAAAAAATAGATCTGACAATCTTTTACATAGAAATTATTATTGAATTCACTAGAACTGATGAGATAGCATTATGAAATAGTAAAGAGGGAGAAGAGGGATCAGTAGAGAGCCTTGAGGGACATGTTAGTTTCCCTCACAGTTAGTGGACATGACCTGATAAAATTCCAGTAAAGGAGACTGAGAAAGTGTTTTGATGATTCAGTTACAAGTAGTATATAGAATAGAGGTCTCATGGTTGGGAATATTTGAGTTGAAAAGTGACCTTAGTCACTTATTGGCTAGCTATGTGATCCTGGGCAAATTATTCATTCTGTTTGCCTCAGTTTCCTCAACTGTAAAATAGTACTAATTAAGGTACCTACTTTGTAGTATTGTCATAAAGATTAAATGAGATGATATTGGTAAAGCACTTAGCACATACCATGTCATATGATAAGATTATATATGTATGTACATATACATATACATTTCATACATACACACATATACACATACACACATAATTCCTTTTCCTTCCCTCTCCCTATGATTCATTATGAGTCAGAATCTACACCTGGCTTTGATCATCAGGATGCCTCTTTGGCCCTTTCAACTGACTGTTAGATCAGGACCAGGGATTATCTGGAGACCTTGCCCCTGATTGTGGAAGATAATCACTTCTGCTGCCACCTCCAGTTTGAGAATGAAAAGCAGAGGAGACTTTTCAGCTTCTTTGGCAGACTGGTGAGCTGGATTAAAGCGTCAACCTGAGCTGTGCTACTTTGAACTTTCTTTTCTTATTGGACAATGAAGCATCTGGGCAGTCAATCTATGCCCCTAAAATATGCAATTTGAAGACTTGTGAATTTCTCTAGTTTAAAGAAAATTGTTACTCCTATTAAGAACTAACTTTATGAATCACTGGCAGTCATGGCAGTTTCCAGACTTCTCAGCTCAAAAACAGCAAAGAAAAAGTAGAAGGTCAGTGGGGAAACTCTGTCTGACCCAATGGGTGGGGGCAGCAGTGCTTGCTTCTGGAGCTCCAGGCCCACAGATGGTGGGGGCAATCAAGCAATTGATCAGAGAGCAATTGCAGGAGTCTATTTGCTCCCACTGAGGCAGGATTCTCTTGCTTTGTCCTGGTTGGATATGGATCGATGTCTTGGGTGGTGGTCCCAGGATAAGGAGAAGCAGGGGAGTGGCAGAGCTTGTGGCAGTTGTAGAGAGGGAACCCTCCTTACAGTTCCAGGGCAGAAGAGTGCTTATAGTCACTCACAGATCAGAGTACAGGTCAGGAGAGGTGTAAATACCTCTCTTTTGACCATACCATCTTAAAAATACTGAAAATTTATAGGGGCCTAGAAGTAGCTCTGACAACATCTGCACAAAACCCAAGAAAATTGGGAAAGAGTACTCTTCATTCTTAAATCAGAGTTTAACAAAGAACTCAAAAGTCAATTAATTGGCTTGGAATATGAGCAATCAGTAAAGAAAAAAATCATACTATCATCTTACTTTTGTGACAAAAATAAAGCATACAGCCAGAAGAAGACAGTAAAGCCAAACCTCCTACATCCAAAGTGTCCAAGAAAAATATGAATTTGTTGCAGGCCATGGAAGAGCTCAAAAAAGAGTTTTAAGATCAAATAAGAGAAGTAGAAGAAAAATTGGGAAGAGAAATGAGAGTGATGCAAGAAAATCATGAAGAACTAACTTTAAAAATGGCCTTTGAAGTGTGATGGTTAAATAAAAGAGCTTCTAAATATTATGGCCTGGTAAGAAAGTGAAGAAAAAAATTTCTGTTTTTTTTTAAAGGCAGTTGGGGTTAAGTGACTTTTCCAAGATCACACAGCTAGTTAATTGTCAAGTGTCTGAGGCTGGATTTGAACTCAGGTCATCCTGACTCCAGGACTGGTGCTCTATTCATTGTGCCACATAGCTGCCCCCTCCCCAAGAATTTCCTCAGCTGCATAATATCAGGATCTGTAGAAAGAAGAGAACTTTGAAGTGGTTTCATATGGTTCATATGTTACTGAATGGACATTAAAACATCCAGGTCAGAATTATAACTTATTCAAAGCACATGTGCTTCTTGGTCAAGTTCTCCATTGTGAATATTATATGTATTTTAGAGAGAGTATAATGTGAATTTATTTGTGTATTGTTTTCTATTTTATAATTTATGAATTTGCTTAAACCTAGTAGTATCCATGATGTTATTTCTTTTGATTTCTTGTTAGAAAATATTGTTACTTTATTATTGAAAAGTGTCATGATTATGGAAATCAGGTTGTATTAACAGTACTCACTGTGGGGATGTATTGTGTTATAAATGCCTGGTTCCCTAGATTAAACAACAACAATACATTGAATGGTTGCTCAAGAACTAGTGTGATGAGTAAACAGGTAGATTTTCCCAAGAGGGGTAATCTAGGACCCTGAGAGAATTTGAACATAACCTGTAACTGTGGTGACAATTAGAAATTTCCCATGTGTGATTAGGTTAGAATGTTAGGCAAACTTGGAGAAAGTCATCAATTTCCATGAAAAGAATGCTGCAAAAATTAGTGTTTTGTGATTTTAAGTGGGCATTTATGTTGCCCTTTGCCTATAGATCCCATCTGTAGCACTACATTTTTTTGTTAATGTGTTTCGGATTGAATTTTATGGGTACTAATCAGTACCTCCATAAGAATACAAACTCCTTGAGGCAAGGATTTGTTTTTTTGTCTTTTATTCATAGCATGGTTATCAGGCATATGATATCAAAATAAATGTTTATTGAATAAAATAATTGAATGAATACTGGTCTTTTGGTTGATAGTAATTCCACTGTATCCATGATCCCACTTGCCCATCCTTGAATCATTCCCTCAGTATCTAAAATTAATTGATTTCCATTGTGTGGGACAAAATGTACTTATGATAAAGGCCTAATACTTTTTAGTATTATTGTCTGGATTGTTTCTTCTGTGGAAATCTCAAGCCCCCCAGATAGAGCTACAACAGACTAAGAAAGCCTCAGTTTCCTCATCTATAAATTGTAGCAATAATGCCTTAAGTGTTTACTTCAGAAGCTTATTGGGAGACTCAGATGAAATCATTTATGCAAAGTGCTTTTCAAAATTTAAATTACATGTAAGTGCTATCAGTTATTAATTTGATGCTGATAACAATGTAATACATACAAGCTGATTTTTATGGAGTAACCAAGGCCCCATATCTGACAGAGCTTAATCATCTCAGATGATTCCCTTACTAAAGATCTATTTTAATTATGAATATATTTTAGTCCTTCACAAAGTCCTGCTCAAAATTTCATTATGAGGTGGATTTGGCTCTAGATCCTTAGATAGGCCTACAGAATGCAAGTTCTCAGAGGTTTTCCCTTGATGTAAAAGTTGTAAGCACAATTCTAGCAACAAATGATGTCTGTTCTTTGAAGACTGGCCTAGTTCAGTGTGGAGATACTAATAACCAATAGACTGGTGTAAAGCTAATCACAAGTAGCTCTCCTGAGGAGTGCTGCTTTGAATAACTTTAAAGATCTAATTGCATAGTATAGTGAACTTTCTATTTATTCAGCAATAAACTAAAGCAAAACATTCAAGAAACAAAAGCACAACATTTTCAACAATATAACATAACAACTTGTTACTAACGTGGTTACATAGTCTTGAAGAAAACATACCATTCAGTAAGTCACAATCTTCTCAATCAATATAGAGTACCCAAGTCAAATATTCTTTCATCTTGACTCCAGGTTGGCTTTCAATCATCCTTACACTAGGTATGCTTAGGGGGTAGCAGAAAGTACAAACAGGTTCCACCCCTAGGTCACAGTAATTTAAAATATCAGTCAGCACTAAGTACCAAAAGACTTCTTTCATCTTAACTAGAGGCTGACTTCCAAACCCCATGACTCCCCTACCATGCTCCCAGCTGTTGCCTGGATTCACCCAACTGTTGCATGAATTCACAGGCAGGCAGCTCCCTCATCTCTTGTCTGGATTCACACACAGGTAACTCTGTATCCTTTCTATATCTCAGCCCACAGGGACTGTTCCACTCCAAGCCCTTCACAGTTTCTGTTTCTAGGAAGAAAAAGCTTAACAAATGTCAAACAATATTTACACACATTAAGCTTAAGAGAGCTACAACAATATTTACACACATTGTCAGAACTATTATCTCAATTCACCTTCTGTCTTACAAAGTAACACAAATGAACAGACAAAAGCTTCTGTTTGAGAAATCAAACATAAATCAACAGTAAAGTTCCAGGACTTCTGTAAACAGCAGTAAAGCCCTCTTTCAGGACTTTTGGAAACACTGTGAAGTTCTCTTTCAGGGCTTCTGCATCAGCAGGAAAAACATCTTACAAACAGCAGAGTCCTACTTTGCTTGCCATTACAGCTGGTAAGATGGTGAAAATGAAGTCATATGGTAAAAAAGAAGGATAGTTAATATGATAGTTTGTTCACTCCACTATTACTCCAGTTTCAACAGATATTTATTTAGGAGTTCCCTTAGTACATTCAGAGGATACCCTATAGAGAATTCACAAGAGGATCTAGGCAAGATTCATATAGGGTGAGGTATGGATGAGTTGTAATATTGACCATGAAAGGAATTATTCACAGCTTTGGGATTGTTAAATACATTTAAATGAATGAAAACACATTTATGAATATCTTATATATTATAAATTGTGCTACATACTCAATATACAATGGTTTAAAGGGGGGAATGAAAAGTATGTTCTTTGACCAAAGGAATTGGGAAATTTTGCTCATATCATGAAGCATAGTTTTTGTTTTGAACATTCCTGAATCATAGTTTGGGGAATTAAGTGGAGCAGAGTTTTAAGGGAATAGAAAAGTGTCTAAGAAGAGAGACATGGCATCATCCCTTTTAGCAATGACTGTAGAGGTATAAATTGTTCTGATCAATAGTGGTCAATTGGTAACTGAACTATTCCTATTTTCCACTTCTCCAGTTAGATGAAACTGACTTCTTTTTCTTAGCATTTTCCTTTGTTTTGTTGTATGTTGAGCTTTTCACTCCTAATAAACTCTTGTGTTTGACTAAGTCATGTGTATTTGTGCATATTGGTTTGCTGCATGAGTATGCAGGGGACAATTCTGATAGTAACACAGGAGATAGTGACCTTTGTTAACATAGGGTAAGGTTTCTACACTCTCCAGTATTATGAGATGTATATGTATTAAAATATATATATTTTATAATATATATGTATATATGTGTATATATACATATATATTATAAAATATATATATATTTTTCTACCTGGGTACACAGTCATGAGCTGGAGTTATGTTTCCTACCAAAACTCCCAATGGAAAAATTAATATGAACCTGGGACTTCTAATCTTTCCTATAAGACAGTAAGTCAGCCCTGTGGCTTTGCTTGATCTTCTAAAAGCAGAGTGGACCTTTGACTTCATTATAACACCAGCAATACAAAAGAAATATTCCCTTCTCTCAAGGAGGTTATATTCTAATAGTGAAACACAATAGACTATAGATAAAATGGAACATGAAGGGTGTTTCATTCTGGTAGCTGGAAAAAGTAAAGTATGGTATTGAAGAGATTATAGAAGAGGGATGGCTGAGTATGCTGTGAAGCCAAATTATGAGCTGACGTTTAGAGCTATCCACTAGATAAAGTGGGCTAGTTTGTACATACTCAATCACACATCCTTGTAACAGATTCACTCAAATTTGAATATATTAACTTCCCCAGGGACTGGGTCATGGGTTCATAAGACCTGAGAATGAAGGTACTGGAATGGATCCTTGAATGGAATGGAGGATTCTGATCATATAAAATTCCAAATGTGTTTCAGAGTATCATTCCTAAAAGACACAAAAGCTATGTTAGCAGAAGTAATGAATTTTTTACAGTTATTGTCATGTGTTTCCTTTCTGTATCACTAATGAAAAATCAATAATTATACTTTTTATCTCTTTGCTTGTGGCCTGCAAATGTTCCTTAGAGAATTATGGATCAAAGAGACCTTAGAGAACCTATAGTCCAATAACAAGAACATAGAAAAGAAGTTACTTTTCCAAAGGTACACAGTAGTTAGTTAGTTAAGTAGCATATTTGAGGTTTGAACCCAAGTCCCTAGTTCCATATCCAGGATTGTTTTTATTATCCCATGCTGTTTCTCCTCTACCCAATTCAGCAGCAACAACTTAACGAGCATCATCATGCCCTGCATAATGTGACACTGGCCAATATATTTTTTAAAAAGCAACATGTATACAGTGTAAATAAACCATACAAAAGCATCATGAAAGTATGTGGAATGAGTATTGAGCTGTGTAATAGTAATTTGTATTGGCAAAACTAACAGGTACTTAGCACCTAGTTTGAAATTATTTAGATCAAGCCCCTGTTAAGAAACAAAAGGTATGAACCCCTGTTGCTCACTTAACAGGAAGATGCTGATGTAATAGGAAGGGGCAGAACAGGGAGGAGCTAATAAATATATAAGGAGAAGCCCTAGCTGGAATTTCACATGTTCTTGGAGCCAGGTTCTGGAGGCTGAGGAAGAAAGGCCCAGGCTAGAGAGAATGATTTTTATTTTGAGAACCTGGATGAAGTGATTTTGATTCTGGTAACCAGGTAGAACTTCTGCTGACTCCAAGGACCAGCCAGAGATGCAGAAGACTGAGGAAGCACAACTGTGGTGTTGGTATTTTGTCTGTTTGTGGATTTCTTAAGCCTTGACTTCCCAAAGATAGAGACTGCTAAGGATTTAAGGTGGACTGGACACTGTGAGCTTCAGTGTGGGATAGGAACTGCATGGAGAGCTGGACAAAGAGATTCTGGGAGCTGTATGCCTTTGAACCAAGGTGACAGTTTGGTGAATCAAGGTAGGATCTGGGACTGTGGAAGGTGATCCAGGGAATCTGAGAGCCTACCCTGAGTCAAGCTGAAAGAAGACTTTATTTGGATACTGTGTACTGACTGAGAAGACTGTGATTTCCTTGTGACTGAAAGGTAGATGGCCTGTGTATTTTTTGATGATTGAATAGTGAATGATCTCTGAATAGTGACTGATTTGTAACTTAGCATGCCCCATGAATGGAGAACTTTGACTTAAGGAAATCCTTCTTAAAGATAATTAAATAATTGAGTTGATTGAATGATTGAGTTACTAAGTGACTGATTGACTAAATGATTGTACTTTGTTCAAAACTATGTGACTACTGTGGTGAAAATTATGTGGCCATTTTAGTGATAAGTTGTTGTGAATGCTGTATTTTGATTTTCTGTGATAAGGTGTAACATTGTGAATACTATACCTGATTTTCTGTGAATGTTTTGCTCTGATTTGTGATTGAATAAATAGAGTGCTCACTATGCTGTGTAATCAGAACCTTGAAAAGCTGTTCACAGCAGTAGTACTCTGGAAAGCTGCTGGTGTGTGGTTTACAAGCTGATCCAATCAAATTTATTTGAATTCAACAAGCATTTATTAAATAACTGTTATGTGCAAATTACTGCACTGAGCCTAGAACATACAAGGAAATAAAAACAAATAACAACAACAAAAAACCCCAACAATTTTTTTGCCTTTATCCATGTTTTTATTCTACTGGGCAATATTGGATGTATGAAAATTAAATGAAAAGAAAGAGTGCCAAAGGAATCAAGAAAAGATTCCAGTTGGATTTGTCATATAACCTGAGCTTTGAAGGAAACCAAGAATTCTAAGAGGTAAAGGTAAAGTGAGAGGGCCTTCCAGATATGGAGGCCAGCTTGAGGAGAAATATAGATGGAAGAGTGAATGTCCTCTGTAGCAGAAGAGGTAGACCAGTTTAGCTGAAATGTAAAGGAAATGAAGGTGGTTGATATTCAATAAACCTGGAGTCAAATTGTGAAGATTCTTTTTTTTTTTTTTGCTTTTTTTTTTTTGAGGGCAATTGGGGTTAAGTGACTTGCCCAAGGTCACACGGCTAGGTTTTGTGTTAAGTGTCTGAGGCCGGATTTGAACTCAGGTCCTCCTGACTCCAGGGCCGGTGCTCTACTCGCTGCGCCACCTAGCCGCCCCGTGAAGATTCTTTATATGCCAATCTGAGGAGTATGAATTTATCCTGCCATCCTGGTATGAAATAGGGAGCCACTGGAATTTATTGACATGGTGAGTGAATGATAAGATTTCTGCCTCAGGGAGATTACTTGACAGATACCTAGAGGATGTATTCAAGATGAAAAAAGATCAAACTAGGAATATTCCAACTAGAATTCTGTTGCAGTAATCCAGACAGAAGTTGATGAGGGAGCTAAGTAAAACTAGAACTATGTCTATGTTAGTGAAAGGGATAGATATAATAGAGTTTGTATAGAGAATATCAACAGGACATGGCAATTGATTGAATATGGTGGTGTGTGAAAGAAGAGGAAAGGATGAGTTTCAGTTTGAAAATAAAGCTGAAAATAAAGATGACTAGAATAATAGTGGTGCCCTAAATATAAACAGGGAAGTTCAGAAGAAGGAAGAACTTAGGGGTTAAGTTGATTAATTTTGTTTTGGGCATATTGAATTTGAGATATCTAGGAACATCTAATTGTAGTCATCTAAAAACTGGTTGGTGATATGAGGCTGAATCTCAAGAGAGAGTTTAGGGCTGGATGTATATTTATATAAGAATCTCAGTCATGGTAATTATAGAGGAGTTGTTGAGATCACCAAATGAGATTGACTAGAGAATAAAGAGAATGCCCAGGACAGACCCTTAAATGGGGACAAACATCTAGAGAAAGAGACTGAAAGAGTGGTTAGAAGAAAGAGTAGCAGAAGAAGCTGCTTTGTAGTATTAAAGCTGCAGAAAGTTCAAGAAGGTTGGGGAATTGGTAAAAGGCCATTCAGTTTGGCATAATCATTCTGTTGGAACTAGAAGGACCTCTCATGTTTTAAAAGAATCATTTCACATATATTAGGCAGGACTCATAGTAAGTCTCTTGACTAACTGATGGTTTTTGTCATCAGCTCCACCCCGATTTTCTTAGTGTAAATTTGCAGAAATATTGCCGTGTGGGGTTTTGCTATAAATTACCATTTAATTTATTCTGCTGTCCAATTTTGCTTTTTGTGACAATACTGATTTCAGGGTTCTCATTTGCATCATCGCAACTGTCACAAAGAGGGAGGCATCTAGGAAGAGGGGAGATTACTCAGTTGCAGTCCCCACCTCCTGGTTTACAGCTCATCTATAAAGTTGTTGAAATGTGCATGCAATGTTGAACCCATTAAGCCTGAGCAGTTAACTTTAGCAGTATCCATTGATTTGCCAAGCCAGGTCTTTACAAAACATGCTGGGGTTTTTGTGGTTCAAAATATAGCATGTGATGATTTTCCTAATTAGTCATAATATGGTGAACAGATGGTGAAATTCAAAGTTTGGGAGATAAATATGTGCAAGTCTGAATGGTTATCTGAGGCTTATATGAACTCTTTGGAGAAAGAAATACCATCCGTACCGTTTTATGTGCGAAATTTCCAGGCTGCTAGGTTTTGGGGGAGGTCAGACATTTCATCTGCTAGAAGTCTAAAATATAAGACTAAAAAGGATTATTATTATGTTGAAAAATTGAATTAATGTACTGTATAGGGTCATTAAATAGAAAGAGGCATTACACTTATTTTAACCAAACTTGCTTATTTTATAGGTAAGGAAACTGAGGCCCAAAGAGTCCCCGTGCCCAGAATCACACTAGATCTAGTTTCCTTTCTACTGTATCACCAGAGATGAAGCCCTACTCTGATAAAAATGGAAATTCCTCTTCTACTTCCTCTATATATTACTGTACTCAGATGATGCCATCTGCAAAATGGTGGAATTAAACTTGATGACGTCAAAAGTTCCTTCTAGCTCTAAATCTGTGATATGACTTATGGTTTCTGATTTTGGCTGAAGCATTTTAGACTTCGTGTCACCAGTAGTTAAGCTTTTTTGTTTGTTTATTTGTTTGTTTCATGGTTCCCCTTGGTAATTAGAAGAACCTTATAGACACTTTCTCCTAATAATATTTTCAAATAAATTAAATAATAAAGATTATAAAGGAAAACAAAGCATAGCAAAAATAAAGAAAAAAATTCTCTATCCAATTTCTGTAGGGCCTCATTAGAGATCTTTGGACACCAAATTAAAAATAAAACCTGCTGGGGCGGAGCCAAGATGGCGGCGTAGAAGCAGCAAGGTCCCGCAGCTCCCACACCGCCACCCTAAACACCCAGAAAATACGAGCCCAGACAAAGTCTAGGAAAGTCTAGGACTCTCAGACTCACACAAATCCAGAGAACACAGCTCTCGCTGAAGGCAGCTCGGCAGCAGGGGCTCAGCGCGGCCTCAGGAGCGGAGGCTGGAACAGCCGGAAGCCGAGACCATGCCAGGCCTGGGACGGTGGGAGGGAGCTGAGCGAGCCCCGCAGCAAGCCTGCGGTGGTTCTGCGGCCTCCAGCGCCCCGACATCTGCCGGGGCGTGGGGAGCAGGACGGAGAGGCGCAGCTCACACCGCAGAGGAACAGAGAACGGCCACAGCGGAGGCCGGTCAGGGCCCCAGGGCGGCCACGGGGAGCAGCGGAGCCTCCCAGGCGACAGCGTGAGTCTACTTCAAAGAAAATCTAAAGCATCGGCCTGAGGGTCAGAGACGGTTAGTGAAAGCTGAAACTTTGAAACTTAATTGGGGCGGGGTAAAGCTGTTCGGCCATTCTACCCCCGGGGCAAGGAAGCAGTGAGGGAGGGGAACTACTGGACCCAGCAGCAGTGGCCCCCACCAGGCTACTTCAGAGCCCCTGGCCTGCGGACTCCGCAGGGGGGCTGAATCGATTAATCGAGGCTAAGTGCTCTTGTGTTGAGTGGCCTGGATTCTGGTCGTGGTCTTGGGTGGTGGTCCTGGGGTGCACTTTCAGCAAGCCAAAGCTGGGGGGACTTGCA
>CM053598.1:86014161-86041506 GCA_028646575.1 Pseudocheirus occidentalis
CAAAAAATGTAATGAAAATGAATAATGTAAACAAGAAAACAAATAAAAACTAAATTTAAAAAAAAAAACAAAACCTGCTCTGGCTGCCTCTATCATAATTTTTATTCCTATGGCACATGAAGGAATGTGGGCAATGGGAAGTAAAGGCTTGACTCTCAGGCCTCCTGAAGAACTAGTGGTACAATGAAAACTAGACTGAGAGTCTGTAGTTCTGGGTTCTATAGCTTGGTTTAAGTCTCAGTTCCAGCATTCGCTACTTATACAATTATGGGCAAGATATTTGAGCTATTGGGATTTTTGTTTTCTCATCTATCAAACTAGATTTTTCTGAGGCCTAACACTTTAACACTAACAACTTTATGATTTGCTGAAGGTTAGATTGACAGTCTAGATAGTTAGAATTATGCATTGATATTTTTTTCACTACTGTTCTTTTTCTTGTTATTGACAGAACACATAATGCCCAGTGTTAAAGACATATGTTGATCTACTCTGACATGAAAGTCACAAAGATGAATCTTGTAAGCCCAAAAAACAATGATTGCAGAGGAACAGCTGATTCCCACAAGTCTGTGCTAGCAGCCAATGTCGGGGCAAGGATTGTTAATCCATGGTTCTAAAGAGCATGGTATTGTCTTTCTGCAAAACCAATCAATAAATGGGCTGGGGGTGGGCATCAAACTGGTAAACAAAAAAGTAGAAGGGCTATGTATGGTTGACATCTATTTCAGAGAAAGTGGGCTCCTAACATAAAAAAATTGAATATAATTTGATTTAATTTACTTTAACATGCATTTTAGTCATGTATTACAAGCCAGGGAATGCACTTGGTACACAGTAATTAAAACAAACTTGGGACAGCTAGTTGACACAGTGGATAGAGCACTGGCTCTGGAGTCAGGAGGACCTGAGTTCAAATTTGACCTCAGACTAGACATTTGACACTTAATAGTTGGGTGATCCTGAGCAACTCACTTAACCCCAATTATCTCCCCAAAACAATGACAAAAATCTCTACCATCAAAATACTTTATGTTGCACTGAACCTAGGGCTAGAATGGAGTTCAGTGTTCTTTAAATCCAACTAACTGATTTGAGAGATAAGGACATTTGGACCATTATGTATAAGATTACTGGGCTAATTGGGGACCTGACCAGAAGTCAAGTTCCCTGACACTGTCTGCAACTTCTACTAAAGCTCACTCCCTCTCAGTTAATGCTTAATCACCCCCAGTTTATTTATAGCCATGAAGAACTACATTTTTTAATACTGACCACATGAAAAATGAAGGCTCTTGAAATTTATGAACTAAAGGTTTATTTTTTCACTTACCTCACATTTCCAGATAAATTTGTTTGATATTTAGGAGGCTATCAACAAATTTCCATTCGTACCCTTTCAGGTACAAGGAGACATAAGGATAGAGGCTAAACTTATCGTTTCATTGGCTTAGGGAAGTCCTAGGTGAAGAAACTTCATCAATCAAAGCAACTTGTGATCATCTCTGCAATTGATATACTCTTTTTTTTTAAGTTTGGCAATAGATTTTATCATTTCCTTCAGTTTACAGTAGAAGAAATTGACAAAGATAGTGACTAAATGACTTGCACATCATCACACACATACTAAGCTTCTGAAGCTGAATTTGAACTCATTAACTCAGGTCTTCCTAATTCTAGGCTCGGTGTTCTATTCAATATACCACCTAGCTGCTCAATACAATACAAATTCCTTGAGAATTTGTTTTTTGTTTTTGTGCCCCACATATCAAGCCCATTTCTTTTTTTTCAGCATTCAGATTTTATTCATGTACAATACATGAAGAATTTGCCTTTTGATTCTTTACTTCCTGATTATTATTTATTAACAAGCTATTACATTTGGCAATTGATATACTCTTGGAGAACAGTGGAGAAGCTAGGTGGAACAGTGAACAGAGCATAGGACCTGGAGTCAGGAATAAATCATCCTGAGTTCAAATATGACCTCAGATACTAGCTATGTGACTCTGGGAAATCACTTTACCCTCTTTGTCTCAGTTTCTCACCTGCAAAAAGAACTAGAGAAATAAATGGCAAACTACTCCAGTATCTCTTCAAACAAAACCCCAAATGGGATCATGACGAGCTAGACATGACTGAAATGTCACAACAATGACAAAAGACAACAATAAGAGGTCAAATGATTTGTCCTGGTTCTTATAGCCAATATACACCAGAGGTATTTCTAATGCTGAGGCTAGCTTTCTAGTACTCCACATAGTCTCAGAAAGGAAAAATATATTAATATAAAATTCAATTTGACTTTTTACTGGGTGACTACTTGTAAGATTTGGTAGCTAGTATCTATAGTCATATGAAAAAAGTTTCTAAATCATTATTGAGAGAAGAAATGCAAATTAAACAACTCTGAGGTACCACTTCACGCATGAGATTTGTTGATATGACAAAAAAGGAAAATGATAAATATTAGAGAAGATGTGAGACTATTAGAACACTAATGCATTGTTTTTGGAGTTGTAAACTGATTCAACCATTCTGGAGAGCATTTTGGAACAATGCCCAAAGTGTTATAAAACTATGAATACTCTTTGATCCAGCAATAACACTACAAGGTCTGTATCCCAAAGGAAAGACAAAAGAGGGGAAAATATCCACATGTACAAAAATATTTATAATGGCTTTTTTGTGGTAAGCAGTATAATGCGCAATGGCAAGCCAAGTAGTGCTTTGCAGCTTTTTTCAGCTATTTAAGTGCCTTTGAGCCTTGCTTTTGATTGTATCAAGTCTTTTTGGAAACAGTATACATTGTGTTGTCCCTAATAGACCTAACTCATCACATGGAACCCACAATTTGGAGGAGCTTGCCAAAAGAGGGGAAACAGGAAGGACAGAACAGGAAGGAGCAGAGCAAAGCTCGGGCATGAATTGAAACCAAGCAGAACTGAGGAGAATGCTTGTGATTTTGGCACTGTCTGTTGGTCTGTCAGACAAAAGTACCCTGCTGTTGGTTTTAGACAGAAAATCTGAAAGAGAACTTTACTTGGGTACTCTATGTTGGCTGATGAGGTCATGACTTACTGTAACCTAGGGGTGTGTGGTGTTTGTACTTTCAGCTACCCCTTAAGGATGATTGTTTCAAGGATAATTGGAAGTCAGCCTCAGTCAAGATGAAAGGAGACTTTATTTGGATACTCTATTTTGACTGAAGAGATTGTGACTTACTGAAAGATCTGTTTTGTTTAAGACTATGTGGCCACCTTAGTAATAAGTTGGTATGTTATATTGTTGCAAATGTTGTGCTTTAGTTTCTGGAATGCTGTACTTTAGCTTATTGCTGAATAAATACAGAGTTTACTATACTATACAGTTAGATCCTTAAAGTTATTCACAGTAGTCTGAAAATTGGACATTGAGGGGATACTCTTTAATTGGGGAATGGCTGAAGAAGTTCCAGTATATGAATGTAATGGAATACTATTGTGCTATAAGAAATGATGAGCAGGCAGATTTCAGAAAATCTGGGAAGAATTACACGAACTGTTACAAAGTGAATTGAGCAGAATCAGGAGTACATTGTACACAGTTACAAGAACATTGTGTCATGATAAACTTTGATAGACAGTTCTTCTCAGCAATACAATGATCTAAAACAATTCCAAAAGACGATGGAAAATGATATCAACAGCCAGTGAAACAAGTGAAGATAGTCTCAATGCAGATTGAAGCATATGGTTTTCTCTCTTTCTTCTTGTGCTTTTCCCCCTTTGTTCTGATTCTTCTTTCACAATATGACTAATGTGGCTATTAAAAAAAAAGATTGGGCAGCTAGGTGACCTAGTGAATAGAGTGACAGGAATGGAGTCAGGAAGACTCTTGAGTTTGAACTTGGCTTCAGACACTTAAGTGCTGTATGACTCTGGGCAAGCCATTTAATCTTGTTTTCCTTGATTTCCTCAGATGTAGAATGAACTGAAGAAGGAAATGGCAAAACACTCCAGTACCTATGCCGGGGAAATCCCAAATGGGGTCACAAAGAGTCAGATATAACTGAAATGATTCCACAACAACAACTACTACAATAACAACAACAACCAGGAAGATTGAAACAGGAAGATTAGGTTCTAAAGATATACTCCTGGCATGGCGTAATAGGCAAGTAAGTCATTAATAAATGCTATTGAGAATGCTAATTAAATAAGACCTTTTCAGAACTGAGAAACAGCAACATCAACCAGGCAAACCCATGCTAAAATGCATCTGCCTGATTTCTCTTCTGTTCATCCATATGGAAGAAGTGACTCACTACTTGGTGCTTAGATTGCCCTTAGTGCTATGATTTCAAGATACAGAGATCTCCAAATGATAAATTACTTTATCACTTTCTGACAAGTGTGATCCGCTATTTCAGAGTGTGTTATGACTTTCTAGTTTATAGAAACAAAGGAAGAAAAATTATTAAGCCATTAAAAATCTTTTGAATATTCATAACAATATGCCTGTGCCCAGATATTTAGCAGAGGAAGTTACTATCAGATAAATAAGAAAAAGAGTATCATTTTTCTTCCTTTAGCCCTATTCAGTCAGTTTTGAGGAAACAAGAAACAGTTAATCTTCATTATCCCTAAATTCTTTTTTGCTTTGGAACCTCCACTGGCAAAAGGCTGTAGACTATAGGGAGCCTTCCACATTGAAATTAGCACTTGAACAAATAAAGTGCTTAGCTTGTTAGGTATTAATCATTGGCAAATGGGGGATGGAAATACAGTTGGCTCAGAAGGAAATCAAGTTTTATCTTAATCGGAGACGTGCCTGAGGAACACTTTCTGAGAGAGGGAAATTGATTAATGATGGTCTGCATGAATTTACAGAAGGAAGGGTCTGCATAAGTAGCTTGGCAGAATTCCTTGTGCCCCTTACATGATAAGTTGACCAAAGGAATCATAGACATAATTTCTCAGGATCTCTTAGGAGATTTCCTTTGGTGGTCTGCAAGAGGCTGCTTTAAGCAGTAAAAATTTGGTTTAGTATAGTGGAAGGAGATCACAAATATATGGGGCTAGGCTTAATAAAAAGAAACAAAAAATCAAAACAGTAACAAGTAGAATTCCCCTGCAAACTTAAAACCACATACTACAGTTTTTGGATCTAAGGTCTATTTTACTATTCTCATTATCAGCATTATTATTAGAATTATGAATGCAATTAATTAGATTGAATTCAATAAACGCTTTGTAAGACCTTTCTTTATAAAATGTATTATTCTGAGTGCTGGGAAAATAAATTAGGAGCTGACTTAAAGACCTTATATTCCACTAGAGGCACAAGGAAGTCAGTACAACATGTACATAGATAAGTAAATATGAAGTATATACAAGACAATATCAAGCAGTTTCAAAAGGGAGAGATCATGTACCACTGAGGCATCTGAAAAGGTTTTATGTAGGAAAGAATCCCTGAACTGTTCTTCTAAGGAAATAAGCAATTTTTGGACACAGGTTTGAGAAGGAAGTGTGGTATAGGTTTGGGGCAGTACTTGCTCAAAGGCAGGGAAGTGACAAAATATTTTTGTGTAAATAGAACATCTAGAAGTCCAATTTGTCTAGACGGGGAGTGCATGAAAGAGAATAATGGGAAATAAGACAGCAAAGGTTAGGAGTGATGTTGTGAAAAGTTTTAAATGCCAGGCTAATTTTTTAAAAAATTTTATTTTATCCTAGAAATAGTAGAGAATCACTAAAGACTTTAAGTAGGATACTTGTAGGATTAGATTACATTTTAAAAACATCAATTTGATAGTGGCATGGCATATGGATAGTAGAGGGTGAGGCTGGAGGCAAGGAGACCACATAGGAAGCTATTAACTTCAAATCAATGATCATTTAAGTGCTATGTATCTGTGAAGTATTATGTTGTGCTAGGCACTGGGTTCTCAAAGACAAAAAAATGTATGTATATGTATATAAGTAGAAAAAATATATGTAGAGAAAAACATTGAACAGTTTGGTCAGAATATAATTGGTGTTGAACAATGTAATAATGAAAAAGAAAAGAAGAGGCACTTTTATATATATGGGAAAACAGTTAAGAGGTCATTACTTTCATTCAGGAAACTGGGGATTAGGACCTGAATTAGTGTAGTTCTGGTGTGAGCAGAGAAAAGGAATGATATGAGAGATATTGAGGTAGATAAAAACAATCCTAGCAAATGACTAGAGATAGTGATTGTGTGTAGGGTGTGGGTGTGGGTCAGAGATGACATGGAAGTTGAGACACTTCTAAGTGACAAGAAAACTGTTAGTACCTCCAAGAGAAATAAGCAACCTTGGAAGAGGTGCAAGTTCTCAGAATAGTAGCATTGTACTTAAAATGGTGGTTATGTTAAAATGGTTCAACATTTATTGAAGGGCATCTGAGAGGGACTGGAAGAATGGAATTGATTGCAGATGAAGGTAAAGAATAGAAAATAATGGTTTAGATATTTTAGTATGTGGAAAAAACAATAAAAATATGGCAATAATAATATACTACTAGATACATTCAAGAAGAAGGATAAATAGAACAAGTATATACTATTCATCAAATCTACTAACACTGGCATTAGGAAGCACTAGCAGAAGCTTCAAGGCAGTTGGTACAGCAGAGTGAAGGACCTGAATACAGGAAGACTTGAATCCAGTCCTAGCTTTACATACTTACTAACTATGTGACTCTAGAAAGTCATTTAACAGCTATCTGCCTCAGTTTCCTCATCTGTAAAGCAGAAATAATAATGCCTAACCAACAGAGTAGTTGTGAGGATACAATAAGATATTGTTTAAAAAAACACTCAGCAAATCTTAGTGTTATAAAATGCTAGTTATTCATCATCATCATTATTTCTAGTAGTAGTAGTAGTAGTAGTAGTAGTAGTAGTAGTAGCAGGAGAAGTAGTAGTGATGGTGGTGGCAGTAAGTAGAGGTAGTAGTTGTGATTGTGGTGGCAGTGGTAGTGGTGGTGGTGGTAGTAGTAGTAGTAGTAGTAGTAGTAGTAGTAGTAGTAGTAGTAGTAGTAGTAGTAATATGCCAGTGATGGTGGAAGAGGGAGAAGAAAAAGAAGAGGAAGAAGGAAGAAAATTTCACAGAAGAAAAAAGAGATTGTGAAATCTTATTTTAGACAGTAGATAGGAAACTTATTTGAGAGGTTATTTAGAATGAAAATGTAAATGAAGTTAAAGCGGTGTTGGGTAAATCCATGTATGACATATGTTATAGATTATTAGAAGTGACAGATTTATAAGACAGGGCTTAACTTTTTGCCGCCAAAGTCATGAAAGTTAACTGCCATTTTCTGAGCAGAAAATAATAATGGATGTGTGTGTGTGTGTGTACATATGGTGTTTTTAATTATTTCTGCTGCAGAGGCCATGAATTCTGCAATTTGTTACTTTAAAACTTCTTTCAAGATACTTTTTCTTGTCTTGAACAATGAAAGAATATCTTAGTAGGGCTTTATACTCTATCGGGAATGCACAGGCTCAGTTGTCTCATCAAGTATCAGGGAGATTTTATTTATTTTGCAATATATATTTAGAGACATTTGTTCTCATTTAGATAGCTTGGCAGCCATCTTCCCTTCTGTTTTAATATTCTCCTTGTTGACTTTTTCTGCTTGTGCTCTAGGTTTATAACAAAAATGTCTCCCTTCTGTGATCTTTGGAAGTGTTAATCTCCACCCCTCCCCACACACCTTATATTCTGATGCCCTTTAAAAGAGGGTCCCCTCAGGGTTGAATCTCAAAGTAGGCTAAATCTCCTCTCCTGTTGGAAACTCACTTTTTACTGGCCTTAATCACCTAGGGGAAAAAGATTTCTCTAAGCTGCATATGAATTCTCTCTTTTTTTTTTTAAGTCTGGTGAAGTTCTCTGTGCATGGTGACAACCTAATCCAGTTACTTTTATTCTTTAGTTGTTTTCCATGAGTGCTGCTGCCCCATTCAGGGAAACCCCAGGAAAAGCATGTTGACGCTTTCCTATAGCTCTGCAAGGGGAGTGGGCAGAGTTGAAGTCCACTACCTTTTGCCTCCGAATGATGGCATAAGTGCATGGAAAAGGTGTTCTGATAGATGCTGAAACAGTAGCTGGGAAATTGCTGAGTGGAAAGTTAGAAGGTTTGTCTCTTCAGATTGCTAGAGAGAGAGCTAGTAGCAGAAGTGCTAACTGGGTGAGTTTCATATCTGTTATCTTGGCTGTAATCCATAAAATTCCTACCTTGTTAAGCTTTTTCATGTTTTGGTAGCACAGACGGTTATAATTATTTTTTTTCCTTTGGTGTCTAATTCCTCCTTTGGGGAACTTTTCAAGAATTAATGAAGATTGGAAAAATTATCTAGTCCTCCATCTTTTTGAACCCATGACCTGGACACCTCTGATTGACTACTCAAGAGGTTTTGAAGTCATGACCACACAAAACAGACACAGATATGATTATGCCAGTCAGCTGTTCAAAGTCTCAGAGTAGCTGCTTATTACTTACTGTCTGAGTAAAACTTCAAACCCCCCTTTTCCCTGGAACTCAAGCCCTCCCTCTGCACATTCATTTGGTGTTATCATATCTTTCTGTTCTGTCTTATTACTTTCCCTTACAGACACATTGCTTCAGCCATACTAGACCATTCCTTATCTCATTAACACACCTAACAATTTCTTGCCTCTCTCTTTATTCTCATGTTGTTCCTTATACCTACACAGTCTTTCCTGTAATAGCTTCGTGTTTGCAAATGGTACATTTTCATTGTATTGCCTGAAGGCCCTGATGCAGTGGGCAGTATTTGTTTTTTATGTTAATACAGAGTCCCTGTGTTAGTTCTAATGGTGTTCTATAATAAGCACGTGCTTTATGGATAAGGAGCTGTGGCAATATTCCTTGGGAGAAGACACCTTTACGTCAACTAAACATAGAACCTTAGGTGACCCCTTACTGAAGCATCCAAAAACAGGTTTCTCCAGGCTTGTCCACACAGGAGTTGGGTGATCTGTGAATTGCCATCACCTGGAAATAAGCAAAGCTCAAATAGATAGTGATAAAAGGAACCTGCTTCTCTTCCTTTCTCCATGGGCCTCCACACACCTATAATGAGGCCTAATGCTGATTAATATAAGTCACAAAGCAAGAAGAAAAGCCTGGAAGTTGGAAACTGAGATTAACTAGAGCAACTGTGGCTTACTGAAGAAACAGAGAGGATTACTATTGAACATCTCGCTTTTTATTTTATTTAACAAATGTACTAGAACCTAAAGGGGCAGTTAGGTAGCTCAGTGGATAGTTTTGGCCCTGGAGTCAGGAAGAGCTGAGTTCAAATGTGGCCTCAGACACTTACTGGTTGTATGAACCTGAGCAGGTACTTAATGCTTTTTGCCTTGGTTTCTTCATCTGTAAAATGAGCTGGAGCAGGAAATGGCAAACCACTCCAAGTATCTTTGCCAAGAAAACCCCAAAAAGGGTCATGAAGTGTCAGACAGAACTAAAAAATGACTAAAAAAAACCTCCACCAACTGTAACCTAGATGCAATCATTACTAACAGCAGTTCAGTAATCTTTTCTGGTCAGTCAAAGTCAGGAAAAAGATCAAGTTCCTGTGGGAATGGCAAAATGAGTGAAGAAAATCATACATTAAGATGGTCTGAAAGCATACCCTTAAACTAGATAAGAGTGCAGTGGTCCTCTGGAAGAGAAAAAGCAGGTCCAATTTGTATACAAAGATAGAAAAGAACTCATGACTTAGGGTTACCAGGTCCTGCAGTAATTGGAGTTGGTTTTGGCCCAGAGATTGTAGTGCTGTTAGTTCAACCAAATATATTAGCAGAAGAGCTCTTATCAGATATTCTACCTCAAAAACAATACAAATTAAGTGCCTAAGTAAGGCACATACATGACTATGTTCCTAAATGTTTGACAATCAATTCTCCAAAGCTACAAATTTTCAAGGTTAATTTGTATTATTAACATTTTTCTTGATCTCTTTTGTAAGTCTAGAGAATCAATAAAACAAACCAAAAAATGAGCCTTGAATTATAGTGTATGCTATTTCTGAGATATAAATGCTCAGGTTGAAAATTTAACATTCAACTTTAGAGCACATTTGAGCTGACTCCTGCACACCTCTGGACAAACAAATATCTTTCTTCTTTAGATCAGAAATGTCAGGCATTCAGCACTGGGGCTCCATGAAGCCCACAACACTCCTGAATGTGCCTGATTCAGATAAAAATGTAATTGGGAAATAGTAACAAAATAAATAAAGTACAATAACAATAGATAATAATACATTTTAAGACCAAATCAATACAGTGCCACCAGGGATCCTTAAGTGTTAGTAGCTTTGGTTCTTTTTGAGTTTGATACCACTGCTTTAAATGGTTTTCACTCCCTTTTCACTCACTGATTTCCTACCCATCTTTTAAAGATCGGTTCTAATGTCATTCTCCATAAAGTGATTACACCCTATCTTCTCCTCCCTGAGCCAAATACAATGCTCCATTCAGAATAGATATATACTAAACATTTATTATTTTTCAATGTAGAAAAGGGACAGGAAGGAAGGCCCAGAACACCATAACTGAACTGCTGTAAAACTCCCAGAGTTTACTATCCTTTCACTCCCATCCTCTGCCACTTACTGGTTCCTGAGCTTCACAAAAGGCAGGTCGGCCTGATCAGTGTATAAGCAGAATTGAATGGAGCATAAAGCTACTTTAAATGCTACTTTTTCCAAGACCTACTTTCATGTGAATCCTCCAGAGTTAACCTTGTATGTATGGACCTAGCTGAACTCCTCAGGATGATGTTTACCAGTGGCACCCTACTTTTATTTTTCATCAAAGAATTAGTAAAATCTGACAGACGTTTGCTTGAGAGTTCATGCAACTGTTTCAGCACACAAAGGGTCAACCTAAAATATAGGTGGAGTTGTTCTACAAACAGCCTTGAGCTGGTGGATGAGAGCTCAGGTCAGGTGCTAAGTGAGCATCAAACTATGTTAAATAGAAGCAGCTGTCAAGGTAAAAAGTTCATTCCTTTGTTTTTTGAGATCCAAGGAAACATTTCAGGTTGGGGACTAGTTCATAGAAGCTGAAGAACAACACAAATAAGCCATGTAAAGACATAAAGACATCATAATGATGAGGGATATACTCATGATTTCCGTGTTCCAGAATTCCAGGATCCATACCTGCAACAGACTAATTACCAGAGGTGCAAAATACTGATGTGAGAGCTAACCAGAATGGAGCAGCTTAGCTAAAACTAAGGTCAAGGGGGCGGCTAGGTGGCGCAGTGAGTAGAGCACCGGCCCTGGAGTTAGGAGTACCTGAGTTCAAATCCGGCCTCAGACACTTAACACAAAAAGCTAGCCGTGTGACCTTGGGCAAGTCACTTAACCCCAACTGCCCTCCAAAAAAAAAATAAAACTAAGGTCAGTAAAATCAGTACGCAAGATTATGGTATAAGCAAATTGTTCCAACATGAACATGAACTGAACTGAGTTGATTTCTGAACGGTTGTGAGAACTCATTGGCTATTGTGTAGAAAGGATTGAAAGGATCTTTTACCCAGAGGGCTGTTTAGAGCTTGAATAGGATCAGTATTTTCACATCACAACCATCAAACATTCACATCTATCTACTCAGGATACTGGCCTTCTGTTACTGCTGCACCATGTGCTTCTCTGTGTATCTGGTAGCATATTCGATAGAGCATTGGGGCTAGAGGCAAGAAGACCTGGGTTTAACCCCAGCTTCATACATATGCTATCTGTGTGACCCTGAACAATAATTTAACCTCAGTTTGCCTCATCTGTAAAATGGGGATAATAATAGTACCTACTTCCTAGGGTGGTTGTGAGGATCAAATGACATAATAAGTGTTTGGAATAAAAAACAAAGCAGTTAATAAAATGCCTGATACATAGTAGCTTTTATATAAATGCTTATTTCTTCTTTCTTCCTGTATTTGTAGTGCACTGCTAGAAGGGTAGAACACAATGTAAGACAGAAAGCCACCAGTGAGGCTTTTCAGTGGGCTAAGGTTGTGTGGACTTTGGCAACAACACTTGTTTCTCATTAGCCTTCATTATTCCCTTTTTCTGTCGGAGGTGTTGCTGGTGAGCCATCTTGTGTTATATCACACCCTGTCATTGTAGGTGTCATAACCAAGGTGGGGTGTGGTGATGTTGCTGTCACCCTCCTTCAGAATCCCAAAGGCACTCAGCCTCAGGAAGCTGCACTGGCTGGCATTTTCTGAGCACACAGCACACGATTGAGAGTGTACCTGTCAGTGGAATGAAATATTGTCACGAAGTAGTGGGTTCCTGCTGTTTCCTAAATGTCACTGTCTTTATTTTCAGTGATCCTGCAACAGTTCTGTTGCCTTTCAAACTAGATGGTTTATGCTGTTATAATCACTCCTAAGATATTAAATTATGTTGTTTGGGTCATTACTCAGTGACATGTGACAAGACACTGGCCTGATAGTCAAGATGTCATGATTACCATGCTGTAACTTGGTATACCTTTAGGGAAGAAAATGTTAATTGTCCAAACTCCCATTTCCTAACCCTCTCCCCAAATGTCGCAATTACTTACCTCTTCTTTTTTTTTTTTTTTGGAGGGCAGTTGGGGTTAAGTGACTTGCTCAAGGTCACATGGCTAGTTTTTTGTTTTAAGTGTCTGAGGCCGGATTTGAACTCAGGTCCTCCTGACTCCAGGGCCGGTGCTCTATTCACTGCGTCACCTAGCCACCCTGCAATTACTTATCTCTTACAGAAGAAAAGAATAATTCTACTTAATCTCACCATGAAGAAGGGGAGAAATGAGGTAAAGATAATGTCTATTCCTTATGGAAGCCATAATATTAAAAAAGACCAAATATGAAATGAGAATATTTGGGTTCAGATCCAAGCCATGCCACTTGTGACAAATTATATTTTCTAGAATCTACTTTTCTAATCTGTGGAATGAAGAGATTGAATTGTTACTAAGGTCCATTCAAGCCCTAAATCTGTGATCCATTGAAACAGAAACTACCAATGTCATTTTTTCATTATATGGAGCTAGCAGCAGCAGCATTATCACCATCATCATCATCATCATCATCATCATCATCATCATCATCACTACATATCTACCAAATTTCCCCAGAGGCAGCTGGAGCATCAGACACAGAGGTGGGAAGACCTAAGTTTAAATCTGACCTCAAGTTACTTGACACTGTTTACCTCAGTTTCTTCATCCGTAAAATGAGTTGGAGAAGAATATGGCAAACCACTCCAGCATCTTTGCAAAGAAAACCTATCACAAAGAGTCACCCCCCCACTCAACAACAACAAGATGTCCCTGACAGGAATTAGAAATACAGACTAGAAGCACTGTTCATACTCGATAGTAATGAATAAACACTTGTTGACTGATAAATGGACAAGCTGACAAAATATGGTTTGTCCTATTGCAGATCTTATAATGTAAGCATCAAAAATTGGGCACAAATATAGTTGGATTCCTACAAGCGCTGAGACATCGGGCATGATGAGGAAACAATTATATAGGACTCTACACCTCATCCGACACACTTGGAAACATCCTCCTAAGGGTGGTGGAGTATCAGGGGTCATTTGAGGAACCAGAGGCAGGATTACTCAACTGGGGCCAGTTGAGTAGACATTATGCTGCTGAACTCAAATGTTTCTAAGCTGTTAAGTTTTGTTTGAATTCCATAGTAGATGATATCTTCTTAGGTTGAATTTTGATTTGAGAGCCTGCTTTGATGGGAAGCACTATGATATAATGGATAAGTCCACTAAATGTAAAGGCAGAAAAACCCTGAGTTCAAATCCTGCCTCTTATACTCATTGTCTGTTTTATAATATACAAGTCACTTGGTCTCAATGAGCCTTTGCTAAGCTCACACGGAGGTTTCTGGAGAATTTACTCACCTGAAGAGTGGCAGCTGAAACAGCTGGCTTAGCTCCTCCTCCACTGATCAATCTCTTCCCCCATTGGTCAGTTTCCCTCCAGTGCACTTGAGAACCATGCTAGATCTAAGGCATAGGGTATTTAAGGAAGGATGCTGCAATGCAATAAAGGTCAGCTGCTGTACACCTCTCTCTTGACTCAATCCTTCCTGAGATTACCGCCTAAGGCTGACCCTCAGGCTACTAAGTTAAGCAGACTACTACAAGCCTTAGTTTCTTTATCTACAAAACGAAAATGATAATGTTTGTAGGATTTATATTTTAGGATTATTATGACACTTAGGTGACATGGTCATGGAAAGTTTTTTTGCAAGTTTTGGAGCACTAATAGCTAACATTTCTATAACACTAATTATGTGTCAGACATTGTGCTAAGCACCTTATAATTATGATCCGATTCTCACAATAATCCTGGGAATTAGGTGCTATAATTAACCCATTTTATGGTTGAGGAAAGTGAGAGAAACAGAGAGTAAGTGACTTGCCTAGAGTCACCCAGCTAGGAAATATTTGAAGCTACATTTAGACTCAGATTGTCCTGACTTTGGGTCTGACATCCTATCCACTGTGCCACCTGGTAACCCAATATACAAATGTGAGTTGAGAAGTAGCGTGTATTAGTGGTTATAGATCTGGCCTCGGAGTCAATGACATCTAACTATGAAACATACTGAATATGTGGAGCTGGGAAAATACTGCTATCTTTCAAGGCCTAGATAGCTTTCTAAAACTTTATTTGCAGGGAGACTGCAGATCTACATTATTAGAATGCTTTCCTTGCTACGAGTTCCCCAAACCATAGAAATCACAAGTATACAATTGTGAGTCATTACTAAGTTTGTAATGTCATGGGAGCAAAGATTGGTGTTCAGGAACAAGATGCCCATTCAAATTCTGAACACTGACAGTACTAGAGATAGAGTCTCCAATCTCAAGATCACCAATGGATACAGTAAACTGACTACACAGAAACAAATTTGGTCACCCACTGGTAAAAAATCATTTCCATTAAGTCTATTAATAAGAAACTGTTGCTTTTAGTGAAAGAAGGAACCAATAATTGCCCCTGTAAGCGTCTTTGAGGTATTTTGAAACCTAATTATCATTCAACTTGGTCAAACTTTTATGAGAAATTGTACAAATACCTCCCAGAACTCAAGTGACTCTTCCCCTCCTACATACACATATAGAATTTATAATAATCTTGACTAAATCTTTTTGACTATAATAATGATCTTGAGTAAAACTTCTTGTTTGATCATTTTCCTATTAAACTATTCCTAGAATTGGATTTCCTAAATTTTAATTTTGTTGCTGCTTAGAGCTAGATGAACATTTTATATTAGGATGTTCAATGTTTTAAAGAGATATATATTCATCCATGCAATCACTTCAGTGTGGATCACCAGGAGCATCTGCTTGAATTCATGAAGCGATGAAGAAGGATTCAACAGGAGGGCAACAGCTTACTGTTTGTGAACAAGTTAGTTCATTTGCTCAGATCAAAGAGTTAATAAAAACAAGACAAGACATATGAACTCTATGTGGGATAATTAACTTGAAAGTTTCATGGCCACACACTGATCTTTAACTCTGGTGAGCTATGTTGTCCTGAGTCATAAGGCAGAAAGGGGGTTAAAAACAAGTGTGAAGAGATCTATCCAACTGGGAAAACATTTCAGAGCTCATCTCAATTGCTTCTGACACTAAGCTAAGAACATTCACTATAGATATGATGGATGACACTCTTGCCTCAATGGATTAGTCTATTTTTACTGCTATCACCTGACTTTACAGTACTGTAGTGGTATCAGGATTTAGGAAGTAAGGAAAAGGGAATGAATGAAAAGAATTCTGGGAAGGAAATCACAAAAGCAGAAAGAGTTGATTCAATTCAACAAGCATTTACTAAGCTCCTATTTTGTTGGCTCTTCCCCTTGATCTCATCAATCTCATGGGAATTTGGAGTATATATAGGGTAATGATTTCACAGTGATGATAATGATGACAGCTGGCATTTACAGAGCATTTTAATGAATGAAATAAAAATTTGATAAACACTTAATATGTGCAAAAGGTTCTGCTCAGTTCTGGAGATACAAATAGAAAAGCAAAGAAAGGGTACCTGCTCAAAAGGAGTTCACATTCTAATAGAGAAGGCAGCACATATGGAAGGCTTCACATGCAAGTCATATGGAAAAGTCCCATGGTTCTTACAAAGCAGATGTTGATGATTTTTTTTATGTAATTTCCACTGATAGAAAAGAAGCATATCCGTTTTTTATGTTGAATCATTTGACAATGCCAAGGACTTCAATGACAAGAACTTTCTGTTTTGGATCTTTCGATGTGACTGTAGCACGTGAAGGAGCAGTTGCCAGGCTGTATCTCAACAGTAATAGTTTCTCAGGAGGATGTCTGAAGGCACTGGACTATAAGCAATACTATCTCCAAAGTTCTTGGGCTCAGGGTCCTGGACTATTTCCATTAGTGTCTATGGGGAGATGGTGATCAAGGTGGTGAAGGTGACTTCGATCACATGGTGTATATTACCTTCTTTCGCTTCAGGGTTTAAACCTTTTTGGTTTACATTGCATCATCACAAGCCATCCTCATAACCATTTTGTAAGATTAATAAGTGAATTTTACAAATGAAAAAAACTAAGGCTTTGAAGACATGAGGTGGAATATCTGTGGCCATACAGTCAGTATAGAGGTAGGTAAGGCTCAACTATCTCCTTTCAAATGAATTTCCTTTTCCCTTCACCATTCTGCATATATATACAAATAAATATTTATGAGATGCTTTAGGAACTTCAGAGACAAGATGGAATAGAAATACGAGATTGTATCATGTTTTTTTTCTAATTCTGAAGCTTGCTACAAGTGGCTTTGAAGGTTATCAAAAGTTTTTTTTCTCAAACCCATCCCTTGAAATATTAGATTTCACATTTACATGACACCTTTTATCCACACATCTCAAACATTCCACAAACCTCCATTTTCCCAACATCTCTGTGAACAAATTTTTATTTTGCAAATGGGAAAACTGGGGGAGGTTAATTGGCTTCCCTGTGTAACACAGGGTGAGTCAGTGACAGAGCCAAAAATAGATACCAGGACTTTATCTCTTTCTGTCCCTGTTCCCATCATGAGAAAGAGCTTTCTACTTATCAATACATTTAATGACATGGTTCTGAGAATTGCTAATTAGTAGAGTTTTGTGAAACCCACCTAGTTTCAAAGGCATTTATAAACTTCCAAACCTGGGAATGTTCTGATGAAAAGTCAAGGTGATTTGTGAGTGTTTCAGGAGACATTTTACTTGTCCTAAATACAAGATAAAGGTGAATGCTTGTGTAAATGGCTTCAGAGAAAAATTGGCTAACTCAGGAGACAATGAATATAACAATGTAAACACAAGCAGCTAAAAAGAACTGGGCTCAGATAAGCTACACGACTAATAATGAACCCTAAGAAAAGAAAATCCATCATACATCATTCTCTTTTGTAGAAAGAAAGGAGACCATAATTGTGGAACAATTCATACCTTACCAGAATAAAGTGTTTTGTTCATCCTTTTTTAACCATTTTAAAAATTATATGGTAGGGTTCAATGGTAGGAGGAAACTATATATGGAAATAATGATGTATAAAAAGAAAAGGCTTCAATAAATTAAAAAATGATAGCCTGAAAAACTAAGTTCAAGAAGACTAATAGGGAAATTAATTAATTCTTCAATTTAAATAATTTACAAAATATTTTGTGAGAAGAATCTCAGAATCTTAGAGTGGCCAAGAATCATAATGTATCCAAATAGTGTCATGTAGTTATTAGGGCTATTATCTACTTATTACTTTATGATTTCAAGTGAAGAAAAATATATTATCCCCCATTCAATTTTTGCAAAGCTCTTACTATCAAGGAATTTATTTCCTTATCTTCAATCTTAGTCTACATCTACAACTTCCAATCATTGCTTTCTAGCTTGGTCTTATAGTAGGAAGAAGAAAAAGGCTCATCTCTCTTTGATTAAAAGCAACAAACATTCAAATATCAAGAGAATAACTACCTTCTCCCATGCTAAGCATTACCAGACCATTCACCTGATATCTTAGTTTCACCTAAGGCATTCCTCAATAGTCAAGTTTTTTAGTAAATGTGGTATCCAGAGTTGAGCACAGGTATGGCTAGACAAGGGTAGACTATAGCATGACTACAAACTTCTATGATCTAGGCCCTATTTCTCTTAATTGAAGTCTCATGGAATTAATTTTTGGTATCATACTGGTGACATACATTTGGTGGTGGTGGCAGCGGCAGTCATGATAGCTTGCATTCATAGAGCACTTTAAAACTTGCAAAAATTTTTATATATGTTATCTCATTTAATCCCCACATAAACCTGTAAGATAGGTCCTTTTCCTTTTATAGATGAGGAAATCAAGGCTGATAAAGTTTAAGTGACTTGCTCAGGGTCAGAGAACTAGTAAATATCTAAAACAGGATTTACAGTCATGCCTTCCTGAATCTAAGACCAGTATTATCTACAATGTGCTACCTAATTGTGGTCCTTTAATAATCTTTTTTTTTTCAATTAGAATGTTGTCTAACTATTCCTCCTCCATTTTGTACTTAGTCTGGATTTATAATTTATTTCATTAAATCTTGTATTATACTAGGTTAATAATTTTAGTCTTTAGTTGATTTTAGATCTTCATCGTATTACTCAATGCATTGACTATCCCTCCAATGTTTGTGTCATTTGCAAATTTAACCAATAAGACATTTTTACTTTTATCCAAGTCATTGACCCACATGTTATACATCAAAGGACTTAGTAAAGATACTTATGGCTCTCAGAGATCTCCATTAATGCTTACCTTATCTCATTAATGACTTCTCTTTGGTTTTTGTTATGGAACCAGAACCAGAGGAGCCCAACTATACTGTCATTTCAACCACAATACTTTATTTTGTCTAAAAGGTTACAATGAAATGTTATGAGAAACATTTTGCTAAAAATTCAGAAAAAGTGTCAACCTAATTCCCCTATTATTTCATTCCAATAATTCTAAAAAAAGAAAAAGCAAATGAGAAAGTTTGGTATAAACTGTCCTGGTTGAGAATTGTCATAAATTTATTTTTCTAGGTACTCAAAAATAATCAAATAGAAATAAGATCACATTGATTAAGGAATGTAGATTGCAATTCACATCCATGCTTATTCATCCTGTATAAATTTCATTCATATCCTTCCCTGAGTACTCCATAAGAGGCCTATTCACTATGTTGGATGCCTTCTTTGATTTACCCTAACATCATGAGGGTATCGATGGATCACTGTCACCAATCACCAGTTATTCTTTAGTCTTGCCACTTAGACAGCCCATTCTATCTTTCAGTCACAGACTTCTTTACTAATATCCCTTTCTCCTATTGTTCACTGTAGTCCTTTGTTGATCAAATATAGCAGATTGCTCACACATATCATGTACTTTTCCATCCACCTCTATCTACCAGAAGCAGTGGTGTTCCAGGGCTTGCTTTCATATAGAAACAATGATAAAATGTTTATATTGAATAGATGGGACATTGATGGTGTGGGAAGTTTGAAGTCAATGAAAATCTCTGATAGCAATCAAGCCATCATACTCCCTTTTTCTCTTTGGCTCAGCACATTCTGCATTTGTGTTGTCTTTTGCCAAAATACATATAATTATATAAATGCTCTATCCATTTAGATCAGTGGTTCTCAACCTGTGGGTCATGACCCCTTTGGGGGTTGAACAACCCTTTTTCCGGGGTTGCCTAAGACCATCAGAAAACACATATTTCCAATGGTCTTAGAAACCAAGACACCACATCTCCATCTGTCTCCAGGTGGGTCTGCCCACATGCAAATAAGCCCACACATGACTATTAAAAGGTCACAGCATTAGGAAGGTTAAGAACCACTGATTTAGATAGATGCATGTTGAAATCTAGGCAATGGAAATGCTTCATTCAGTTGTGGAGATATATACAGAAATTTTTTTTTAATAATGAATACTGATCTCTCCTAGAAGGTGCTATAATGTCATGGAGCTTCGTATAATCATAATCATGATTTTGAAAAATAGAAGTCTCTTGGGGACTTCATCAACCACAGAGAAGCCCTTCTTACCTAGACATTCAAGCAAATTCTTCTTCATCATATTGGGAAACATTTTTGTTGAGCATACATGCCCTGATTGATTCCTCACCTGATGTTTCTTATAAGAAAGTTATTTAATAGTATTTTTGTTGTATAGTTCTTTCAAAGAATATTATATTGTCCTCACATAATGGATGGAATATACCTATAAGATGATATATGAGGGAACTCAGTGTTATCATGGTTAGAGTTATAGATTAGGAATCATGAAACTCTCAATTTGATACATGTACCATACACATACCAGTTTGAATACTAGAAAAAACAGGCTGTTTTCCCATCTTTATTCTCTTTAGTGCTATTTCTACTTCCTATTTTTAAGTCTTGGCCCCCAACATAAGTCCTCTTTCCTTTGTGATTCTTGAATGACCTTTAGATGGTTTTGCTAAAATTGGACATCTATTTTTTTCTGTCAAATTTTTCTTTAGATTACTTTATTACATTTATCTTATTTTTCTTTAGATTACTTTAACCCTAAACTACTTTTATCTGCTTTATGCTATATATTGCTAAAAACAGCCCATTAGCCTTCTTCATAATATTTCATTGGAAAGTTTATTTTTTAACACATTGTCACCTTATTGTTGCCTTTGGAAATCATCTCTCTCAACTGGAAAGTCAACTTGCTCCTTACTAATGTGCTTTCCATTTTTTGATCTCTTTATTTTAGCAACTTATTTTCTTTAGTTTGATTTTTAGATGAAATGACTATAGTTTATGTCAGTAGTCACTTCTATTGTGCATTTCTATGTTTTTATTTTCAAAATTGTGTTTAAATAACTTGTAGTTAAATCTTTTTTCCATCATCTATGTGTTTGTATGTATGTGTGATGGTATATCTATATATGTGTGTGTGTGTATGTATGTATAGTAATGAGAATATATATGCATGTATGTATGTGTATGTATGTATATATATGTGTGCATATGTATATACCCATACACATATATTCTCATTACTATATATGTATGTATGTGTATGTATGTATGCATGTATGTATGTGTGTATGTGTATATACCCATACACACAAACATATATATTCTCATTACTATTTTTCCTGCTTATGATAAATTCTGATCTTAGCTCTGAAGAATTCATGGCGTATGCACTAAACACTAAACACGTAATTTTCTTTCACTTTAGATCTAGTCATTATCATTTGGGGGGAATGTTGTTTGATCTTTGCCATCCACAGCATATTTTAAATTTTTATTTTTGTTTTTTTTTGAGGAGGGGAAGAAAGTATGTATCATATAGAGGAAAGTGTTTTCTGTGAGTCTTCAGCTATTCTGATTTCATTCTCCTGAACCACACTTGCTAATGTACTTCTCCCATACCAATGCTTTAGTCATCTTTTTATTTAACCTAGCAGATATGGATACAGGTTAATTTTGTGTTGATTATTTTATAAAATATCGTAAATAGTTCTCTATCACTTTGTCTTCAGCAATTCATTTTGATGCACAAGACGGCATTATTTTCATGGCAGTCATTTTGGAAAATATCGGTTCTGTAATATGTGATAACCAAAGGACCCATGAAATAATATTTCTTGAAGTTTGGTGGAATATTATAAAACTCACTCTACAAACTTATTTTTTTTACATTACAAGGATACCTGAAAGATTTCCTTCACTTCTTTATTATAGAATTGTTTATAGATGGAATGTCAGTTTGATTAGCTAACCTCTCTAGTGATCTGTCTACTTACTTGTAATTAGAAAAAGGATCTCACATTTAAACTAGCAAGAATTTACTTAAATTTTTTGACAGTCTAGGAAAACATAGTGATTAGAAGTTTCTACCGTCTTTGCCACCACTCTTCACATAGGACTGTGGAATATTTCTTAATTTTCCCACTTTAATTTTTAAGAAGTTCGTCAATAGGTAGTCATCCTAGTAGTTATGGACATTTCTCTCTGTGATTAGCTAGGATGATTTTCAAATTTGAACTGTTCATCAAGTCTTACTTATAACTTCCCAATATGATAAAAAAAAATCTTCTAGAGCTGTAGGACATACAAATCATTTATTTAAGATGAATTCTAGAATTTAAATGGAATATTTAAACATATTACAGACAGTCGTGGAATTTTAGCATTGTTGTAAATCAACCTCAGTGATCTGTCATTTGGTTACTCCATAACTCTATTATGGGAATAATGTCATTTTCAGGTGATGCTTCTTTAAAATTTAGGGAGTTATCATTGCCTATCACCACCACAGCAAACACTAAAGTAATAAAAAAATTAAAATAATTTTAGTTCCCAATTTGTACAATAAGAAGTGAATGATTAGATTTTGCCTGCAGATGATAGGCTGCTCACCCTGAAATTGTAATTACTCTAAAGGAGAAATTTCTCCCATTGGAAAGAGCAAGAATTCCCTCTGTTAATATCAACAAACAGGGGTCCATCTCCAGTTGTCCAGATCTATATCCTGCTACTGTACCCAGATGACTCTGGAAGACAGGGTGAGACTGGTAACTGCACAGCCCTGCCTCACTGAAATCCAATTCACTTGAAAGTCAACAGCATCACCTTCCAGATGTCATGGTCATCTTTGAGAATGAAGGACAAACAACAGTCAACAGTTTGTGAGTAGTAGCTGCCCTACAGGGGACCCAACTGGTCAGTTGGACAATACAACTTCCATCCATCCCATCCCATCCCATCCCATCCCATCCCATCCATCCCATCCATCCCATCCATCCCATCCATCCCATCCATCCATCCATCCATCCATCCATCCATCCATCCATGGCTCAGAGCAAGTGTAAATAGCCATTGTTTCTGTTCTGACCAGAAATCCTGATCATCTTCCCCTCCTTGGCTGATTTTTTTTGACTGGGTAAAAGAGTACATTATTTTCCTTATTTCTTACCTAGTCTTAAACATTAAATAGACATTACCTCAGAAATATTGAGACCTTAGCTTAGAAAGGTGAGATTTTCCCACTACATCTGGTGCCATCTCCAGTCATCTTTATCTATATCTTGCAATTGAACTTTGAAGACTCTAGAGGAGAGAGACTGGTGACTGTAAAGCCCTGCCTCACTTAAATTCAATTCACTTGCCAATTATGATGTTTTCTTCCTGATGTCATGGTCCTCATTGAGAATGTAGGAACAATGACATTGTCATGCAAAGGCTAAATGATAATGTCTCCACTCACATTTGTTAATCACAGAAACAAAATTTCATCAAAATTGTAATGTAGCTCTACCATACTACTTTTTCTTTCCCATGGTCTCAACATTTAGGAGTTAGAAGGACCTCCAATGGGTAGTGTCACAATATTATACTGTTCACTAATTATGTATGTTTGTATATGATATAGATAGATATTTTATGATATAGATACAGATAGAGTATTTATATGATAGCATATATATCTATATTTCTATCAATCTATACAGCCAGGGTTTTTTGGCTTTAAGGCATGGTCTTTAAAAAAGAAATCTAGTCTGGGAATTCTGAGATATCTTGTGAGGATTCAGTGATCACCATCCATATTCCTTTGGGTACAGCATCTGCAGGTGAGGGTATGATTGTCCATGAGAATGGAGTGAGAGAAGGAGGGAAGGAAGGAAAGTATGTAGTAGTGAAGGAAGATGGGCAGGAAGGAAAAGAAGGATAATATATATTCGTGTGTGTGTATAATATGTGCTTTTAGAGAGAAAGAGAGAGAGAGAGAGAGAGAGAGAGAGAGAGAGAGAGAGATGGATTGATCCAGATTTATGAGATTCCTCTCTCCCCACCCAAGGTAATTCTGCTCTTGAAGAAAGGTCTAACTAGGGACCTATTATTCCATCATCCCACTAAAACCCAGAGGTCTTAAAGCGTTCAGTTTTGGAGGAAGCCCTTTCTCTTATCCTTTAAATCTGAGGCTCTAGAATATGTTGGATAATAGGTCTGCGTCTTCCCTCAATTTTTTTCTTTTTTCCAATCAACCAGCCTCTTGACAAAGTATGGGCTTTTATCCTCTCACCTGGCTCTGACAGTGGGGGAGATGGTCCATTATGTTTGCCCCTTGTGTTATATCTTCTTGAAGTTTCTGACCCTGTAGAAAGAGTTGAGATGAGGGCAGTAGCACTTTTTATGAACTGATTCCAACAATAGACTAAGTATGAAGAGCTGAAAATGGCTGGAATGCTCTCACACCTCAGGATACCGTCTCTCTGTTTCACCCTGGCCAGTCATTTGTAATGCTTTTTTTCCCCCTACTCATGAACACTTAGTCATGAGACTATTTAACAAAAAAGAATTATGCTACAAAAAAGTCAGTTATGTTGAAGAGAGAATTATCTTTTCATGTATTGATTGGAACACCACAAATGTTTCTTCTACCTCTGAAATGCTATGATTTTATGATCCTATTTAGCCTTTCTTCTGAACACTTTGAAATCTTCTCTTCAAAAATGTTCTGTCTGGGGAACAGTGCTTCTGTTTCTGCTTTTATTGATCTTTACCCATATGTTTTCTCCAATCCACTTTGTGTCCACTGTTGAATCACATAACTAAACTTTTTGATAATAACCACTGACCATGGTTCTGAAGAATATTTTCCCACTGTAATGTCCATCCCACACTCACCCAAATCAACTTTGCTAAAAAGGATTGAGATCTGTCAATCTTTTGAAGATTCCTTATTTCCCTTTTTCCATACATCAAAATTCCACCATAGACAATAGTTGTACTTTCCTCCAGTTTCTTAGGACATAATGGGGCTTCCTCTTTCTCAAACGTAACTATTCCTTGACCATTAGTCCTACTCATTCTCAGATTATTCGACTGAATGCTTGCTTCTCAAGTCTGTAATCTCTACTCCTTGGCTTGTTCCCTTTTTTTAAATCTTTTTACCTCCAATACATTTTGATCTCCTTTATTTTTTAGCATCTTAAAAAAAATCAATTATCAGTCACTTGACCCTCTTACTTCCTCAAGCTACTGTTCCATACTTCTTTCTTTTGGAGCTATACTAAATACTATAATCATTGTCTTAGCTTCTTCAAAAGCTCTCCATTAAAACTCATGAACAGTTCATTCCTTATTTGCTACTCTGGTGAAATTCCTCTGAGATCTTTACCAATGGCCTTTTGATATCAAAATCTACCTTCCTTTTCTAAGTTCTCAGTTTCTTTGACATTTAGACATTATCATCCCACATGTTAGACTTTTTCAACTTTTAACTTCCTCAAAGTAATCCTGCCCGTCTATTTTTGGTCTCATTTCCTAGTACATTTTCTTTCTGTTATACCATGTGTGTATTCTCTAAACCCTATCCTTAATTCTCTTCCCTCCTAGCTTCTTGCCTACCTACATTCCTTCCAAATAACTATATTTTGCTGCATTTTTTCAAGTGGAAATTACTTTTATTTTCCAAATTCAAATTATTCACTCTGTGGTCATTACTCCCAAATCTATATATTTATGTCTTATAGCTTCCTGATTAATTTTATTGGATTTAATAAGCATTTTTTGCATTCCTTCCATTGTGATTGACCATCAGTAGAACCTCAAACGCACAATGTCCTTTAACTGAATTTATAACCTTCTCTCCCCAAAAAGCCTATTTATATTTCTTTTGAAGAAAGCCAGACTCAAAATTGTGTTGTCTTATTTGCCTTCTTCCTCTCTCTAATCTCTAGCAAGATACAATCTCAGTTTTGTCTTTGAAGTTCTCCCACATCTATCCCTTCCCCTCAGCTCACATTGCCTTTTTTGTTTAGGCTTTTTTCACCCATCACCTTTACTTATTGTCCTAACTGGTCTCTGCCTCCAGTTTGACCTCAGGAAATTATGTCACTATCCTCCTCAAGAGCCCTAAGTATTTCCCTATTTTAATTTGCAAAATCACAAATTTTAATCCTGTCTTCTGAGACTCTCCATAATTTCATCAACTGATTCTAACCAAAATTTCTAGCTTTAACTCACATTATTCTCTTCAATGAACTTTATGTATATCCCAAACTATACTATCAATTGTCACATGATATTACCTCCTTCCCCCCCCCCCCACCCCCCAAAGCATGGCTATGGGCCACTTCTTATGTCAGGAATGGTAGCGATGTGTCTTCTACCAACATCATTTCTTCTACTTTATGTGTAATTAGACTTCCAATGAAACTGTACTAATTCCTTTTCTCTAAACATATCCCACAGATTCTGAATAATCCATTTTGTCTCTCTTCAATTCTGCTTATTCACTTCTTAGACCCCACCAACTCTTTTTAAAAATATTTTATTCACCCCAATAACATGTAAAAATAATTTTAACATTTTTTTCTTCAAATTTAGAGTAACTAATCCTCTCCCTCTCACCTTACTTTTGAAAAAACAAGCAATGGGGGGGGGAGTCAAGATGGCAGTGTAGAAGCAGCAAAGCACCGCAGCTCCCACACAAACACGCTAAAAACCTCATAAAATGGGTCTCTAAACAGATTTTTCAAGCTCCAAAAACTCTCCAAAAGACAGAAAGCGCATCTGTTGCTACAGGCAGCACAGCCGGCTGGGCTCTGCAGGGAGCTGCGTCTATAGGAGAGCAGATCGGCTGCACTGGAGGCACAGTTACCACATTTATCAGGCCAGAAGACAAAAAGGCTAAGAGAAAGGTCAGTGGATTTTGCTAACTTGGGAGGAGAAGAGCAGGTCCGGCCAAACTTCTCCCAGGGCAAGGAAGCAGTGGGATGTGGCTGTAGCAGCAGGAATGGCTGAAAGCAGCAGCGGCCTCCACTGCGCTGCTTCAGAGCCCTCGGCCTGCAGATAGCAGTGGGGCTGAGGCGATCCATCATGGCCAAGGGCTCTTGCGTTGAGTGGCCTGGATCTAGATCGTGGTCTTGAGTGGTGGTCCTGGGCTACGCTTTCAGTGAGCCGAAGCTGGGGAGGGGGGTGCTGCAGCACCCCACTAAGAGCTCTGGCAACTGTGAGGGCCCCAGCAATTTGGGACAGAGTTTTCCCCCTCCAGGAAGCAGAGTTCCACAGAGATAAAAAAGAACTCCCTCACCAAATGCTTCCAAGACACTGGAAGAATGCCTACTAGCTATGCATCAACTGAAATAGGACTTTGAAAACCAAATAAGAGAAGTGGAGGAAAAATTGGAAAGAGAAATGAGAATGATGCAAGAAAGTCATGAAAAGAGA
>CM053598.1:86042006-86062006 GCA_028646575.1 Pseudocheirus occidentalis
ATCAAATGCAACTGGGAAATAATACATACAGGGATGGGGGCAGGGGGCCCCTCCCTGCCATGCTAGAAAGTTAGAGGGGTGTTGGAGGAGGGTATAAAAGGGAACAGATTGTGGGAGGGGCCTTAAAGTGGGATCAATGTTCTGGGCTGGGGGGTAGGGGCAAAAAGGGGAGAAAATTTGTAACTCAAAACCTTGTGGAAATAAATGATGTAACCAAGAAAATAAATAAAAATTTAAAAAACAAGCAATTTGATATAGGTTGTACATGCATAGTCATGCAAAATACATTTCCATGTAAGTCATTCCGTGAAAGAAAACACAGACAAAATAAAAACAAGAAAAATTTAAAAAGCAAAGAAAAAGTATCTGATCTGAATTTGGGCTCTGTCAGATCTTTATCTGGAGATGAACTGCACCTTCAGCATAAGTCCTACAAAACTGTCTTGATTCATTACATTGCTGAGAATAGCTACCATCATATGATATTGCTCTTACTGTGTACAATGTTTTCCTGGTTCTTCTCGTTTTGATTTGCATCAATTCATTGTCTTTCCACATGTGTGTGTGTATATGTATAAGTACATATATGTGTGTGTATGTGTGTGTATGTATATGTATATATGTAAGTATATTTTGTTCTGAGAGCGCCCTGCTTATCATTTCTTAAAGTACAAATAGTATTCTCTCACAATCATATGCAACCACTTGTTTAGCCATTCCCTAAATTGATGGATATCACCTCAATTTCCTAATCTTTGCCACCACTAAAAGAGCTGCCATAAATATTTTTGTACACATAGATCATTTTTCCTTTTTCGTTAGTGCCCCTCCTCCCACTGGGATTAAGATCCAGGACTATGACCCAGATCCAAGTACAGGCAATGCAACAGACTCCTGCCCCTGGTGCAAGGAAAGGGTCTCCTATAAATCTCCTTCTGATCCATTGTCCAATCCCATTACTATCTATTGGTTGAAAGGCCTGGAAACTGCCACTCCTGCCAATGATTCAGTTCCCCTAAGGCCTGCTGCTGGTTTGCAAGGGCCTGGTCTGCACTGGCATGGTCTGTCTTGGACTGTGTGCCTTTCTCCCCCTGGTGCAACAGACCTTTCCTGCAAATCTACTAAATTGTCTTATGCTGGAAAATTGATTCAATCTTTTCATGGGCTCTGCCCTTCTATACTTTTTTTTAGAGTCAATATTTAAAGGAATATGGGAGGGGGACTTGAGGGAAAGCTCAGGAGGGTCTCTATCGTTATTCTACCATCTTGTCTCTGTCACTCTGATCTTACATATTGTTTAAGCCCCTTCTTTAAAAAGTAGTATTTTATTTCCCCCGAAATACATATCAAGAAAAATATTTAGCATTCATTTTCACAAGATTTTGAATTCTAAAATTTTCCTTCCTTCCCCACCCCTCTTCTGAAAATGGCAGGTGTTTTAATATAGTTTATACATATGCTTTCATGTAAAACATATTTCCATATTTGTCACTATTGTAGAAGAAACAGATCAAAAAGAAATAAAACAATGAGAAAGAATAAAGTGAGAAAAATATGTTTCAATCTGAATTCTGAGACCATCAGTTCTTAATCTGGATATGGATAGCATTTTCTTTTCTAAAACCTTTGTACTTGTCTTGGCTTATTGTGTTGCTGAGAAGAGCCAAGTCATTTATAGTTGATCATTACACAATGTTGCCGATACTGTGTATGATGTTTTCTGGGTTCTGCTCATTTCACTTTGCATTAGTTCATACAAGCATTTCCAATTTGTTTCTGAAATCTGCCAATTTAGCATTTCTTATTAAGTAATAGTATCCCATTATATTAATATAACACAACTTGCTCAGTCATTTCCCAATTGCTGAGCATCCTCTCAATTTCCAACATTTTGCCACCATGAAAATGGTTGCTATCAACATTTTCATACTTGTAGGTCCTTTTCCCTTTTTATTATGATGTCTTTCGGATACAGACCTAGTAGTGCTATTGCTGGATTTAAAGGCATGCACAATTTGGTTACCTTTTGAACATAGTTCCAAAATGCTCGCCAGTGTGTTTTGATCAGTTTAAAACTCCACCTACAGTGCATGTGTCACCATTTTCCCACATCTTATCCAACATTTATCCTATTAGCCAATATGATTGATGTAAGGCAGTATTTCAGAGCTGTTTTAGTTTGTAATTATATAATCAAGTGATTTAGAACACTTCTTCATATGCCTATAGATAGCTTTGAATATTTCGTCTGAAAACTTTCTGTTCATATTTTGATTGACTTTCAGTTAGTCCAATGTTTCTGATATTATCTCTCCTGGATCAATTTTCCAGGTCAGTTTTTTCCCCAGGAAGTGTTTTACATTTCTTTCCTTTTTCCCATTATTTTATTTTTTTTTATTGCTTCATGATGTTTTCATAGAGTCATTAGCTTCCACTTGCTCAGTTCTAACTTTTTTCTTGTTTTTTTTTTTTGGTGGGAGAAAGGCAAGGCAATTGTGGTTAAGTGATTAAGTGACTTGCCCAAGGTCACATGGCTAGTAAGTGTTAAGTGCCTTACACTGGATTTGAACTCAGGTCTTCCTGACTCCAGGGTCAGTGTTCTGTTCACTGTGCCAACTCACTACTCCTCAGTTATAACTTTTAAGGTATTGTTTTCCTTAATTAGTGTTTGTTCTTTCTTTTCTATTCAGCCAGTTATATTCTTTAAGGAGGTTTTTATGCTCCAGTGGAGTTTTGTTTCTCCTTTTCCTTTTTACCAATTCTAGTTTTGAACAGTTTTCCAGTGTGTTTTCTTTTTTCTACATAATTCTCCTGCATCACTCTCATTTATTTTCTAAATTTTTCTTTGATTTCTCTTATATGATTTTTAAGGTCCTTTTTGAGCTCTTCCATGAGATCTTTCTAGACTTGAGACCCCTTCAAATTTTTCTTTGGAGTTTTGCACATAGTAGTTTGGACAATGTTGCCCTCTTCTGAGTTTGTGTCTTGATCTTCCCTGTCACCATGATAACTTTATATGGTCAAATTCTTTAGTTGTTATTTTCTGCTCTTCCTTTTTTTGGGCCTTTTTCCTTTTTCTTAAATTTTAACTCTGCACCCAGGTTGGCAAAATGTATTTCTTATGCTGGTGGTCGCAGGCCCTGGCTGTTTCTCTTGTGTGGCACTGTTGCCCTGAGGATCACAAGTACCCTCATATTTTGTGCTGTGTTGAAGGCTTGAGGTAAAGACTGACTGGTAAGTCAACGAGATTGACTTGGTTCTGAGTTGGGGTCCTAGTGGTGGTGTCTGGTGGATGCTAAGCCCCAATGGGGCATTTCTATGTTTCCTAGTGGCTTCATTGATTCATGTGACTGTCAGGCCTCTGGAGGCTGCCTATTTGCTGAGGGCTGCATTGATACATGGCAGGTCAATGCTGCCTTGTGGATACCTGTTTGCTTAGGCACTCGTGGGGCTGGAGTCTACCAGTTTGCCCAGGGCTTTGCTATAGCACATAGAGTTCTGACCACTGGAGTATTCCTATTTGTGCTAGGCTACAGTGAAACATGTGGTGGTTCTAGGAGCTGGAGTCTGTCAATTCCTCTGGCTATACCAAAGCATGTGGGAGATCCTGGTATTGGATTTTACCTGCTCAATCACTCTGGGTCTCAGGATATCCCACTGGTTTGCTGAGGTTGAGGAGCTGCTGGCTTGGTGTGATTCTTCCTCTTCTGGACTGCACTCCCTTTTCACCTGAGTGTGATGGACTTACTTTTCTTGCTGGTCATTCAAGTTTATTGGGCTAAAAGACTATTTCACCCTCTCTTTTTGGCTTGTTCTCTTATTCTAGGATTTCTTTGGGGGCTCTATTTAATGGTTATTTGGAAATTAGTATGGGATGGTTGCAGCAGTTTACTGCTTACTCCACCATCTTGGCTCCCAGAAGTGTGTTTCCAAGCCTATATTTAAATATAATTTCCTCCATAAAGGATTTGATGATGTCCTTAACAAAATCTTATGTGGTTCCTCTCTGAAATCCCTTTGTTTGTAGCTAAATCATGTGTAATGATACTGGGATTTGAAGGTCTTCCATGCCCCTTGAACTTACTGATGTAGCAGGAAGGGGGAGGAACAAGAGAAAGCCCAAACCAAGCCAGCATCCATGTCATGGTGACTGGAAGCAGCGGCAGTGGCTGCAGAGTGAACTCCTTTTCCTTTGAGCCTGCCAGAATCTCTGCTAAGGACTCCTGCTGAGGACTGCCAGGGACAGGAACTGTGGAGGGGCTGGAGTTGCTAGGAGCAAGCTGCCTGAACACTGAGCAGTTGCGTGAGTGAGAGGAGGAGGATCTTTGCCTGAGGTAGCCTGTCCTGTTTTGAAGGCTTGAGAATGTGGGTGTTTACTACTTTAACTACATGTGCCAACTTCATAACTACTGTGTTGGCTTTGACTTTCTGGTTTTGGGACTCAGTTTTAGGGTATTTGAATAAAAGCTCTAGCTATATTTCCCCATATAGAGAGCCTGTTACAGTTTGCAATTAATAACCCTATCAGCATACTTACAGTTACTGTAGGCATAGTGAATACTGTATTATTGATAGATCATGTTACTTATCACATTCTTGCTTTGGGTTTTAATTATTCTTCTATATTTTATTCTTTGTATTAATCTGTCCAAAAATGGTGGACATGTTTTTATTTATCTTTGTATAACCCAGTATGTTTGAACTAAGGAAGCAGGTTGTAGAAGGTCTTCCCATCACCTGAAACAGAAATAAACAGTTGGCCAAAACAAATATTCCTTGATTCAAATTGAATATAGGATTTATTATTCTTCTTCTCCTTGCTTATTGCCTTATATTCCCCAGAAGTCATAATGAAAAAGAGAGAGTAATGAGTTATTGCTGAGTTGGTGACCAGATCACATATCCTCATGGTATCATAGTTTGAATCTGTGGTAATTTATTCTCTAGCTTGAGGAGGGGAGGAAGAAAATGTATATTTGCTTAAGAGGTTGGGCATGTTATTTTTTTCTGAGGATTCAACCATATATATGTTTTTTGAGATTTCAGTATCAGTCATATCCCAAAATGATTTAGATAATATGATATTTTTTTCAGCAATTATAATAATCACCTGATTATATGTCAAGTTCCATATTCCTTTCCCTCCCCTCTGGAAATCAGCAAATTCAATGGTATTGATCAATCACTGACTATGTTCCAAGCACTGTGTTAAGTGTTAGGGATGTAATTACAAACTGAGAAAGTTCCTGCTTTCATAGACCTCCCATTCTAATGAGGGAGATATCACAAATAGGGCAATTCAGCTTTGAGAAAGCTAGAAAGCTCTAAAGGTTGATTAGTGAAGTAGCAGTGAATATAGTAAGGGACTAAAGGAGAAGCAGTCAAATTGAATACTAGAGCAACTCACTTCTTGCAGCAAAAGTTCAAGAGCAGTGACCACATGGCATGAGACTAACGTCTCTGTTAATGTCCAATTTTGCATGCAGCATGCCCATTTGATTAAATGACCTCTTTCAATTTATTTCTGTGAAATCTGGTTAAAGCCCTTGTTTTAAATTTCTGTTAGTATACATTTCCCCAAACTGTTTACCCAGTTCAAGCTGATGCTGGACCCTGCATTCTCATTTAGCCCCATCTATTCCTTTAACCATTACATTAACTACTTCTCAAAAATAATCTTATGGGATCATTATTTTCATGTTTCTTGTAATGATATAGTTAAAATTGTGTTAAAAAGGTAGTTGCATAAAAAAAATAAATTCCTCTTTTCTAGGGTTTTTGGAAATCAAAGTAATTATTTCCAGTTACAGTGGTATCATAGTGAATATAAGCACTCTTATGGAAATAATATTTTAAGCACACAGGTTATGGTGGACAGGACTAAAGCAACAAGTGAAAAGAACCTTTCATCCTACTTAGTTGTCCCAGTTATTTCCATTCTTGGAATCAAGACAAGGAAGGGAGAAGATAAGGGAGAGAATCAAGCTTCAGACTTTAAGGAAAACTTAAATGTGCTTCATGCCTGTGCGTCAAAGATTATGTCAGCCAGTAATTAAGGCATATGATAATCCTGTGATGGAAGAATGAAGAGACAAATTTAAACACTTTAGATATCAAAGTGATTGCCAAATACTAAGTAATTAATTCTCTCTCTTATCCTTATCTCTCCCTTTTCTTTCCCTCTTCTCTCCCTTCTCCCTTCTTTCCTCCACAGTAAGACATGGACTTAGAAAGTCAAGTTGTTGGGGCAGCTAGGTGGCGCAGCAAATAGAGCACCGGCCCAGGAATCAGGAGTACCTGAGTTCAAATCTGGCCTCAGACACTTAACACAAAAACCTAGCCATGTGACCTTGGGCAAGTCACTTAATCCCAACTGCCCTCCAAAAAAAAAAGTCCAGTTGTCCAATCATCTCTGTTATTGATACAGTTCAAGAGTCTCCATAAGATTTAATAATTTCAGTAGGAGGGCAAGACTTTTCTTTCACTCATTCCCAACCTGAAAGACAATCTAGATTCGGCTTTGAAGAGCATTGTAAGAGAGGTGAGGTACACAATGATAGTTAACTGGGCTGCTGTATGAATTCTTTTATGCTGAAAATAAAGTTTTAACATCCATAACGGAAGGAGCAACAGCCATTCAGGCATATCCTCAAAGAAGTTTTATTGACATCATGTTTTTACACCTATCGTTTCCTAATATACTCCCTGTCTCACTGAACTCTTCTTATAGTTGAGTAAAACCAATTCACATAGCTTAAATGGTCTAACCTTGTAAGAAGCATTATAGACCCACAGATCCTTATCTTTCTACAGAGGGGAAAGCAGTATATTTTCTAATGTGTCTTCTGGATCAATGACTGGTCATTACAGTTTATCAGAGTTAGGTTGTCTGGAACCATTTTCAGAAACAGGTACCCCCAGAGATCATAGTTATAGTTCTCATAGTACGTTTATTGAGATCCAGGCTATTTTGCATTGAATGAGGATGAACAGAAAATGATAGGTGCTCTCGCAGATAAGTATAAAAAAATGTGACTAGGCAAATCGAGAGAACACCATTCATTTCCCTACCAACAGGAAATTTAACTGATGGCCTCCTCCCAGTAAGTGTTTAGTATCTGAGTTCAGGTGGATAGTGGCAGTTTTCACAGTGACAAGATGGATGGAATATAAGGTCTGTGTAAAGGCCACATTAAAGCATAGACCTTCATCTGATGTGTCTGCTGTTCCTGGAATACACAAAATCTCTGTATCTTCTTAGAAAAGTGGGAAAAAGTATATACACACACACACACACACACACACACACACACCAAAATCTCGGGAATTCTGAGTACTTTAATACCTAATTTCAACAGGAAACCTGTCAACCATTTTAAGAGATCAATACAAAAATTTCCCACTGCCTGGCTAAATGATACAGCAGTAAATATTGCAATGCCACATTTAATAATTCCATGTTACATTTATAATGTGTTTTATAACTTTCAAAACAATTTCATATCTATTATTCTATTTTATTCTGTCAATAACACTATATATTAAATGAAGCCAACATGCATTGTTAGTCACATTGTGTAGATGAGTTCATGGAGGTCAAATGCTTTGTTCAAGGTCATGAAGCTAGTTAATGGCATATTTGAAGCAATAACCTAGATTTCCTGATTCCTGGTAAAATTTTCTTTAAAACCCACCACATATTCTCTTGTTTATGAGTTCTCTTAAGATTTGTCATCCAGTAATTTTTGGTTTAAAATCATCAACACCGTAGAGATAGCACTTTTTTCCTCCAATGTTGTTTGATGAATATATTTCATGATCCCAGTGATCACCAGTATAATTTCTGTTATATGAATCCATTGCTCCTTACTGTGAAGAGTGGAGAAAAACCAGAAGTCACTGACTTACTTTCTAGTCACCAAAAATGACATTTGGAACTTGAATACTATAGACAGATCAGGATTTCAATAGTTTTTACGAACAATAATTATAGCTAACATATTGTGCTTTAATAGTTGCAGTCTTTCAAGTTGTATTATTTGAACCTTAAAACAACCCTGGGTCATAGGTATAATTGTTGTCCCAGTTTTAGTGTTAAGAAAATGAAGGCTGACAATTGAAGTAGTTTATCAACACATGTAACCAAGATTCAAATTCTTTTCTTCCTGATTCTAAATTCAGTACTCTATTCACAATACTACCTAGCTGCCTAATATTTACACACATAAATATGGGTGATATTCAACCTTAATTAGCACACTAGCCCATGTTCACATATCCACCATTATCTAGCTTGCAAAAGCAGAGAGAAAAGGTCATTTTTCCCTAACAAGAGATTTTAACATTAGACATTTGATCATCCCCCCTCATAAAATCCATAAAAATAAAGGTTTGCATTTAAGTTTCAAAACCCTTCTCCACAGAGGAGACTGATCTCCTATATTGGAGAGATGCAGATAAAATTCCCCAGGGATATACTTTATATTAATAAAGAACCAGAGAACACTAATATGTTACATCTGTGAATCATGCATATTTTTTCATAGTTAATTAAATGGCCATTCAAAAATACAGTACCTATCTTGAGACATTGGAGTGAAAAGTCCCTTAAACTGTGAGGCCAAGAAACTTGTCCAAGAAAGGCATTTAACTTCTAAATGTACTCCACACCCTCAGAGTGGTAGGTAACTTAAGGCTAAACATGAACAAACTGGGGGGAAAAAAACTACAAAGAATTAGTTAATTTTGAAAACTTAATTTGAATATCATGGGGTGGTAAATCTAATAATAATAATAGTAATGATGATGATGATGATAATGTCTTTATTATAATATAATGGATGATAGAACTAGTTGGCTGATAAATTTTCTCAATGTCAAACAGCATAAGCTTTTTTTTTCATACTAAGTCACAGTAGATGCATATGAGACACAAAAAATTGCCATGCTAACTTTAGGAAAGATCAATTACTTTGAACCAGAATAGGAATAAGGAATAAGGAACTTTCCTTAATTCTGATTATCAGGGAATAGATGAGTATCATGTAATATGAGAGAAAAAAATGTTAATTTCATGTTGTAATTTGGGAAAAAAACCATAGAATTCTAGGTTAGGAGAGGGCATCAGATTTCAGCTGGGTATTGCAATGTGGTAGATTTGGCACTGGATTTAGAATTATGAATATCTGGGTTCGAATTCTATCTCAGATACCAGCTGTGTGACCGTGACCAAGTCACTTAAGCACTTTGTACCTCCATTTAATCATTTGTAACATGAGGGAGTTGGAATCAGAAAACAAAGTAAAATCCACAAGAGAGGAAAAACAACAAAAAGCAAACAAAAAAACAAAAGTGAAAATAGTATCATTTGATCTGCATTCAGATTCCATACTTCTTTCTCTGAATGTGGTTAGCATTTTCAATCATGAGTGCTTTGGAATTGTCTTAAATCATTGTATTGCTGAGAAGAAATGGGCTGATCTTAGCCATTGCCCAAAGTTGCTTTTGCTATATACAATGTTCTCCTTGTTCTACTCACTTCAGCCAGTATCGGTTCATGTAAGACTTTTCAGGTTTTTATGAAAACGGACTGCTCATCATTTCTTATAGTACAATAGTATTCCATTACATTCATACACCACAACTTATTTAGTCATTCCCAAATTGATTGACATCCCCTCACTTTCCAATTATTGGCCACCACAAAAAGAGCTGCTAAAAATATTTTATACATGTGGGTCCCTTTACCTTTTTATGATCTTGTTGGGGGTACATAACTAGTACTGGTATTACTGAATCAAAGGGTATGCAGTATGGTTGCCCTTTGGGCTTAGTTCCAAAATGATCTCCAGAATGGTTGTATCAGTTCACAACTCTACCAACAATGTATTAGTATTCCAATTTTCCCACATCTTCTCCAATATTTGGCATTTCCCTGTTTGACCATGTCAATCAACCAGATAGGTGTGATGTGGTACCTCAGAATCATTTTGATTTGCATTTATCTAGTCAATAGTGATTTAGAACTTTTTAATATGAAGATAGATGGCTTTAATCTCTTCTTTTGAAAGCTGCCTATTCATATCTTTTAATCATTTATCAATTGTAGAATGACTTGTATTCTTATTAATTTAACTCAGTTCATATTCTCTCTTTCTGTGTATATGTATATTATATATAATTATATTATATATTCTATAAATTAAGCTTTATCAGAAACACGAGCTGTAAAAATTGTTTACCAGTTTTCTGCTTTCCTTCTATTCTTAGTTGCAGTTCATCATTTCTTATAGCACAGTAATATTCAATCATAATAATAAACTATAACTTGTTTAGCCATTCCCCAATTGACAGACATCCCTGCAATTTCTAGTTCTTTGACAGCACAAAAGGAATTCCTATAAATATTTTAAAACCTATAGGTTCGGTTCCTTTTCCTCTAATCGTCTTTGGAAATTGACCTAGTAGTTGTATTGCTGGGTCAAAAGGCACAGACAGCTTACTAACTCTTTGGGCATAATTTTTGATTGCTCTCCAAAATGGTTGGATCAGTTAGCGTCCCAAATTAGTGTCCCAATTTTTTCCATGTCACCTCCAACTTTAAAAAAATGAATGGGACCTCATATCCATTATCCATTGCTTTGAGCTCTGTTCTGTAAAGTTAAGCAGAATAAATTTAAAAACTCTTTTCAACTTGTTAGTCTTTAAATATCTAAATACAGAGGATCTATAGACCTTGGAACTTTTTTTTCATACTTTTGTGAACACATATAGTATATGTATGTGTTTAAAATATATGTATATGTTTATACATTTGGGTAATCCCAAAGACAAAAAGCAATTGCTCTTCTTTTGTGATTTTAAAAATTAATGATCAAGAATATCTAGATTAAAGCTATCTATAGGCATAAGAAGGTATGCTCTAAATCACTTTTGATCACATAAATGCAAATCAAAACAACTCTGAAGCACCACTTCTTAACTATCAGATTGGCTAATATGACAAAAAAAGGGAAATGGTAAGTGTGGGAGAGGATGAGGGAAAATTGGGGCACTAATGCATTTTAGGTGGAGTTGTCAACTGATCAAACCATTCTGGAGAGCATATGTTTTGATCCAAGAATACCACTACTAGATCTATATCCCAAAGAAATCATAAAAAAGGGAAAAGGATCTACATGTGCAAAAATATTTTAAGAGATATTTTTGTGGTGACAAAATATTGGAAACTGAGGGATGCTCATCAATTGGGGAATGGTTAAGCTAGTTGTAGTATGTGTATGCAATGGAATGCTATTGTACAATTTTAAATGATGAACAGGTAGATTCTGGAAAACAAACGGACAGAAAAACCAAAAACTTGAAAAGACTTGTGTGAACAAATGCAAAGTGAAATTAGCAGAACTAGGAAAACATTGTACACAGTACATTATGTGCCAGTCAACTATGAATGACTCAACCTTTCTCAGCAACACAATGATCCAAGACAAATGTAAAGAACTTGCAAAAGAAAATGCTACCTACATGGAGATAAAAAAGTGATGGACTCTGAATGCAGATCAAACACTTTTTTTCTTCATGTTTTTTGTGTTTTTCTTTCTTTTGATCTTTTTTTTCTTTCTCAATGATGCCTAGTATGGAAACATATTTTACATGATAGCACATATATAGCATATATTAGTTTCAGTTTGCCTACCATTTTAGGAAGAGGGAAGGAGAGGAGCAATAAAAATTTGAAACTCAAAGTCTTGTAAAAAATCAACGGTAAAAACTGTCTGGACATATAAGTGGGGAAAAATAAAATAATATTAAAAGAGTATATCTCAGGAAAGCTAGGTGGCACAATGAATAGAGCACCAGCCCTGAAGTCAGGAAGTATCTGAGCTCAAATCTGCCCTCAGACACTTGACACTTGCTTGCTATGTGACTTTGGGCAAGTCATTTAACCCCAATTGCCTTGTCTTCCCTCTTCAAAAAAGAAAAAAAAAATCTGAGCATTTCTATTGTGCTTGGGCAATATGCTTGTCTCATAGTTAACACAAGTCTATTGGGATTTCCCAAAATAATGAAAAATATATAGGGTAACAAAAGCACATTTTCCTCCCCCTCTTTGTACCCTATCCCTTGTACTTTTTAAAATCCTCACTATTTATTAATTCTCATGCCTTCAGCATCATAGAAAAATCAAGTTGTCCCAAAGTAGTCTTGTTTCTCCTTCATGGCCCCACTCAAAGTGAACTTCTTCCTGATTTTCCTCCTATTCATTGTGCAAAACTTCCTACTAATGAATGTTGATAAAGCTGGTATTCAAAATATACTATATAGTTTGTTGTTGTGGTGATTCTAATTTTTAAATGGGAGAACTAAAGAATGCTTTTAACTGGAACAAGAGACGGGGGAGAGGGAAGTAATTAGTATTTATTTAGTGCCTACTTTGTGCCAGGCACTGTACTAAGGGCTTTAAAAATATCTTAGTTGATCCTCATACCAACTTTGTAAGGTAGGTGCTGATATTATTCTTATTTTACAATGAGGAAATTGAGTCAAAGAGAAGTTAAATGGGGGCGGCTAGGTGGCGCAGTGAATAGAGCACCGGCCCTGGAGTCAGGAGTACCTGAGTTCAAATCTGGCCTCAGACACTTAACACAAAAAACTAGCCGTGTGACCTTGGGCAAGTCACTTAACCCCAACTGCCCTCCAAAAAGCAAAAAAAAAAAAAAAAGAGAAGTTAAATGACTTACTCTAGGTCATATAGCTGGCATCTAAAGTCAGATTTGAACTTGGCTCTTCCTGACTGAAAGCCAAGCACTCTGTCAACTGCATTGATGTTGTATTAATTAGACTGATCCATGATGGTTGAGCAGCAATTTATAGGAAACTCATTGACCTATTGGCTTTTATTTAATGACCATATATTGAAGTCACTTTGTTGATCATTGAGCAAATAGGATAAATAGCAATGCTCCATTCCCTGGAAGACTGAAAAGGTAAAACAGGCGACATAAACACAGCCCACATGCAGTTGGCATTTATAGTCAAAGAGCTAAGTAGACATGGAGAAAATGCAAGGACAAGAGTCCTGAATAAATCAATATTTATATACTTATACCCTGTACTTTCCCAGCATAAAGCAAGTTATTTTCCTCCAACTGTGCCTAATTTTCACTGAAGACATAGCTAAGACACCTAGCAGGCCATGGCCTATGGTGAGCTCTCTCTAAGGGAGGTATCTCCTACCCACAAAGAGCCACCAAATACATATCCATGTTTGCCACCCACTGTTGTAAATAAAGAACTGTAGTCAGAGAACAGAAATACGAAATCTCCATCAGTCAAGTTTTTTTTAACTTCATTTCCCAAGAGATTGCCCAAGAGACAATTTTGAGAGACACAGGATGGGATCTGTAGAATCAAATATTCTATGACTCTTTGTTACTCAGTGTCACGTGCCTCTGCAAAATCAGAAAGCAGATTTATTGAGAGCATGGCAAAATGTATTACTGATGTAATTGTGTAAGGCAGGCAAAAGATGTTGAAGTTTCAGTTGATGATGCTGTGTAGATCTCATGTCAGAAATAAATTGAATAGTTGTGTGCTGTGTGCACCCCAGTTTGCTTATAAACACAGACTGCAAGAGAGATATGTGGACTTTATCATGTGATCTGATCTGGATGCAGAAATATTACAAATGTGGAGTCAAATGTAGAGGAAAATAGTAATGCCTAAATGTGGGAAAGCAGCTGCTTAATCTGGTATGTCATCAGGTGCCCCCAAGAGTTTACTGGGAAGCATGATTGAAACAGTTCCCAATGATTCTTTGGTTTAAAAAATACTAAAAGTTCTATAGTGGATGGCAGCAAAAATAGTCTAGGGACAAACAGACCTTTGAGATGACAACACTTTAATGCTCTACCCTAAAGCATGAGAGCATAACAACTATAGGAAATCAGAAAAATCAGAAACTTTAGCAACAAACAGCAGTCTAGTGCATTTAATCTGTTTTTCCCTTGGTTCATATGAGCAGTGTGATTTAGTAGAAAGATGTGATGGTAATTACTTTGAATTTGAAGACCCCTTTTCTGTATTGGCAAGTAAGCAGATACTTACTAGCTTGTTTCAAATTAAGCAAAGGTAGCAGGTACTTAGCAGTTAGTAACTGATCAAGCCTCTACTGGGGAAACAGATGGTATAGACTCCTGTCTCCTGTTACTGACATAATAGGGGTTGGCTGAAACAGGAAGTTAATGCTGTGTGTTTATAAGAAATGCCCCAGAAAGGTACAATCAGAATTTCTTGAGACCAGAATCTGGTGGCAGAGTCTGCTCTGCTGGGGAGAGAGAGTATTTCTCTCAGCAGCATCTGGAGGCTGGGCTGCTACTGCTGGACTGAGAACTGAGTCAGAATTTTCTTTGGACAAGAATTGTGGAGGCTGAAGTTGCTGCTGCCAGGAATGCTGAAGAAGAAAGCTCCACCCCCCACCCCCCAGGCTGGAGAGAAAAATTTTGATTTTGAAAACCTGGGAGGAGTGATTTTTGATCCCAGGAGCAGCTGAGATTTCTTCTGGGTCCTAGTGCCAGCCAAACTGCCACAGGACTGAGGAAGCATGGCCGTGGTGCCAATATTCTGCCTGTTTTGATGTTGCTTTGCCAGTTTTGTCTGCTGGTGAAGGATAGTGCTGTTGTTGAAGAGGTCCTGGACCCTTGTTGTTGACTCAGAGGCCCTGAAGAAGGATTTTCTTGTTGTACAATTACAGAAATCCTGGGAGAGGGTCTTGCTGATGTTTTCAGATGTCCTGAGACTGTTCTGAAGGCAGAGAGTGAATTTACGAGGACACTGGAAATGTATGTTATGGTTTGTTAGGCTTTGTCTCCCTAGGAATAGAGATTGCTGAGAACTTGCCTAGGGTCAAGATGAAGAAAAGACCTCTCCTTGGGTATTGAATGCTGTGATGACAATGTGGTTTACTAGTGACCAGGGTAGAGGTTGTGGGTCATTGTATGGCTTAGAGGGGGAAAGAAGTGTGTTACATTGGTAGGTAGCTTGGAAGAAGGGTTCCATATTAGGATTACTTTGCTGGACCCTTGAACATACTGAGTTATCTGAGCAGTACACAGACTTGAGCAAAGAGAGAAGGAGCATGGCTCCCTGTAGTGCATTCTTTTGCTGGCCTCTTTCATTTCATCTCGTATTAATACTACATTAAACATTTAGGACTGGGATCATAGAATCATAAATTTAGATCTACTATGCCCCTTAGGAACCTTCTATTCCAACCATATTTTTATGATGAGGAAACCATGGCATAGAGAGATGGACTTGCCCAGGATCACCTGTGTGGTAAGTAGCAGAGGTGATATTTGGCCCTAGGTATTCTCACTGTAAATTAAGTGCTCTTTCAATTGAACAAAACTAAATTACCAAGTACCCCTGTTAGGCATATTCTTATTTTAGTTATGGGACCAGCAATTATTCAAGTCTATATCAATTTCAAAATGGTTAATTCTTTTCCTTTTAAAATACCATTAAGTCTAGTCATTCATTTGAGTAGCATAGGACATACATACCAGGCCAGAATTTTCTGTCAGAAACATAAAAATTAGTCAACATGTACTGTAGTTCACCAAGCCAGTCAGGAAACCAAATGTTCACTGTAAAATTAATAAAGTTTAGATTTTTCTTTTCCCTGAGCAGAAGAAATTCTAAAGTATTTTACTTGAGTGCATGCCCACAGGCAAGTCAAGTGGTCAAAATGGCATTTCCCCTGAGATCCCTTGAAGGGAAGATAGAGCATAAAGTAAGAGCTGAAACTGATACACAGTGGTCATTATACTCTACTCTGAAAACACTTTCAATATACCAGAAAGGAGCCAGATGCTGGATCAGAAACTGAAAGTTTACTTTTGATTCCTAGGATATACATAGAGCAAGAAAAACAAACTTTGTACCTCTGCCAGCTCCTTTTCTATGATGTCTCCAACCCAATGTGTTCAAGCACCTGTTCCTAGGTCTGCAAGTAACATTCCAAAGGCATTGATCAACTCTGTTATTGACCGCTCTGCTTATAACAGTACCTGGCTATGACAGTAAGTCATTTCTCTTCATCCTTTACTTTTCTCCACCAAATATTAATGTGAATAAAACAAACATGGATTAGGACTTCTGAAGTATACTAATTTCAACTATTGATGTATGGTATGGTACGGTACGGTATGGTACGGTTCGGTACGGTATGGTATGGTATGGTATGGTATGGTGGCTAAAGAAGTGATGTCAGAGTCTAGAAAACCTTGTTGATGTCCCACCACAGATAAATACTTGCTGTAATAGTCTGGAGAAGTTACATAACCTCTCATTATTCCAAGGCAACTATCTAGAACTATAAGCTGAAAATCTATGCCAGGAATTTAATCTCTAGAAGTTCTATGTACTTGTTTGTGTATATGTGTGTACTGTTATGAGCATGATGAGTTCCCTATGCCTTGGGATAGCTCTATAGGTAGAGGCATATGTGTATGTTTGTGTATATGTGTATGTGTGCATATAAATATATACATGTATATCTGTATGTATATGCATGTGTATGTATATACACACATGCATGTGTATCTATAGTGTGTCCACACACATGCACACACATACACATACCTCTATAGTTATTGACATTGTTGATCATTCTCCTGCTTGATACTCTTAATACTCTCCTTATTTCTAGGTTTTTAGGACACCACTCTCTCCTGATTTTCTTCTTATCATTCTGTATACTTCTTGGTTTCCTCTGCTGGATCTCTTTCAGATCATACACTCTAACCATAGGTGTCACTAAAGCTTTTGTTCTTCTCTTCTTCATTTATACTACTTCACTAGGTGATCTCATCAGCTTCCATGGTTTACTATCTGTTAATGACTCTCAAATCTACCTTTCTTGTCCTAAATTCTCTGCTGACCCCCTAACTTGCATCTCCAGGTGCATTTATGACATTTCAAACTATACATCCAATAAATGTCTCAAACTCAATGTGTTCAAAATGGAATTCATTATCTTTTATTAAACCCTCCCTACCTCCTACTTTCCCTATTACTGAAGAGGGCGATACCATTCTCCCAGACCTATAAGCTCACAATTAATGAACTTTTCACTATTTCTCAATCCCCATATCCAATCTCTTGCCAAGGCCTGTTGATTTCATCTTTTTTATAATCTCTCAAATACTCCCCCTTCTCTCTTTTGGAACTGCTATCACTCTAGTATGTCCCTTCATTGCCTTAAAACTGGGTTATTGTAGTATCCTATTGGTGGGCCTGCCTGCTTTACGTCTCTCTCCACTCCAATCCATACTCTATTCTGCCACTAAAGTTATTTTTCAAAGGATAAATCTGACCATGTCAGTTTCCTTCTCAGTGAACCCCAGTAGCTCACTATTGCCTCCAGGAGACAAAAATACAAAATGTTCTTTTTGACATGCGAGGTTTTAAATAAAATAACCCCATCCTAATTTTCTAGTTTTCTCTCACCTTACTCCCTGCAGTGCTCACCTCAATTCAGTGAGAGTGGCTTTCTAGCTATTTCATAAAAGAGAGGCATTCCATCTCTTGGCTGTGGGCATTTTCTCTTCCTGTCTCCTAGGCCTGGAATGCTACCTACTGACTTCCTCAGTTTCTTTTTAAGTCCTAACTAAAATCCTTTCTTCATAGGAAAATTTTCCCAACCCCTGTTATTTCTAGAACCTCCCTTTTATTAACTATTTCCTATTTGTCTTGTTATAGCTTTGTTTGTATATGTTTGTTTACATGTTGTCTCCCCTATTAGATTGTAACCCCCTTGATGTAAGGATTGTTTTTTGCCTTTTTTTGTATCTTCAGTGGTTAGTACCATACCTGTCACGTAGTAGGCATTTGCTAAGTGTATACATCTGTATAGACATATATATGTATATACATATATACATACATACACATCATATATATGTATACATATATGCACATATAAACATATAGACAGACAGACTGACTGATAGATAGATAGATAGATGGATATACAGATAGTTGTTGCTGGTCCTTTATTCTTAAGTAGGGCCAATGACATCAGGAGGGTGATGACTTGCAATTGAATTGGATTTAAGTGATGCAGAGCTATATAGAATCAACAGCCTAAATCTCTCCTTGAGAATCATCCAAGTCCAGTTGCAAGGCATAGGTGAAGATGACTGGCAATGGCCCTGGATGCAATTAGCCTTTTTAAGCTAAGGTCCTTCCCAAGTCTGAGTTTGTCTTAAGCAATGCCCATTCAATGTTTAAAGGCTAGATAAGAATTGAGGCAAGCAGAGGACCTCCAGAAGCCAAGATAGCTAGAGAAGCAGTAAATCACTGTAACTGTCTCATATTCACCTCTGAACAACCAGTCATAAAACAGTGCCCCAGAACAAATCCTGAAACAGCGGGAAAAAAATCTTTCAATAGAGTGGAGTGGATTTTTAGTTTAGGAGACATGGAGGATTGGCAAGAAAAGTACGTTTCACTGAGTTAAGAAGGGAATGCATTTCAGATCAGGAAGCATCCAAGCAAGCCAGCAGCAAGCCCCACCTTAACAAACCAGCAGGAGATCCTGAGTTCCAGTGTGGTGGAGCAAGGAAAAGTCAGGACTAGGACCTCCATGAGCCTTAGTAGAACAGACTACAGCTCTGAGAACCACCATATGATTTAATGTAGCCCCAAGTGGGTAGGTGTACTGCTGTGGCCTGATCAACACATACTTCTGCGCAGCCCTGCATGGGGAGCTGTCCTCCAGGGGCCAGAACTCCATGTGCTTCAGTGTAGCCCTGAAAAAATGCAGAAAAATCCTGGCCTCAGCATACCAGACACCACCAGTAGGACCCCAGATCACCACCAAGTGAGGTCCCAGACAGTTATAACCTCCACCAGTACCAGATATGAAAGTTCTTGATGGCCTCAGGGCAATATCAGTACAGCATCAGATAAACATCCAGGGCCTTCAGCCATTGGCACAAAAACTTGAGACATAACCCCTTCTACTCTGGAAGCAGATTTCAAGTTTAAAAGAAAGGAAAAATGCCAGAAAAAAGTGAGCAAAAAAAATAAAGAAGATGACCATAGAAATTTTTGTGACAGAAAAGACCCAGACACAAAATCAGAAAAGAACAACAGTGTCAAAACACCTATGGGCAAAATCTAAAAGAAAAACAGGAAGTCATCTCAAACGCCCCCAAAAAGTCATGGAAAAGCTCACAAAGGAACTTAAAATCACGTAAGAGAGATAGAAGAAATCTTGGGAAAAGAAATGAGAGTGATCCAAGGGAATTATGGAAGGAAAAAAAAACTCAACAGCTTAGAACACTGCTTAAAAGGTATAATTAGCCAAATGGAAAAGGAGATGCAAAAACTGGCTGAAGGAAACAATTCCTTAAAGACTACAATTGGCCAAGTCAAAAAAAATAAAAAGAACGAAGAAAAGCTAATTGAGGAACACATACCTTAAAAGTTGGAAGTGAGCAAGTAGAAGCTAATGACTCTGAGACATCACAAATCAATCAAAAATTTAAAAATGATGAAATATTGAAGAAAATGTAAAATACCTCATAGAAAAAATGACCTGGAAAGTAGATTGAGGAGAAGCAGTAACAAAATCATTGGATGACCTGAACACCATAATGAAGAGAAGGACCTGGACAGTATCTTTAAAGTAATTATCAAGGAAAACTGCCCTGATGTTCTAGAACCAGAGGGCAAAATAAGTATTCAAAGAATGTACCAATTACCTCAGAAAAGAGTTCCGAAATAAAAACTCCAAGAAACATTATGGTCAAACTTCAGAACCATCAGGTCAAGGAAAATATATTACAAATGATCAAAAAGAAATAATTTAAATATTGAGGAGTCACAATCAGGATTACAAAGGGCTTAGAAGGTGCAATGTTATAAGATCAGACATCTTGGAATATGATACTCCAGAGGGCAAAGGAGGTAGAACTATGACCACAAATCAG
>CM053598.1:86067006-86080284 GCA_028646575.1 Pseudocheirus occidentalis
TCTACCCCACAAACTCCCTGGAATATTTAGTCAAGTATCAAAAGAAAAATGTGATAAAATGCAATTACTCCGTCATTTCTAGAGTCTCCTAATACTGCTGTTTATGTTCAGGAATATTTAATTGTCTTATTCCACCATCAGGAAGGGAGAACCATTGATTTCTGGGACAAAAATAGCAGCTTTTATATCTAGCATTTTTATATCACTTTAAGATTGGCAAAGCATTTTACACATATTAACTCATTTTATCCTCACAACATCTCTGTTGTCATTATTTCCATGTTACAAGGAACGAAACCAAAGCAGATAGTGGTTAGTAATTTGCCCATGGTCAAATAGCTAGTAAGTGTCTGAGGCTGGATTTAAATTCAGGTTTAACCTGACTCCAGGCCCAGAACCCTATCAATGGCACCACTAGCTGCCTCTTTGGAACACAAGCTGTTTCAATGAATCAAGAGAACCCATCAGTTTCTCTCCCACTCTGAGATGTCAAAGCAGCAACACTATCATTTAATTACCACAATTACTCATACCCCTGAGCCTATACTTCGAAATGATCCATATGCCTCCCCCCCAAAAAAAACCATAGTAGTTCTTTTTATTGTAGCAAAGAACTGACACTAACGGGATGCCTGCCCATCAATTGGGAGAGAGAAAAAACAGATTTTTGTTCATTGAAAAAATGAAATTTTGGAAAAGTATTCACATATAGTAGCACTTGAAAGTTTTCAGAATTACCATGTTAAAACAGGAAGATCATGAACCAATTGGCTAGTATTTAGACTGGCTCATTATACTTAGATAATAGGGCTATGAATCTGTCATGAGATAGTTTGGCATGGTGGATAAAAAAACAATCTTAGAAACAGAAGTACTGGAATCAAGTCCTAACTTGAACACATACCGGCTCAGCAATTCTGCAAAACACTCAACTCTCTGGGCCCCAGGAAACCCTCTAAAACTGAGTTACAAAGCAGTTGCCAGTGTGCTTTGTGACAAGTTTTCACTTTGAGAGTTGTGTATACCAATAACGTATCAGGTCTGATCCCCACACTTCAAAGACTTCTGAACCTACCCCCCTCAAAAAAAACCTTATTTTTTTTTCCAAACTATGCTTTGGAATAAAGGGGAGCAAGAGAGACAGTTGAGACACTGGCATGGCAAAACAATCCTGCTCAGGGGACCCTAGTTACTTAAATGGCTGCCTCAGGTTACCTGTGTTTGTGTTTCCTTGTTTCATTACATCTCTGGCAAAATCTCCATTGTGTCATGTGACGAGTCTCATGATGACCTGGCACATAAAACACCAAAATTCTAGGTAATGGTATTTCTCCACCTCAAGGTCAATGACACTTAGGCTATCAACAGCAACTTTGGGCCATCTGTAGTCTTTTCAGCAGCTCTGTGTCAGGGAGCACAAGACACTGATAGGTGGCATCTCCACATTAGCTATTTTGTTTCCATAATGATAATAATTCATATTTATATTGTACTTCTGGGTTAGCATGGTTGTGCTGTACCTTAGATAGTGTGATGTACCTTAGAAGCTGATAGGTAGGATCAAATCCTAACACTGATATTCAGTAGATGTGCGCTTCTGGGCCAGTCAACCCACAAACTCCATGAAACTAAGATTTATCCTCTAAGTCACAGTTTGCAACCTTAGTGGAAGGAGTTCCCATGCTAGTAATTAATAACAAACTCACAGATCCTTCTAGGCTCAGATCAGGTGTCAATTCCTATGCCAGATCTTTTTTTAATCTCTTCTGCCCTTAGTGATACTACTCTCCCTTTCCCTAAGTTTTTTTTTTTTTGGTATGGCTCTCCCTCCACCTCTGCCTTTCCGTCTCCTTCCCTCCTTCCCTCATTTTGGGGGTTGGGTATAGGATACTCCTTCATTAATGATTTTCCATGGAATGAGGAGACAGGAGGATTATGAATGAAATGCCTCCACTTAGTATAAATCATGAAGAAAAAAAATGATATGATGAGAGAAACTTTAGTAAGAAAGATAAATAGTCACTGTTGAGATGCACAGATTCTCAAGTCACCACTGGGCATAAATGTTAATTTTTCATGCAGAGGGTACTAGAATACTTCTCCCTCCCCTTCCTTTTCCTTCTCCCCCTTTATTTCTGTCTCCATTCTTCTCTTCCTCTTTTCCTATCTCCCCATTTTCTCTTCCCCCCTTTCTCCCTCTTTCCCTCTCCCTCTTGTTCTCTCTCCACATGTACGTATACAGGAAATATATATGTATATATATTTATGTATGTGTGTGTACCACACACACTTGTATGTGCATACATATACATGCATACACACATATGTATAAATATATATGTATGCATACACTACATGTCTGTGTATATAAATTTGTGTGTGTGTGTAGAGAGACACAGAAAACCAGACATTGAGATTGTGTCTTTTTAGTTGAATTTAGGATAGCACTGTACCATTTTGATCTTGTTATTCCCAGTGTCTGCCAAAGTACCTTGCACACATTAATCGTGTAATAAATGCTCATGTTCAGGTTTACTCAGTACTTTTCATGTTTTAGCTCACTTGATCTTCCCAATAACCTTGCAAGGTAAGTGCCATTATTATCCCACCATTCCAGATGATATAACTGAAGCTGAATAAGAATAAATGACTTTCCTGTGGTTACATACCTAATAAGTAGGAGAGGTGAATATTTCTTGATTCCAAGGCCAGAATTCTTTCCTTTGCATAAGGCTGTCCCTAAATTTCTTCATTATGAATGTATTACATGTTGGCAGGCAACTGGGGCTTTAGATTTTACGAAATGCAATCAATTATACATATAGCATACTTCAAATCCTTATAGCCAGTGAGTAAATCTGTCATTGTCCAATTGAAAATAGGTCCCCCATTGATATTAATACTTTGCCAAGTATCCTCTGCCTGACAAATTGACCTTTACGCCCAGTGGTGGCTTGAGAATCTGTGCATCTTAACAGTGATTATTTATCTTTCCTGTTAAAGTTTCTCCCATCATATCATCTTTTTTTCTTCATGATTTATACTAACTGGAGGCATACCATTCATACTCTTCCTGTCCCCTCAGACCATGGAAAACCGTTCATGAAGGAGTCCCCTGAAACCAACCCCCTCCCCCCAAATCACTAATTTAATCACTTCGTATTCAAGCCTGGTTCTTTGACAGATATGAGTGATTTCACAGCAAAGAGATAAGATAGATTAAGGATGTTAAGAGTTCCCCACTGACTTTTATCAGTTTTGACTCCTTAAGAAACTTACTCTTTTGCTCTGTCCATTTGAGTTAGAATGGCTGCCATAGACGAAGACAGAAGTGGTACTCAATGACGATATATATATTTTAAAAGCAAAAGTAATGGAGGAGGGGCATAAGAAAAGAATAAAATTGATGAGTGAAGAAAATTTCTTGGGCTGACTGTAATTCCAAAGTATTGTTGTATATAGAAGTTTAGCATCAAATTTCCCAAACTTTGGAGAATAAGGAAAGCAAGAAGAGGGGGTCAGGGCCGAAAAAAATAAGTCCAAAAACATTAAATACAGGAGGTGACAAAATGAGTTTTCCCCCCTTGAAAGCAAAAGTAGAAAAGGTTAAAGTTACACAAAGGAGTAGAGCAGTACAAACAACAAAATAAATAATTACGCATTCAGCAGAAATTTTAATAAAGTGATTGAAAATCAAAGATATTAGATGAGATAAAAAAAAAACCCAAACCAGAATGTGGAACATTTTTGTCTGCCCATATCAGTGTTTACAATGTTGGGAAAGAAGGAAGGAGAAAGGTAGGGAAGAAGAAAGACAGGAAAGGAAAAATAAAGTCAAGAAGCAGATACACATGGAAGAAAGGAGGGACACAGAAAGAAAAGAAGGGATAGAGGAAGGGATATTGCGATAGAAGGAAGGAAGCAGGATAAGGAAGAAGGCCTCCCCTTGCACACATTTGCAGGAAAACTATATAAATAACTCAGAGAAACTCCCTGTGTATTCTTGGGTCAATGCAAAGGAACTCCCAGCCATAATATATGAATCTAATTTTCTTTCTCAGACAACTGTCCCCTCCTTCCAAAACCCCTTAAAGCTTCTCCCTTGGCACTTTGCTGCCTGAACTGATCAAAATCAGGACAAAAAGAAGTATGGATTAGATTAAAAATGAGGAAAGAAACAATAAAGAGAGTTTTCTAGTGCTTTCAGTCACTCACCGAATGCTGGATGTTCTACTAGATGTATGGCCCTGGACCCAGGCCCAGCGTGCTTTTGGTGATTAGGAAATACTATTATAATAATGGATGAGTCTCAGAATGCTTCAGTAACATAAGCACTCCTATGTTTCTTTTAAATTGCAAAGATACTTTTGTTCTCTTTGAAAGATTCAAGTACCCATGTACTGGCTTAGTCTGTGCTCTCATTATGACACTATTCTATCTCAATCTGTTGTTTCAGAAGCAATATACGAAGTTTTGTTTCTTTTATTCGTTCATTTGTTCATTCAACAAATACTCATTTAAAGAGCCTGCCACAGGTCTCAAAAGAAACAATAGACTTGGATTGTCAGGAAGGAATCAAAATGGTGTTCTGGGTCTTGGTCTAGGAGTGGAAAGGTGAACAAAGATTTCCCCAGATTGTCGTTTCTAACATTGTAGTTTTAGAAGTCTAGAATGATTATAAACATTAATTTGGCAATGTACTGTCAATGGTCCCCAGCTGTTCGGGCATTCTACCTGTGTATGGGTGGAATGATGAGAGAACATGAGAAAGAATCAAAGAGGAGGTACAGAGTCCATTACTGAAGGGAGTACCCATATTAAGTAGATGACAGATATGTTGAATTATCCATTGATATTACAGAGTCACAGACGCAGTTCTGGTATCTCTGTGGACAAGAAGCATTGGCCACATCATTACTGGATACTAAACTTTATGAAACCTTGTGAAAAAATCAGATGCAGTGCTTTGAGGCTCACTTTGGGATTGATATTTAATGGGTTTTGTGGGATATCATAGAATCTAAGATTGTATAATTGGATCAAATTGTATAATTTGGTCCAATTCTATTGTATGGAAGAGTGAGCCCAAGTTCAAAAGTCAAGAAGTTTGATCAAGCTCACACACTTAGTTATTAGCTAAAAAAAGAATAGGGATTTTCTACATCATACCAGAATTCTTAGGGGGAACAAAAGCAGATCTTTGGGAATGAACTAGGGGAAACTGTCAACCTCAAATTGTGAGAACCTTTTGGATGGAAGCTGCTAAATATGATCATGCAACACACTAACCCAACTGTAACAGAAGCACTGCATCATTGTTTCTTTAAAAGCTGCTGGTTCTCAAATAGACTGAATCGGGGCCTTGCCTGGGTCAAATTGTATAGCAGGTGAAACCCTAATGCCCTTGTGCACCTTTTCTGAGACGTTTGCCTTCAAAATCCCTGTTCACTCCTTCAAAGGTGACCAGTCTTCTTAGAGCACAAAATGATACTTACAAGTGTTTTTTTTCACCTGTGCCTAGTATGTTGCCTAGCACAGAGTAAGTACTTAATGAATTGTTGTTGGGTGAATTCATGCTGAAAGAGTAGTGGTCACTGATGCTGCAAAAGTAGGTTGCAAACATGACTGAAAACAACTGAGTTGGGTGGGTGGTACAGTGAATAGAGTACCAGCCCTGGAGTTGGGAGGATCTGAGTTCAAATATGACCTCAGACGCTCAACACCTTGGGCAAGTCACTTAACCCCAATTACCCTGCCCTCCCCCCTCCAAAAAGCAAAAAAAAAAACACAAAAAATAAACAAACAATAAAAAAACAGCTAACTGTGCAGATCCTGATGACCAGGCTGAAGAATTTTTGCATTCTCCTATAGATGTAGATTTGTAGATTCTGTGATCTAAGTATTCATCAAATGCATGTCCAAGCTTCTCTAGATTTCCAAGAGGGCTGGCATATGCTACCAAAGAGACCTACCTCTGAGTCAGCTGTTTGACATGCTTTAAGGCTGAGAATAGAAGAAGGGAGACATAGAAGTGACCCATACTGGAAGACTCCCCCTTTTCATTTATTGCCACATCAGAGATGACTGTGTGTAACTTTGTATGCATGTATGAACTTATGCCTGAAGAAGAAGTGTTTTCAAGAACATACATCATATGGAAAAGCATCAAAATGTGGCATCAGGGTTTGATATATGTCATTTAGTTAATTAAAAGACTAGCCTGAAAAGGGTAAGCACAAATTTAATCAATGACTTTTATTAAGCATTGCCTGCTATGTGTTCAGAGCACAGATAGGAAACTGAGGTAAGAATGTCTTTTAGGTGTGTGTTTGAATATTGGAGAATAAGAGGAGTAGTGGTGCTTATAAAATACGGCAAGATGTTGAGAGTTTGGCCTAGGACTAATGGGAGTCACAAAAAAAAAAACTGTGAGTGCAGCTGGAAGTTTGAATGATTCTAATACATTCATTGAATGCTCTGAAAAGAGAAATAAAGCATCTTGAGTTGGGTCAGCACTATGGGAAGTTGATGACAAGTTTACTGGTCTCTCATTCCTCTTTTTACCATCAACACTTCTGGTGGTAGTACAGAGTGAACTATGATGAAAGACTGTAACAACCGATTCTGTTCAATATCCCTGGGCTGATCTCTCTTTGCTTAACTTTTTGAAGAAGAATGCCTGGAGTCAGTAACAATTACTGTGTAAATCCTCATTATTAGATTTTTATGTGACATCCCATTTCTAAAACCTTGGAGTTAGGAGACCTGGGTTCTGTTTTTGGTTCTGCTATTTGCACACAAACCTGTGAGCATTAGACAGTCATATAATCTCTCTTGACTTTAGTTTTTCACTCACAATGTATAGAGTTTGGATGAGAGGGTCTATAAAACCTTTCTACTACAGGCATTTTATTCCTTCTTATCTGATCACAGATTCCATTGATCTTTTTAAGGTGGGATTTTCTCCTAATAACTAGCTTTGTGTTTTGTAATGACCTATTCAAGTGCAGGTTAGCTTTATTTATTAGATTATGGTAATATTAGAACTGTGTATAGATCATTTTTTTACTTATAATTTCCAGTTTGTTAAATTCCTCCTGACCTACTGAACTGAGTGTATTAACCTTTTAGAACTGTAACCCAATATTTCTGTAGTTCAAATCATATATAATTTTATTGAGTTCAAAGCTTCATCTACTTCCACCCCCTTCCAGCCCTTTCTTCATAAGTTGTATTCTTTTTCAGTTTGGAGACCCCATGTTGTCTTTCTAGAAATGTTTCACCTACAGTGGTCTTTGAAAAAGAAATGTCAGGACATTGGCTGTGAGATCTTTGTTAGTTAACACCCAGAAAGGCAATTTTGCACACAAAGTCTCATACGGAATGGCTTCCTACCCTCAAGTCCTTAACTATTAGCAGTTTACCTGGCAATTATTTCTAGACCCACCTGGCAAAAGACTACCCACCCTCATGTTCCAGTGAAAATATCCTAATGAAATACTATTGATAGTCCCTAATGTTTCACAATGAAGAAAGTTTTAAAAGAGCAAATACAAATATTACTACCCTCAAAGACCTATTTAATCAGTGTGAAGTTTTTTTGTTTGTATTTTTTCTCAGCAAATTGTACACTCAGTCCAAAGAAACAGCAGTCAGTAAATCTGCCCAAATACCTCCTACCAATTGCCATTTCCCTTCTATGGTTGTGCTGTTTGTTGTTCTTTGATCACTTCATTGATATCTTCTCCTTCGTGACCCAATTTGGAGTTTTCTTGGCAATGATACTAGAGTGATTCGCAATTTCCTATTCCAGCTTATTTTTACAGATGAGGAAACTAAGGCAAAGAGGGTTGAGTGACTTGCTCAGGATCACATGGCTATTAAATGTGTGAGGCCAGATTTGATTTAGGAAGTGAAGTCTCCAGTCTGATCAGTCTATCCACAGTGCCACCTAGCTGCCCTTTCCTTCTAGGTTAGGTTACATTAGTTACAAATGATTCTCATAGACCTGGAATTAGTTTTCATGTTTGCCCTCATTCTTTCCCTTCTCTAAGCTGAGCAGTGGTAGGAAGTATCTTTTGAGGAGGACTGGAAACACACACAAACAAACAAACACACAACACAAATATACATATGCATATATATGTATACATATTAGACATAATTATATATGAGATCTATAATTATATAATATATATAATTTCCTTATTTCCAAATAACATGTAAAAATTGACATTCATTTTAAAAACTTTTGAATCCCAAATATTCTCTATTCTCTTCCTCCATCCATTGAAAAGGTAGGCAATATAACATAATTATACATGTGAAGTCATGAAAAACATTTCCATATTAGACATGTTGCAAAAGAAAGCACACATACATAAAAAAAACAAGAAAAAAGTGAAAAAATCTATGCTTCAGTGGACACTCAGAGTTCATCAGATCTCTCTTTGAAGCTGGATAGCATCATGAGTCCTTTGCAACTATCTTGGCTCATTGTATTGATCAGAGTATTTAAAATGTTCATAGTTGATCATCCTTACAGTACTGCCGTTACTACGTACAACATTCTTCTGGTTCTACTTATTTCTCTCTTCATCACTTCATATAAGAAAGATTTCCCAGCTTTTTTCTGAAACCATCCTGCTCATCATTTATAATAGCACAGTGTTATTCCATCACAATTATATATCCCAACTTATTCAACCATTTCTCAATTGATGAATATCCCTTCGATTTCCAATATTTTCGTCACCACAAGAAAGGAGCTGCTATAAATATTTATTTTTGGTAGACATGAGTCCTTTATCTTTTCCTTTGATCTATTTTTGTTACAGATGAAGTAGTAATATTCCTGGGTCAAAAACAACACTCCTTAAGGGGTGGAGTCAAAATGGTGGAGTGGAAGCAGTAACTCATTTGAGCTCCTCCATGAATTCCATCAGTAACCTCAAAAAATGAATCTGAATAGATCTTAGAGTGACAGAATCCATAGGGAGATGGAGCATGGAAGATTCCCAGTCCAGGAAAGTGTACAAGTAGAACTGGGTAGGAGGAGCATGGAGTGTATGGGGGCTGCACCAGCACAGACCAGAGAGCAGACCACAGCAGAATGAGAGTAAGACCTGGTCAGTGGATTCACCCACCACAAGGGAGATTATCAGGCACCTTACCATGGGACAGAGGATTGGTAGGAGCTGGGTAAGAGAAAGTGCAGGCCCCATGGCAGCAAAAGCAGCTTGGCCTGGGGCTATAAGCCCACAGTCTGGATGTTTAAAAATCACCTACCTGAACTTCCAGGAGCCAAGATAGTAAAGTAAACCCTAGCTGTTCTAATTCCTCTTTGTGACCTTGAAAACCTAGAGATTGTTGCCTCAGTGTAACATCCTGAAATAGAAGAAGCAGCGGCAGGCTTTGGAGCCCTAGAAGAAGGGTGTGACTGAAACTGTGCCAAGCCTTAAGTGAAGGGTAGGCGGCTTCCCAGCAAATGCCATCTCAGCTGACTAGTGGGAAATCCTGAAGTCCAGGGAGGTAGAACCAGCAAGCAGTCACACCAGAAGCACAACCAGGAGAATATGCAGACAGCAGTGAGGCAGGCTGACAGCTACTGAGCCTGCTTGAGTTCTAACCCAGGGGCAAAGAGGGGAAACCTGAAGTAACCAGACCATTCTTCCCCCACACCTTGCTCTGTGAGGCTCAGGGTAAGCCAGAGTAAATACTGAGAGTCCTGGTCTTGGCCTCAGTCGAGACACCCAGAGGATACAGTATACAAAGTCAACAAGGGCCCTAGCTCTCAGCTTGAGAAGTTGGTCATAACTTTCTGTACCACAGAAGCAGAAATCCACTTTAAAAGCCAGAAAATAGGCAATCACAATGGGTTGGAAGCAACTAAAGATGATTGAATTTTATTATTTTGAACAAGAAGAATCACTTTAAGGAGACATGATCAACTCTATATCCACATCTGATACCACAGAAGGAAATATGAAGTGGTCTCAAGCCAATAAATCATTCTTGGAAGAGCTCAAGAAAGATTTGAAAAGCCACATTAAAGAAGTAGACGATAAATTGACCAATTCTTTTTTTTATATATTTTCAATTTGGATATTATTTTTGATTTTAATTACTTTGGCAGGTATTCAAGGTGGACTACCACATATATTTTGATAAGTGTTTTCCCAAATTAACTTTTGTTTATTTTTAGCTTATGTCATTCATTTCCATGAGACTTTGAGTTACAAATTTTCTCCCCGTCTTTCCCCTACCCACCACCCCAAAACAACAATCCAACTGTATACCCCCTCCCCCAATCTGCTCTTTCCTATATCCTCCCCCATCCCCCCTCTGACTTTCCTGGTAGGGCATGATGGATCTCCCTACCCCAGTGCCAGTATATCTTATTTCCCATTTGCATGTAAATAATAGAATCGTAATGATATATATGGATAGATAGATATACATATATATCTATACACACACACATATATATGTACATATATGTATGTGTATAAACATACATATATAAGCATATATGTATGTATATACACACATACACACACATATATTTAATATTTGATTTTATAACTTTAAATTCTAGATTCTTTCCCTTCCTCCCTCATCATCCACCCCCAATGGAAGTACAAACAATTCATTACAGGCTGTATATGTGTAGTTACACAGAACATCACCACAATGGACATATTGTGAGACACTGATTATATGTCCCTCCTTCCTATCTGCCCCCCCTCTTGTTCTATTCTCTACCATGTCCCTTTACAGAAGTGTATACTTCCAGCAAGACAGCCCCCCACCCTGCCCTCACCTCCATCATCCCCATTTTCATCCCCTACTCTCCCTATTCTCCTGTAGGGCAACACACCTGATTCACAGTGTATGTCATTCCTCCCTAAGCCAAATTCAATGAGAGTATGGTTGACTCATTCCCTTTTGTCTTCCTGTTCTTCCTTCCCATTGTAACGGTTATCCCTTGCTTTTTCTATATGAGAGGATTAACCCTATTCTGTCTCTCCCTGTCTCCTCTCATACTATTCTTCTCCCACCTGTCAATTTCACCTTTTAAAATATTACCCCATCCTATTCAATCGATCCTGTGCCCTCTGTCCATGTACACACACACACACACACACACGTATATATATATATATATATATATATATATATACACACACTCACAAATGTATTCATATGCTTATATACCTTCCTATTATAGACATATGTATATGTTTATACATATACATTTATATTCCCTTCAACTCTCCTCATACTGAGAAAAGTTCCATAGGTTAAAATGATTGTTATTCCATGTTGGCATGTAAATAGTATAACTTTTTAAAGTACCTTATGATTTCTTTTACATGATTACCTTCTCATGCTTCTTATATTTGAATGTCAAATTTTCTTTTCAGGTCTGGTTTTTTCATCAAGAATGATTTGAAGTCTTCCACCTCATTGAATGACCATATTTTCCCCCTGAAATATTTTACTCAGTTTTGCTGGGTAGGTAATTCTTTGTTTTAATCTCAGCTCCCTTGATCTCTGGAATATCATATTCCAGGCCCTTTGATCTCTCAATGTAGAAACTGCCAGATCCTGTGTTATCTGGATTGTGTTTCCATAGTATTCAAATTCTATCTTCTTGGTGGCTTGTGATGCTTTCTCCTTGATCTGGGAACTCTGGGACCTGGCTATAATAATCCTAGGAGTTTTCTTTTGTGGATCTTTTTCAAGAGTTAATCAATGAATTCTTTCAAGTTGTACTTTGCCCTCTGGTCCAAAAATATCCAGGCAATTTTCCTTGAGAATTTCTTGAAGGATGATTTCTAGGTTCTTTTTTTTTTTGATCATGGCTTTCAGGTAGTCCAATAATTTTTAAATTGTCTCTCCTGGATCTATTTTCCAGGTCAGTGGTTTTTTAAAGGAGATATTTCACATTGCCTTCTATTATTTCATTTGTTTGGATCTGTTTAGCCCTGTGGAACTTTGCTTCCAGATGGGGAAAGCTCTGTCCCAAATCTCTGATAATTCTAGAAACTGCTACAGCTGCCTATGATCCAGTCTCCCAAGTGTTCCAGCTGTAACTTCTCCTGGCTGCCCTGGGGCTTACGTCATGGCTTCATACCAGGTTGGTTTAGGCTCTCAGTGTGTTGTGATGAGCCCTCCTATCTGCATGCCAGGCTGCCTTCACCAGGAACCTTGTTTCTGTCATTTGGTGTGTTCTGGAGCTCCAAAATTTTTTTTTAGTCATATCTTTAGGTATTTGAGGTGGTTATGTGGAGAGCTCCCAGAGTTCTCCTGCTTCTACATCACCATCTTCACACTGCCTCTAATTTTTTAAATTAGATTGACCAAAATGGGAAAAAAATCTCACTGAAGAAAACAAATCTTTTAAAAGTAAAATTTGTGAACTACGGCGGAGCCAAGATGGTGGCGTAGAAGCAGCAAAGCACCACAGCTCCCACACAGACATGCTAAAAACTCATAAACTGGGAATCTAAAGAGATTTTCAAGCTCCAAAACTCTCCACAGGACAGAAAGCACATCTATTGCTACAGGCAGCGCAGCAGGTGGGGCTCTTTGCAGAAGTCTGGGAGCCATGGCCAAAACCCAGGCTGGCTCAGGCCCTGGGGCATCGGGCAGGGAGCCACGTCTATAGGACTGCAGATCTGCTGCACTGGAGGCAGTCAGCACATTTATCAGGCCAGAAGACAAAAAGGCTAAGAGAAAGGTCAGTGGATTTTGCTAACGGGGGAGGAGAAGAGCGGGTCCGGCCAAACAGCTCCCAGGGCAAGGAAGCAGTGCGAGGTTGCTGTAGCAGCAGGAACATCTGAGAGCCGCAGCGGCTTCCACTGGGCTGCTTCACAGCCCTCGGCCTGCAGAGAGCAGGGGGCTGACGTGACCCATTGAGGCCAAGGGCTCTTGCGTTGAGTGGCCTGGATCTGGATCGTGGTCTTGAGTGGTGGTCCTGGGGTGTGCTTTCAGTGAGCCAAAGCTCGGGGGGGGAGCTGCAGCATCCCACTAAGAGCTCCGGCAGCTGAGAGGGCCCCAGCGATTTGGGACAGAGCTTTCCCCCTCCAGGAAGCAGATTTCCACAGAGCTAAAAAATCAAGCAATTAATAGAATGGCCAACATGAGAAAAAGGAAGCAGGCTGGGAACAGCAGTAAAACTCTAGAATCCTTTTTTATGGACAAAAAAGACCAAAGTATGGAGCGGGAGGAAGACAACTCAGTCAGAACTCCCTCACCAAATGCTTCCAAGAC
>CM053598.1:86080784-86126805 GCA_028646575.1 Pseudocheirus occidentalis
GTGGAAGGGGTGCAAGAAGCATTCATCTCAGTAAAGGGACAGGGACAGGGTAGAGAACAAAACAAGGTGGGGGTGCAGGATAGGAAGGACAGACATACAATTAACCTCTCACAATTTGCCCACCATGGAGATGTCCTGTGTAATTACACAGGTACAGCCTGTATTGAATTTCTGCTCCTCCCAGTGGGAGTGGGTGACAGGGGAGGAATTGCAAGAATCTAGTGTTTAAAGCTATACAAACAAATGCAACTGGAAAATAATACATACAGGGACAGGGGCAGGTAGGAGCTCGCTGCCCTGCTAGAAAGCTAGAGAGGTGTTGGAGGAGGGCATAAAAGGGAATAGATTGTGGGAGAGGTCTTACAGTGGGATCAATGTCCTGGGCTGGGGTAGGGACAAAAAGGGGAGAAAATTTGTAACTCAAAACCTTGTGGAAATGAATGATATAACCAAGAAAATAGATTAAAATTTTAAAAAAAATGAAAAAAATTGTGAACTAGGACAGGAGGTCCAAAATATAACTGGAGAAAATACCTCCCTAAAAATGAAATGTGAATATATGGAAAAGGAGCTTCCAAGACTAATCAAGGAAAATAATTCACTAAAAATTAGAATCAGTCAAGTCGAAGCTAATGATCCTATGACACATCAAGTATCAGTCAAATAAAACATAAAGATTGAAAAATTAGAAGAAAGTGTAAAATATCTCATTGGGAAAACAACTGACCTGGAAAACAGTTCCAGGAGAGATAATCTAAGAATTATTGGTCTACTGGAAAGCAATGATGAAAAAAATACCCTGGACCATATCCTCCAAGAAATTATCATGTCAAAGAGAAGTATTCTGAGATCATAGAAACAGAAGGTAAAATAGTTATCAAAAAATTTACCAGACTCCTCCTGAAAGAGATCCCAAATTGAAAACTCCAAGAAATATATTAGCATTTCAGCATTATAAGGTCAAGGAGAAAATACTGCAAGCAGCCAGAAAGATACAATTTAAATATCATGCAACTACAGTCAGGATCACATAGAACTTAGCAGCTTCTATATTAAAAGATCTGTGGAAATGGAGTATGATATTTCATAAGGCAAAAGAGCTTGGACTGCAAAAATGGATGAACTACCCAGCAGTAGTGATCATAATCTTTTAGTCATTCCATGAAATAAGGGACTTCAAGACTTTCCTGATGAAAAAGCCAGAGCTCAATGGATAATTTGATCTCCAAATACAAGACTCAAGTGAGACATAAAAAGGTAAACAAAGAAAAACACACAGTCATAGACACACATACACACACACACATGCACATAACTTGTGATTCAATAAGAGAAAACTGTTTATATCCTTATATGGGAAGCTGCTACCTGTCAATATTGAGATTGATATAATTATTGTGACATTTAAAAGGAGTATACATAGATAGAGTGTGGGGTATAAATGAACTAATATGATGATTAAAAAAAAAGCCTTATTAGAGCCTGCAAAAGGATGGCAATGGGAGAAGAGGAAAGGAGGAGAGAGAAAAGGGTAAATTATGCCACACAAAGAGGCATAAAAACATATTATAATAGAGGGAAAGAATGGAGGGAAATGAATATTATATGAACTTTAGTCTCATTGGTTTTGGTTCAAGAATGCATTAACATAATCAGTTAAGTTTAGGATTCTAACATGAAAAGATAAAAAAAGTCATTATAGTAAAAGGAAAGAGGGAGAGGAGCACTGTATGAAATTTACTCTAATTGGTTTGGGTTCAAGGAGAAAATTAAACATACTCTGTTAAGTATAAAAATCTATTGTGCTCTACAGGCAGTAGGAGGGATGAAGGGGAATAAAGAGGGGGTGGTTAGAAGGAAGGGAGATGGTAGTAAGGGGGAAGGGTAGAAAAAGGAGGGAGGTGTGTGAGGGCATGTTGAGGCAGGCAGTGTTCAAAAGGAAAACTCTTAAGCAGGGGAAGGGAGAACAGAGAAATAAAAGCATTAACATGGGAGGGAAAAGGATGGAGGGGAAAGATAAAGACAGTAATCATAACTGTGAATGTGAATGGGATTAACTCTCTCAAGAAACAGAGGCATATAGCATAATGGACTAAAAAACATAATCCTACAATATACTGTCTGCAAGAAACATTTTTGAAACAAGGGGATACACACAGGATAAAGGTAAAAGGCTGGAGTAGATTATATTATGCTTCAGTTAAGGTTAAAAAAGCAGGGGTAGTGATCCTTATCTCAGATAAGGCAAAAGCAAAAATAGATCTAATTAAAAGAGATAAGGAAGGAAATTATATCCTGCTAAAAAGCACCATCAAGAATGAAGCAATATGATTACTTAATGTATATGCAACAAGCAGTATAGCATCGAAATTCCTAGATGAGAAGTCAAGGGAGAATTAGAGGAATAAATAGATGGCAAAAGTAGACTGGTGGGCTACCTCAGTCTCCTCCTCTCAACTTGATAAATCTAATTTCAAAATAAACAAGAAAGAAGTTAAGGAAGAGAATACAATTTTAGGAGGGGGTAGATATAATAGACCTCTGGAGAAAATTGAATGGGGATAAAAAGGAATGTATCTTCCTCTCAGCAGGACATGGCACATAAACAAAAACTGACCATGTAGTAGGGTATAAAAACCTCACAATTCAGTTCAGAAAGGCATAACTATTAAATGCATCCTTCTCAGATCATGATGCAATAAAAATTGTATGTAATAAAGGGCCATGGAAAGATAGACAAAAAAACTAATAGAAAACTAAATAATTTAATCCTAAAGAACGAGTGGGCCAAACAAGAAAGTATACAATCAATCAGTAACGTCATTCAAGAGAATAATGATGAGACAACATACCAAAACTTGTGGTATACAGCAAAAGCAGTTCTTAGGGGAAGTTTTATATTCCTGAATGCATACATGAATAAAATAGAGAAAATGGAGGTCAATAAATTAAACTGAAAAAGCTAGAAAAAGAACAAATTGAAAATCCCAATTATATACTAAATTTGAAATACTGAAAACTAAAAGAGAGATTAATATAATTGAAATTAAGGAAACTATTTAATTAATAAATAAAAGGAGGAGCTGGCTTAATGAAAAATATAATAAAACTGATAGACCTTTAATCAATATGATAATAAAAAGAAAGAAGAAAACCAAATTATGAGTATCAAAAATGAAAAGGTTGAATCTACCTCCAATAAACAGGAAATTAAAACAAGAATTAGGAGTTATTTTGCCCAATTGTATGCATATACTTGACAATCTTAGTGAAATGGATAAATATTTACAAAAATATAAGTTACCCAGATTAACTGAAGGAGCAAGTAAATTACTTAAATAACCCCATCTAAGAAAAAGAAATTGAACAAGCCATCAATGAACTCCCTAGGAAAAAAATCTCCAGGGCCAGATGTATTTACTAGCAAATTCTATCAAACATGTAAAGAACAATTTTTTCCCAATACTTGCTATGAGTTTGGGAAAATTGGAGAAGAAGGAATTCTACCAAATTCTTTTTTATGGCACAAATATAGTCCTGATATATAAATCAGAAAAAGAGAAAATGGAGAAAAAATTATAGACCAATTTCCCTCATGAATATAGATGCAAAATTTTTAATAAAATATTAGCAAAAGACTACAGCACCTTATCATGAGAATAATACACTTTGATTAGGTAGGATTTATTCCAGGAATGCAAGGGTGATTCAATATTAGGAAAACTATCAGCACAATTGATTATATCAACAAACAAAACTATTAGAATGCATATGCATATTTCAATAAATACAGAAAAAGCTTTTGACAACATACAACATACATTCCTATTAAAAACACTACAAAGTATAGGAATAAATGGACTTCCTTAAAACTATAATTAGTATCTATCTAAAACCAGCAGTAAGTGTCACATGTAATGGGGATAAGCTAAAAGCATTTCCAGTAAGATCAGGGGTGAAACAAGGATGTCCATTATCACCCGCTCTTATTCAATTTGGTACTGGAAATGTTAGCAGTAGCAATAAGAGAAGAAAAAGAAATTGAAGGAATCAAATTAGGTAAAGAAGAGATTAATCTATCACTCTGAAAATGATATGATGATATACTTAGAGAATCCCAGAGAATCAAGCAAAAAACTACTTGAGACAATAAATAGGTTTGGCTAAAGTTGCAGGATATACAATAAACCCACAAAAATCCTTGGCATTCTGATATATTTCTAATGAAATCCAACAGCAAGAGATTAAAAGAGAAATTCCATTTAAATCTACTGTAGGCATCATAAAATATTTGGGTATCTGCCTGCCAAAACAATTGCAGGACCTATATGAACACAATTATAAAACACTTTTCACACAAAAAAGTCAGATCTAACTAATTGGAAAAACATCAGCTGCTCATGGCTAGGTCAAGCTAACATAATAATAATGACATTTTAACCTAAATTAAATTACATATTTAGTGCCCGACCAATCAATCTACCAAAAAATTCATTTGGAAGATCAAAAGGTCCAGAAATCAAGGGAATCGATGAAAAGAAATGCTAGGGAAGGTTGCCGAGCCATACCAGACTTTAATCTGTATTATAAAGCAGCAGTCATCCAAACTACTTGGTACTGGCTGAAGAATAGAGTAGTGGATGATTGGAATAGATTAGGAACATGAGACATAGCAGTTAATGACTATAGTTATCTACTGTTTGATAAACCCAGAGACCCCAGTTTTGGGGATAAGAACTCACTATTTGACAAAAACTCTTGGGAAAACTGGAATATAATATGGTAGAAACTGAGCAAAGACCAGTATCTTATATGGTGTACCAAAACCAAGTCAAAATGGGTGCACAATTTAGGTATAAATATTGATACTATAAGCAGTATGGGAGAGCAAATAACATTTTACCTGTCAGATTTATAGAGAAGGGAAGATTTTATGACCATACAAGAGTTAGAGAGGATTATGAAATGAAAAATGGATAATTTTGATTACACTAAATTGAAGTTTCTGTACAAATAAAGCCAATGTAACTAAGATTAAGAAGAAAGTAGAAAATTAGTAATGAATTTTTCATAACCAATGTCTCTGATAAAAGCTTCATTTCTAAAATGTAAGAGAATTGAATCAAATCTATAAGAATACAAGTCATTCCCCAATTGACAAATGGTCAAAGGATATGAACAGGCAGTTTTGAAAGGAAGAAATTAAAGATATTTATAAGCATATGAAAAAATTCTCTAAATTAGTATTGATTAGAGAAATGCAAATCTAAACAACTCTGAGGTACCATATCTTGCCATTAAATTGACTAAGATAACAAAACAGAAAAATGATAGGTGCTGGAGAGGATCCTGAAAAATTTGAACACTAATGCATTGTTGGTGGAGTTGTGAACTAATTAACCATTCTGGAGAGCAATCTGGAACTATGCCCAAAGGGCCATAAATAAGTGCATACACTTTGAAACAGCAATACCACTTCTAGGGTTATATCTCAAAGAGATCATAGAAGTGGGAAAATATCCCTATGTACAAATATATTAATATCAGCTCTTTTTGTGGTGGCAAAGAATTGGAATTCAAGGGGAATATCCATCAATTGCAGAATGGCTGAACAAGTTGTAATATATGAATGTAATGAAATACTATTGTGCTGTAATAAATGAGGAGCAGAAAGACTTATAATAACCTGGAGAGACTTATATAAAATGATGTTGAGTGCGAACAACAGAACCAGGAGAAGTTCGTACACAATTACAGACACAATGTATGTGTGATGACTAACTTTGATAGACTGGGCTCTTCTCAGCAACGTAAGGTTGTATTACAACTCCAAAAGACTCATGATGGAAAGAGCTATCCACATCCAGAAAAAGAATTATAGGCTCTGAATGCAGACTGAAGCAAACTACTTGCTCTTTCTTTTTTTTTTTTATTCCTCTTTCTCATTGTTCATTCCATTGGTTGTAATCCTATTTTACAACCTGACTAATATTAAATGCAAAGGCATTTGTAGATCCTATATTTGATTGCATGCTGCCATGGAGGGGGCCAGAGGGAGGAGGAGAGGAAGGGGGAGAAAATTTGAAACTCAAGGGATTGTAAAACTGAATGTTGTGTACTAAAAGTAAATTTAAAAAATTATTAAAAAAAACCAAACAGTCCTACACTTGGAACTCATAAGAAACTTCTACCACTTACACCTTTGTATGATGAAGGCTATACCTCTGAGCTTCAGTTTCTTCATCCATAAAACAGAGCCCAAAGGTCTAGTGTTTTAAATTGGCATGCAGATAATTAAATCTCACCTAGTTGTTTTAATGTAAGAATTTTGTAATGAAAAATACTTTTTAAAATAAAAATCTGCTAGAATATAGTTTAATATGCATCTATATAGGTTTATATATATATGTATATATTCCACATATACATTTTTTATCTAAATATTAGGTGGACCATAGTGTAGTAGCTAGAGAGCTGACTCTAGAGCCATGTACCATGATTTCAAGTCCTCCTCCATTCAACTTTTCCTGGGAAAGGCATTTAATCTGTTTTATGTAGGACTCTAAGACAACAAATTACACGGAAAGTACTGACTTGAGTTAGTAGGCATTTCCTCATTCAAGGTTTCCTTAGGCCAGTGAAATCACAGGTGTAGTCCCTTTCCCTAAAGCATGCAAAATAATATGTGAGCTACATTAAGAAAAAAAAATGTGAAAAGAAGCAGAAAGGAAACTTGCATTTATGAAATATTGGTGAAGTTCAAGTATGAAGAAATAGTTTTCAAATAAAATATGAAATGGATACAAATTGCTAGGAGGATCAAATAGAGAACTTAGAAAATATATGTGGGGACAAAGGAATGTCTGAGGCTACTAGGAATTAGATTACCTTAGTAATTGTTTAATTTTAATGTAACTGTGTTTAGAGTTTTGAGAAGTTAAAACTCTCAGTGTTGCAAATCAAATAACTATTTGGAGGCTACAGGGAAATTAAATAAGGCTTATTGTTTCATAAATAACAGGAAGGTGAATTTCATGAGATTCACCTCCTTAGGAAAAGATGATTCACTGACCACCAGGAGGTTCTGAGCTTAGACATGAATAATAGTGAAGAACCTAGCAGGAAAGTTGAAGAAACCAGCAGGAGAAAAGGTAAAAGGAATAGCTAAGAAAGGTTTAGTTACCACTGTTGTTTTTGCTTTGTTTTCAAAGAAGATCAATGACATTACAAATGAGAGATGTTTTGATCTCAACATGAATGCTGTTTGTGAGGTAGATTGTGCAAATTGGTAGCCTCACTCTCTGTACCAGAGTCATCAAAGTCTAATGGCAAGGCAGAAGACATGACAACTGGCAATGGCCCAGGATGCAATGGAAGACCTTGGCTTCCTCAGTGTCTTACCAAGCTACCAAGCTCTAATCACTCTACAGAGCTTGTTTCAACTCTATTAAGGGCCATTGGAACAAATTTATCCCATCTTCCCATTCTACTGGAAATTTTCATGTGCTTGGGGGTAGTCATTCCCCAACTCACCAAAGAGGTTAAAGTCTGTTGTCTACAGGCTCCTAACTGAAGAAAACATTGTTCTGAAGACTAAGTGAAGAAAAAGCTAGGCTATTTTTCTTTAGAAGGGAACTCATTTATTGTACTTTTCAACATCATCAGCGCTACTTCTAAGTGGTATCTGTTTGCTCTTTTCTGTCACTTTTGCTGTTAGAGGGAAAAGCAGATAAAGACAGACTTTGCTATGAATATTGCTTCACTATATGAAGGTAATGATAACTGATGGGGTAAAAAAGAATTTTCTTGTATATAGAGTCAGATAGGCTTGTTTGAATTGTCCAAATCACTGCAGTTTCTGACTTAAGAATGGAATTGGGGGAGTGGCGGAGCAAATATGGCAGAACTTGTTTGAGCTCCTTCTCCAACCACCTCTAATACTTGTAAAAGAAATGACTCTAAACAAATTTTAGAGCTACAGAACCCACAAAATGACACAGAGAAAGAAATCTCCCACTGAAGGCAGCCTGGCAGGCCAACAGGTAGGGTCTATCACACTAAGCTGGGAGCTGAGCACAGTCCTATGTGAGCCTTGCTGGCCCAGACTGGCCAGAGCAGACTTCAGGAGAGTGAATCACTGGCAGCTATGATGGTTTCCAGACTTCTCAACCTATAAATGCCAAAGAGAAAGTAAAAGGTCAGTAGGGAATTTTCTTGGAATTTAGTGGGAGAAGAGCAGGATCTGGCCTTTGCCTCCAGGACAACAGAGGTAGAGGTGGTTCAGAGACTGCAGCTGCTGCTGCATGGTTGCCCCCAGAGGTCCTGGCCTGCAGATCATAGGAGGACCAATTGACCATTCAGAGGGTAATCATTCTTGCTTTTACCTGATTGGTTCTGGGTCACAGTCTTGGGTAGTGGTCCTGGGGTGGGAAACACTATTGTGCCAGAGCTTCTGGTGGCTGTATAGAGGGCACCTTCCCCATAGCTCTGACAACAGCTCTGAAAATAGCTGCAAAAAATGCCCAGAAATCTGGAACATAGTTCTCTCTACTCTGTTAGCAAAGTTCTGCTGTGGCAAAGAACTCAAAAGTCAAGTAATTGACTGGCAAGATGAGAAAACAGAGGCAGGGCAACCAAAACATAGAACCTTTTTTCAGGACAAAGAGGATAAAAACATGGAACCAGAAGAAAACAATCAAGTCACAACTCTTGCATCAAAAGCCTCCAAGAAAAATATGAAATGTTTACAGGCCATGGAGGAAAACAAAAAAAAAAATGAAAATCAGGTAAGAGAAGTATAGGAAAAATTGGGAAGACAAATGAGAATGACGTAAGAAAATCATGACAAATGTAATGGTAATGTAATTTGGAGATGTCCCTGAATTGACTTGGCTTTTGAGTTGAGTGTTAAGACCCATAGCTTATGAATCCCACTTGTGGGATGGACTTGTTGACGTGAAGAGAGGGGGCTAACCTGGGAGGAGCCATGAATGGAAAGAAAGGCTCAAGCCCAGAGAAGGCCAGAAGAAGAAGTACTTTTGGGAGAGCAGTGTCCAGCATCATGAAGCCTGAGTTGCTGTTGAGAGTCCATTGGAGCTGCCCAGGACTTTTGAGGACTGCCACCTAGAGCTGCTGAGAACTGAGGAGGTATGGCAGTGATGTTGTTTTACCAGATTCACCTAATGGTGGACAGTGCTGCTGTTGCTCCTGGAACTTGGCTGTTGGTGCGGAAGCCCTGAAGAAGGACTTTCTTGATGTATGTTCACAGAAATCCTGGAAGGGGGCCTTGCTGATACTTTCAGAGGTTCTGGGATTGTTCTACAGGCAGAGGGTGACTTGATGAGAACACTGGCTTTGTTAAGCCTCGTCTCCCCAGGAACTGAGATTGCTGTGGGCTTGTCTCAAGTGAAGAAGAAAGAAGGGCCCTTCCTTAGCCTTTCCATGCTGAGATGTTATCTTGACCTTGTTATGGTTTAAGGGTGGATAGCCTTTTGTGCTCTCCTGCTCCCTTTTTAGAAAGTGCTTGTTGTTAATGGATAGTATTGTAATTACTTTGAGTCCAGGGGTGGGAAATCTTTGGCCTTTTTGTGAGTGTACTTTGTTTATGATTGGAAACTGATCTCCATTTGAGAGGAGACTTTGACTGACTAAAAGACTGTACTGTCTAGGGGGGGTGTAGTCTGATTTCCATTTGAGAAGAGACTTAAATGAATATGCCTTCTAGGGGTGGAGTAGTCTGATCTCCATTTGAGAAGAGACTGATTAAAAGCATGTATCCTCTAGGGATGGAGTAGTACCTGGACTGAATGAAGAACTTACTAGTGAAATGTTTGAGTTATACTGTATTTTGACTTTCTCTGTTCTGTGAATGTTTGCTGAATAAATGGGGTTTGCTATGCTGGTAATCTGAACCTTGGAAGTTGCCTTTGCTTGGCATTACAACAAGTAAGTCAACAGCCTGATAAAGGAGACCCAAAAATACTGAAGAAAAAAACACCTTAAAAAAAACTAACTCAAATGGCAAAAAAGGCCAAAAAAAATGGGGAGAAGAATGCCTTAAAAAGCTGAATTAGCCAGATGGAAAAGAAATTTCAAAGGAGCAAATGGAAGCTAATGACTTCATGAGAAATCAAGATACTATAAAACAGATCTAAACAAATTGAAAAATAGAAGAAATATCTCACTGGAAAAATCACTGATGTGAAAAATAGATCCAGGAGAAGTAATAAAAAATTATTAGAGTACCTGAAAGCCATGATCAAAAAAAGAGCCTAGAAATAATCCTTCAAGAAATTCTCAAGGAAAGTTGCCTTTATATTCTAGAACCAGAGGGTAAAATAGAAATTTAAAGAATTCACTGATCACCTCTTGAAAAAGATCCCCAAAAGAAAACTATTCCAGAATTCCTAGGTCAAGGAGAGAATATTGTAAACTGTCAGGAAGAAACAATTTGAGTATTATGGAAACACAATCAGGATAACACAAGATCTAGCAACTTCTACACTAAGGGATAAAAGGTCTTGGAATACGATATTCCAGAGGTCAAAGGAGCTAGGATTAAAACCAAGAATAACCTACCCAGCAAGACTGAGTATAATGTTTCAGGGGAAAATATGGTTATTCAATGAAATAGAGGACTTTAAAATATTCTTGATGAAAAACAACAACAACAGAGCTGAACAGAAAATTGGACTTTCAAATACTAGAAGCAAGAGAAGCATGAGAAGGTAAACAGGAAAAAGAAATCAAAAGGAACCTATTAAAGTTGAACTATTTACATTCCTACATGGAAAAATGATAATTATAACTCATGAGACTTTTCTCAATATGAGGATGGCTGAAGGGAATATATATGTATATGTATACATAGAGGGCACAGGATGAGTTTAATATGAAGGGATGATATCTAAAAAATAAAATTAAGAGGTAAGAAGAATTTATTGGGAGAAGAAGAAAGAGAGCAATAGATTAGGGCAAATTATCTCATATAAAAGAGGCAAGAGAAAACTGTTACAATGGAAGGGAAGAGCAGGAAGGTGAAAGGGAATGGGTCAACCATACTCTCATTGATTTAGGCTTAAGGAGGGAATAACATACACACTCAACTGGGTATCTTACCCTACAGGAGAGTAGGGGGGAAGGGGAAAAGAGGGGGGATGATAGAAGGTAGGGCAGATTGGGGGAGTGGGTAATTAGAAGCAAAACACTTTTGAAAAGCGACAGGATCAAAGGAGAAAATAGCATAAGTGAGGGGTAGGGAGATAGGATGGAGGGAAATGTAGTTAGTCTTTCACAATATAACTGCTTGTAATGCCAAGCAAAGGCAAGGTTCGAAATACCAGCATAACAAACTCCTCGTTTTCAGCAATCTCTGTTCTTGGGGAGACAAAGCCTAACAAAGCTACAATATGCATTATCAGTGTCCTCATTAATTCACTCTCTGCCTGCAGACCAGTCCCAGAAGCCCTGAAAACATCCACAAGACCCTCTTCCAGGCTTTGTGTGAATATACAACAAGAAAATCCTCCTTCAGGGCTTCTGAACCAACAGCAAGTTCCATGGACCTCTGTAATAGCAGCACTGTCCTTCACCAGCAGACAAATCTGGCAAAACAATATCAAAACAGCAGACAAAATACCAGCATCATAGCCATGCCTCCTCAGTTCTCAGCAGCTTTGGGAGGTGTTTCTCAGAAGTCCTGGGCAGCTTGAACTGGCCCTCAGCAGTCTTTCTCTCCACAGCTCTTGCCCCCTGCAACTTTCCTCTTTTTTCATCCGAGATACTGCTTCCCAAAAGTTCTTCTGGCCTCCTCTGCTTTGGCCTTCTCTCTTCTTGGGCCTCTCTCTAAATCCATAGCACCAGCTCTTCCAAGTTCATCCCTCTCTCTTCATGTCAACAAGTCCATTCCATAAGTGGGATTCACAAACTCTGGGTTTCAACACTCAACCCCAAAACCGAGCCAGTACAGGGGGATCTTTAAATTCCATTACCATTACACTGCTATGGAAATGTTTCTGCATAACTACATGTACAACCCATATTTAATTGCTTGTCTTCCCAGTGGAGGTGGTTGAGGAGGGAAGAAGGGAAAGAATCTGAAAATCAAAGTTTTAAAAACAAATGTTAAAAAATATTTTTACATGCAAATGGTAAATAAGATATACAGTCACTGGAGTATAGAAATCCATCTTTCCCAACTAGAAAGTTACGGGGGATAGTGGAGGGTTTAAGAGAGAACAGTTTGGGGAAGGGGTAGGTAATCAGTAGGCTCACTATCTTGGAATGAGTGGTAGGGGAGAGATGGGAAGAAAAATTTCAACTCAAAATCTTGTGTAAATGAATGTTGAAAACTAAAAATAAATTTTTTTCAAAAGGAATTTTTAATCATTACAATAAGGTAACACTTCCTTAGCAGGCTTTTAAGGGTGGTTGTGACTTTTACAGTTGCTTGGGACATCATTACTTCAACAGCAGAGAAACAGATTCACCTATCAGAAGAATTATGGGGACCAGAAATGAAGCAGTTAGTGGCATTTTATGATGGAGAATATTTATGGAGGGACCAAGAACATGAAGGTCTATAGGTGAGAGTTGTGATTCATCTTAAATAATCAGAATCTGAATGCATTATATTATCCCAGTTATATGTGTGTGTGTGTGTATATACATATACACACGTATATATGTATGTGTTTATACATATATACAGATACACACATACATATATACATGTGTGTATGTACACATGTGTATATAGATAAATGCTAAATGATCTAATAAAATGTTTGCTAAAGAATATTTTAAAAGATTTATCATCATTATCATGATAGCTAATACTTATAGAGTGCTTCCTGAGTGCCAGTTACTATGCTAAGCACTCTACAAATATTATCTGTTGAACCTCACAATAACCCTGGGAGGGAGGTGCTATTATTATCATCCCCATTTTACAGATGAAGAAACTGAGGCAAATGGAGGGTAAATTACTTGCCAAGGGTCACACAACTAGTAAATATCTGGGGCTGACTTTAAATTCATATCTTCCTTACTCTAAGTCTTCCTGACTGTGGCCTATACAATGCAACACCTAGCTATTAACTAAATTATGAACAAACCAAACATTTCAGGATTAAAAAAAGAATGAAAAGGAGGATTGTATATCAAACTTTAAACTGTTATATCTTGTTTGTTTTTTAAAGACTATGTGTCACTGGTTTGTTTTTTAAAGACTATATGTTACGTTGAAAACAGTAGTAACAGAGGTCACTAGGTGGTGCAATCAATAGAACACTGGCCTTGGAGTCAGAAGGATCTGAGTTCAAATCCGGCCTCAGACACTTAACCCCAAAAACTAGCCGTGTGACCTTGGGCAAGTCACTTAACCCCAACTGCCCTCCAAAAACAACAACAACAACAAAGAAAACAGTAGTAACAGAATTTCCTTATCCATGGCCCTTTTTGATCTTCATTTTTTTGTCCATGTACTTAAAAAAACCATTTTATTGATGTTCTTTCTTTTTCTGGTAGGAGAGGTATCTCTACTATTAAACAGTAACTTATCCCACCTTCACTCACCAGAATAGAAGTTCTTCCTTATAATAATTTGTCTAGAGAGTCATAAATTTATCCTTCTCTATGCCTATAAATATACATATTAGGGTAGATCAACAAGATTGATGCCTCATATGTTTTGGATCTCTGTTTCATCATTAAATCTTTGTGTCTTTCTCTAGTGTTCTACTCTTTCTTAATCCAGAGAGCAAGATATCTAAAGATAATGTTTAACATAAAATGATCTCTTTTAATGAAACCCCCAATATAATCCAAAATAAAAAAAATAGTGTTTCAAACTCAATTCAACTCCCCCTTCCACCATAATTTTTTTTAATGCATTAAATCTGGTTATTTCTCCCAGCTTTAAACCATGTGTTCTTTAGATTTAGTTGTATCCCATTTCCCTTGGCTATGAGTAGTTAATTATAAGAACATTTTCCATGTCTTGAAATATCCCAATACTATTCAGACTAGGGGGTTTCAAGGGGAAAAATATTAAAGAAGGGTGGAGGGAGCACTAGTATCCATGTCTGGTACTTAGATTGTATGAGGAGCCTGGGGTGGCAGTCAGGCAATGGAATGGAGTAGGATAAGGTCATAATTATAGGTAAGGAAAGGGATCTCTTCACAGTTATAATTCAAGCTCTCTCTGTCAGTGGGGCTACTAAGATCAGTCAGGCTCTGACACAGCCATAGTTTGTCGTGGAACCAAAGTGCCAGAATTCAAGATTAATGATAGCCTGGGGAATCAAGTCCTTTTAGAAGATGTTTAAAAAGACAACCTTGGGGAGCCTTCTCTGGACTTTCCAAAGTTTTCTTCCAGACTGAAAATAAATAGCTAACTTGAAAGTATTTATTCTCTACCAAACGTTTAGGACGCAAGTATAAAATATATAAATGATCCAGACAGATGATGTCTGGTCTTATTTTGTAGCTAATTTGATAACTCATTAATTTATGTTTGTTTGTTTGTTGTTGACAGCATCTACATCATCTCCAGCAAAGCTAAGTGCCTTTTTGTGTTTGTTTTCAATTGTCCTTCACTGCAATTCGCTTCATCTTGTTTTGTAGAGAAATTTTACCTGGCATCATATGCAAGATGGAATTGTGTGAAGACATTCTCATGATGATAAGTGCAGACTCTTGTGCTACCACAGTTTTGGCTGGTCTAGTTAAATTAAAGCATGGTACTAGTGAAGCCAAGATAATTAATGTGATTTCCATGGGGATAGTTCCTGTCACCCACAGGAAAATTCTATTCCACCTACTGGGGACCCTTCGGCCAGCCATCAGATAGATGATAAAAAGAAACATTTATATAATACTCGATAGGTCCTTACATATATTACCTTTCTTGATCCCAAAATAACCCAGCAACTTAGGGATTACACAAAGTCGTTTGTGCAGTATGGTACATTAGGAAAAATGTTGGAATAGGAGTCACAGCACTTGAGTTCAAGTTCACATTTTGACATTTTCTAGCTATGCAACTCTGGGTACATCATTGTAAGTCTTTAATACTCTTCTAATATTAACATTACCCTCTAATCTTCACTATCCTTCACCCCATATATTGAATCTTACTTCTTACATCTCCACAACATTTCTCCTATCCAGTAATGTTCCTCTACTATGCACCTAATTTGAATTCAAGCCCCCAACAATTCTCAGTTAGAATATTACAAAGGCCTCCTAATTGACTTCTTGACCTCAGTTCTTTAACCACCATAGTCTGTTATACACTTAGGTGCCAAAACTGATTTTCCTAAGGACCTATCTAATTATTCTCTTATCCAATAAACTATAATTGCTCAGTACAGTCTCCAGGAAGAAATGGACTTCTTTGTTCAGATTGTTCATATCCTGGACCTAAGCTCTCATTCTATCCATATTTTATAGTGTGTTACTCCCTTTCCACATTGTTTAATTTACATTTTACATTTTCTGTTTCTCATATATCACTCTCCATCTCTCCTATCAGGATCTTGACCCTCATGTCTTAAATGTGTGCCCACTTCAACAAATCCCTCCCTTCAAAATGTGGCACATAAAGTCCAGATGATAGTCCAGCTGTTAGTACCCTCCCTCCCTAACTACCTTGTATCTAACTGCTTTGCATGTATTTGCATTTTTTCTGCATATACTTAGATGTACACTTTTTATCCAGATAGACCATAAGCTCCAAGAGAACAGGGATTTTCTGTTTCTTTGTATTTGTATTGCCAGCATTTATCACAATTTCTGGAATGTAGTAGTTACTTACAAAATATTTGTAATTTTTATGATGTGAAAATTTCAGTTTGTTTATCCTTAAACTGGGAATAGCTAATGATACTTAAATTACATAGCCCAAAGGATTGTTGGCAGAAAAGTACTTTCCAGAAACAAGCTACAATGAAAAACATACAATATTATAAAATGTGAGTTGTTACCATCCCCATTTTATCATGGCTCAGTGATTTGCACAAGGTTATATAATGAGTAAGTGACAGAGACAGGACCTAAATCAGGTTTTTAGATTCCAATTCCAGTGTCCCTTATGCTTTATGAAGTAATATTTCATTGATTGTGGTCATTTCTAACAATGGGAATTCAAGGGGAGAATGACAGAATCTCAGAATCAGAATGGAACTCAGACATCATCTTAGCACAAGCCATAAATAAACAGAACTACCCATTGTAACATCCCTCAAAATTCATCATTCAGGCTCCACTTGAAGACTATGCATAAAGGGAAGCTTAAGCAAGTCTGTTGCATTTTGAAACAACTTCAGTTGGTAACATGTTTTTATTCATATTAAGCAAACTCTGCCTAACTTCAAATTTATCCAGTGCACAAGACTAGACTATTCCACAGCAAAAATGAAAAGCTATAATGAGTCACATAAGTAAAAGAACAAAAATTACTTTATTCAACTCTTTTTAAACAGGAGAGGCATTTTACTATATTGTATAAATAAAACTTTTTAAAAGGATCACTAATACAAAAGGAATCTGTCTACAGCTAAGGAATGTCATACGCTGAAAACAGACATGTAAATAGTCTCTTCTCCTATAACTTTAAGACACATGCAAATTGTCTCAAGCATTGTATTATCTTTGTGCTGAATCTTCTTTCTCATTTTATGTGCCCCTTCACCTCAACATTTAAGGCATTTCCATTTTCTGAAGTATTTTAAAGTTAAGTAAGTTATGTACAGGACATAAATGGTACGGAACAATCCCATTTCTGCTACTGGGCAAAAACCCCAATATGTGTGTCCTGATTAATGATCAGTGCTGCTCAACATTTTATTGTATGGACTCTGTGAAATGGTTTTATAGACTGTATTAAGGTTCAGCACAAGTTGCTACAAGAGATCACATTCCTTCTTCTGTGCCAACTAGGAGTTCTTTAGAAGAACTGAGAAGTACACAAGGGTTAAATGACAAAGAATAGGATGTTCCCTCCTTTTCAAAAATGATATATAGATGTAGATATAGTTAGATTGATATAAATAGATACACATACATACAAACATAGATTTACACATATGTGACATATACACATACATACTACTTATATACGTTTCATATACATTATACTTATAAGCCTACATGTACATAGATATACACATATATACAGATATGTGTATATATGTCTATGTGTGCATATATACATATGTGTATATATATGTATATATATACATATATATACACACATTTATATGTATATTTGGTGTCTCCCCATCTCTCAAGCTGGAAGTGCACTGACAACTTATGTTTCAATATCTCAGTCTCACTGATGGGGATGGACACTTCGACTTTATCCAATTCATCTCCCTCAAGGTATTTTACTGGTTCCTACCCCCAGTGGCTCACAATATTGGTGTTTTATTTAGTGCAGATAACCAACCAGCTTTAATCCCACTACATTTCAGAACTTTAGGGCTCAAGTTGTTACCAGTCTCAGTCTCCCAGAAGAAGGGATTGCAGATGTGTTTTTGCACATTGATTTTCTTCATTATATTTTAAACTTTCTCTATTATATAATATTTCTATGAAAGCATCACCTGAATTCATTAATTCTGGTTGGTCAAGAATATAATAGAACTTACAAATTTCAGTGATATTGAACTCTTTTACAATGGCTAAAGTTGGTACAGAGACTGACATTCTCCAGGCTAAAGTGGAGGTATGTGGTTACTGTATATCCTAGATTTTCTATTCATATTGTCCAACTTGGGTTGGACTTTTTCCAACTTTTGGAAAAGTGACATGCACTGTGTTACCCTACAAAATGGCATCAACTGATTCTATGAAAACATGACATCATGTAAAACAATATTATTAGGAGCAGTTCTGGAAAAAGAATGTTACTACACCTTCTACATTTCAGCATAGACTTCTTCAACATGGAAGAAAAATGATAAGACCAGTGTAAAACATACTAACCAATCATTGTTATGAATAAAATAACTGTTATAGGCAAGACAATATAAACGTTGGCTTACCAATAATGAGAAAAAAGATACATTTCAATGATAAAACTATTTTCTTTCAAGACTATGCCAGAATCTTACCAGAAAATATCAAAGTGATCTTATAGGAACTTTCCACCTTTGTTAAACTGTAAAACATCTACCCAAAAATTATATTGATACTTTTAAAAAATATTTCAAGATAACCTATAAGGCTTACCACATGGAGGAATGGTGAATATTTATTGATACACTAAAGTAGAATTCTTCAAGAATTAGTGGAATCCACAAATAAAAATGGGCTACTCTAACAAAACTTTGCCCCATATTATAGATCAACAAAGGTTGAGAAGTGCAACTAAGAGATGGAAATTAAAAATAATTCAGTGATCTAGAAACTTGCCTTATTTAAACCCAACTGAAACATATGGGATGTGATTAAAACTATAGTTGAAAAAATGAATTATTTGTCATTAGCACTGACAAATAACACAGGGATTGGTGTGGTTTCACCATGACAAATTCAAGTTCATGTTTCAAAATGAAATAAACTCAATGATAATTAATGTAAAGGAAGTGGTTAGGACAAGAGGGAAAGATATTTCTTTTTTGTTTTCTTTTTTAATTTTTAATTAAATCATTTGTTTTTAGTTTTCAAAGTTCACTTCCATAAGTTTTAAATTTTCTCCTCTCCATCCCCAAGACAGTATGCAATCTAATATGGGCTCTACACATATATTCCTATTAAGCACATTTTTGCATTAGTCATGTTGCATAGAAGAATTATAACCAATGAGAAAAAACATGTGAAAAAAAATAAAACAAAAAAGAAAATAGTCTGCTTCATTCTGACTTCGTAGTTCTTTCTCTGGATATGGATGGCATTTTCCATCATGTGTCCTTTGAAACTGCTTTAGGTCCTTGGATTGTTAAGAAGGGCTACATCTCTCAAAATAAGTCCTCACAGTCTGTGACTTATAGTATACCATGTTCTCCTGGTTCTTCTCCCCTCACTCAGCAACAGTTCATACAAATCTTTTGAGGTTTCTCTGAATTCCAATTGTTCATCATTTGTTATAGCATTATAGTATTCCATTACATTCATGTGCCACAACTTGTTTTGCTATTCCTGAACTGCTGGGCAGCCCATAAATTTCCAGTTCTTGGCCACCACCAAAAAGAGGTGATATAAATATTTTTGTACTTATGGGTCCTTTTAATATTTTTGTGATCTCTTTGGGATACAGCTGAATAAGTGGCATTGCTAGGTCAAAGGGTATGCATATTTTTATAACCCTTTGGATGTAGTTCCAAATTGCTCTCCAGAATGGTTGGATCAGCTCACAGCTCCACCAACAATGAATTAGTGTTCCAACTTTCCCACATCTTCTCCAACATTTATCATTTTCCTGTTTTGTCATATTAGCCAGTCTGATAGTTGTGATGTGGTATCTCTGAGTTGTTTTGATTTGTATCTCTCTAAGCAATAGTGATTTAGAGTATTTTTTCATATGCTTATAAATATCTTTAATTTTTTCCTCTGAAAATTGCCTGTTCATATCTTTGACCATTTATCAATTGGGGAATCACTTGTATTCTTGTAAATTTAACTAAATTTCTCTCTCCCTCTCTCTCTCTCTCTTTCTCTCCCTCTCTCTCTCTTTCTCTCCCTCCCTGTCCCTGTCCCTCCCTCCCTCCCTCTATTCCTCTCACTCTCGCTCTGCTTTTCAGAAGGGGGGGGAAGGCAGGGCAATTGAGGTTGTGATTTGCCCAAGGTCACACAGCTAGGAAGTGTTAAGTGTTTGACTCCTGACTCTAGGGCCAGTGTTCTATTCACTGCACCAGCTAGCCACCCCTCAATTCTCTATATATTTTAAAAATTATGCTTTTATCAGAGACACTGGGTGTAAAAAGAAAAAAAAATCTTTCCCAGTTTTCTGCTTCCCTCCTAATCTTGTTTGCTTTGGCTTTGTGCAAAAACTTTTCAATTTAATGTAATCAAAATCATCTATTTTGCATTTCATAATGTTCTCTGTCTCATTTGGTCATAAATTCCTCCATTCTTCATAAATCTGACAGATAAATTATTACTTGCTTGCCTAATTTGTTTATAGTATGAGCTTTTATACCTAGGTTGCATACCCATTTGGACATTATTCTGGGATGTGGTTTCAGACATTGAACTATGCCCAGTTTCTTTCATACTTTCATTTCATTCTTTCTAGTTTTCCTAGCAGTTCTTTTCAAACAGTCATTTCTTATCCTAGAAGCTGGGGTCTTTGGAATTATCAAACAGTAGATAGCCATAATCATTGACTTCTGTGTCATATGTACATACGTAATCTATTCCACTGCTCTACCTCTCTATTTCTTAGGCACTATCAAGTAATTTTGATGATTGCTGCTTTATAATATAATTTAATATCTGGTATGGTTAATTCCAGAGGAAAATCTGGAACTATGCCCAAAGAGCTATAAATAATTGCATACCCTTTGACCTAGCAATATATCTTCTAAGGCTGTACCTTAAAAGAATCATAGAAGTGGGAGGTAGACCTGTATGTACAAAAATATTTGTAGCAACTCTTTTTGTGATGGCAAAAAATTGGAAATTAAGAAAATGCCCATCAATTGGGGAATGGCTAAACAAGTTGTGATATATGAATGTAATGGAATATTACTGTGCTATAAGAAATGAGAAGATAAACTTCATATTTACCTGGAGAGGCTTATACAAACTGATGCTGAGTGAGAAGAGCAGAACCAGGAGAAATCTGTACACAATTACAGAAACAATGTATGTGTGACAACCAGTTTTGATAGACTGCACTCTTCTCAGCAGTGCAAGGTTATAAGACAACTCCAAAAGACTCATGTTGGAAATAGATGTCTACATTCATAGAAAGAACTAGAAAGATCTAAAAAGAACAGAGTTTAAAAGCAGATTGAAGCTAACTACTTGCTCTCTTTCTTTTTCTTATTTGGTTTTGTTTCCTCTTTGCCATTCATTCTATTAGTTAGAATCCTTCTTTATAACCTGACTAATGTCTATTGTGAAAGTATTTGCATATCCTATACTTGATTGTGTGCCACCATGGGGGGGGGGAGATTGGAGGGGGGTGAAGAAAATTTGAAACTCAAGGGATTGTGGAACCTAATCTTGCAAACTAAGAGTAAATAAATCAATTTAAAAATGAAAAAGGTCCCCAAAAAACTTAACAAACAAATTAATAAAGACAAAAAAAGAATTAAAAAAAGAAAGTAGAAAAAATAACATCTCATACGGTTAGACCACCATTCCTATCATTTTTCATTAATTCCCTTGATATTCTTGGCCTGTTGTTCCTACAGATGGATTTTGATTTTTTTCTACCTCTAAAAATAATTGTTGGTAGTTTTATTGATATGGCACTGAATTAGTAAATTAATTTAGGGAGAATTGTCATTTTTATTATATTAGTTCAGCCTACTAACAAGCACCTGATGGTTTTTCCCCAGTTATTTACATATGACTTAATTTGTGTAAAAAAGTTTTACAATTGTGTTCATACAGTCCCTGGGTTTGTTTTGGCAGGTAAACTCCCAAATATTTTATGATGTCTATAGTCATTTTAAATGGAATTTCTCTTTCTGTCTCTTGCTTTTGGGCTCTGTAGGTAATGTAAAAAAAATGCAGAAAATTTATGTGGTTTATTTTATGTCCTGCAACTTTGCTAAAGTTGTTTATTATTTCAAGTATTTTTTTAACTTGGTTCTCTAGGATTCTCTGACTACATCATCATATTGTCTGCAAAGAATGATAACTTAGTTTCTTTGCCTACTCTACTTCATTTATTTTATTTTTCTTCTCTTATTGCTAAAATTAATATTTCTAGTGCCATATTGAATGACAGTGGTGATAATGGGCATCCTTCTTTAACCCCTGATCTTGTTAGAAATGCATCTAACTTATCTTCATTATGTGTAATGCTTGCTCATGGTTTTAGGTAGATGTTGTTTATCATTTTAAGGAAGGCTCCATTTATTCCTATGCTCTCCAGTGTTTTCAGAAGAAATGCATGTTATATTTTATCAAAAACTTTTGCTGCATCTGTTGAGATAATCATATGGTTTCTGTTAGTTTTGCCATCAATATGATCAATTATGCTGTTAGTTTTCCTAATATTGAACCAGCCCTGCATTTTGGGTATAAATTTTACCTGATCAAAATGTATTATTCTTGTGATAAGTTGTTATAATGGAGATACTTTTATTATAAATTTTTAATTTCTAAGAAGCCATAAGAGCTATTTCATGTCAATAACATTAATTTCCAATTAATTTTAATACCACTGCATTTATACTATACCATTTAATTTTCACTATCACCATTTAAGAAAAATGATGCAAGTATTAAAAGCCATATTTTATAGATAAGGAAATTGAGGTTCTGAGAAGGAAAGTGTTTTGGTTGAGGTCACACAGCAAGTTTTCTTTACACTTACAACTTCCATCTATGTCTCCTGGATGTCTGTCCATTTTTTTTATATGCTGCATTATTTCCGTATCCTAAAAGGGCAATTTATTTTTGTTTAAGCTGAAAGACTTGATTTTTCTTCTTGGTTTACTTTAACTTTCCAAAAGCTTCATCTAATGATTTGATCAGTATATTTGTGGGTATTGAAAATAATTGTATTTTGTTTTAGTTATTTCTCAGTTGTGTCTGACTCTTCGTGACCTTTTTGGGGTTTTCTTGGCAAAGATACTTGGGTGATTTGTCATTTCATTCTCCAGCTCATTTTATAGGTGAGGAAATTGAGGCAAACCAGGCTAAGGGAGCATCAGGGTCATAGAAATAGTATATGTCTGTGGACAGATTTGAAATCTGGTCTTCCTGACTCCAGGCTTAAAATTATGCCACTTAGCTGCCCCTTGAAAATAATGTTTTCATTTTATTAAGGATTTTCCCATCCTGGTCTTTTATAAGTGCCCATGAATCTTTAAAAGTTAGCAAATCAGAATAGTCAGTGCAGTGTTCCTATAGGATAATGTCTGTCCTGTTCTACTGATTACAGTAGAATGGGACTTGTAGGATTGCTGTCCAGATGATGGAAGTCATGACAGTGTTGAACACCACAACTATGGTTTCTGGAAAGAAATTTTAATAGCAAGACTAGCCAACTAACATTCTTTAGAGTAAAGATTCTCCCAGAACAATATAAAAAATCAGAATCTTAGAGGGCAGTTAGGTGGCACAGTGGATAGAATACTGTGCCCGGAATGAGGAAAACTCATCTTTCTGAATTCAAAGCTGGCCTCAGACACTAGCTGTGTGACAATGGACAAGTCACTTAAGCCTGGTTGCCTCAGTTTTCTTGTCTGTGAAATGATCTGGCAAACCATTCTAGTATCTTTGACAGCAAAACTCCAAACAGGGTCATGGAGAATTTTGATAGAAAACTGAAAACAATAGCACTAACAATAGAATTATAATATTCTTCAGAAATTCTCCAGCCAACTCTACTTGCTTCTCCATTGCAGGGGTTGTCTTTATAACATGCCTGAGAAGGGATCATCTGTCTAGTGCTTTAAGACCTCTATTAATACAGATCTCCATGCTCCCTAGATTAAGGACCTCACTATATCCTAAATTAGCTTTTTATATTCTCATATAACCCAATCAAAGCCATAAATAGGGTAGACAGGATTACTTTGACTTTGTCTTGTCACTTATATGACTGTTTCTCCTTGTAATGACCCTCTGACCAATTGTGCCCTGCTTTCTCATAGGTCTTATGTCATATTCCTCTTCTAGCAAGACCTTCTTGCTCATCTTTCCTGGTCCTGGCCTGCTATCTGATAGGCTTAACTGCCATTACAGCCCTCTTCTCCTGTGCTTACCTACCACTCTCCAGGCACCATGACTTCCCACTGTCCTCATTTCCATCTGCTAGGGTGTACACATATCATTGACTTTGCCATAATCTATCTAGACTGAATTTTGCAGGAGATTTGGTAATCCCTTCCTTGGTATGACTGAACTCAACTGGTAGACACTGTGTTTCTTTTTCTTCACAACTGAACTTATTCCCAGTGCCATAATCACTAACTAATGATACTGGATCTAATGCTGGCCATTTAAGAGACTGCTTCCCCAGCAATGTTGCTTGTGGCATAAATCAGAGTAACAGCCAAATTGTAGACTCTAGAGAGGCATAGTAAATAAGCAAAACCATTTTTCAGCTCTTTCATTGTACTGGGCAAGAAGAAACTGGAAGTGAACTTCCAGTCCAATCTTTAGACTGAGTCAGGGTTTGTTTATTCAAGGGAGGTGACTGGGAAGTAGTTCCTTGAGTGGAGGCTAGCTTAAAAAGACAAAAAGAACCAGTGATAAGTAGAGATAAGCAAACAAGTGACCATTGTTATTCATGGAAGGGATTCCATAAAGGCTTGGATCTCTCTCTCCCTCCTCCCTCTTCCCTCCTCCTTTTTCCTTCCTCCCTTCTCCCAGCTCATCCTCCTCCTCCCTTCCCTTTCACTGTCCTCTCCCTCCCTCCCAAATCAAGATCACTCACCCTTTATCATTCAACCACAGGGGAAAGGCAGCCTGGACATTAGTGGAATCAAATCCAACTAATTAATTCCCGGGATATTTTCACTCAGTTTGGAGTAAAGGAAGACAAGCATATAATGGAATTCTCTCCTGGAGGTTATTAATGAGCCACAGCATAGAAATGGACATGGCATTGATGAGATATGGTAATATCAGTAGAGATAAGAATGAACTGTAGGCTGGATTCATTTGAAAGTCTATCAGCAATACACATTTGTCATTGATACATATCTAATAAAGTGTGCATAAAAGACATCTTGATAACTCACTTCCAATAAAGTATTTTTTTTTCAAAAGTATAATGTCTTAACTTATTCTTGTTGAATCTTTCCAAATATAAGTCTGGGAAAATTCTCCAAGAAACTTTTTTGAAGATTGAAGAGAAACCCTCTGGCCTTCTCTTTTGAGACAAGAACTGTGATTTTAATATACTCTGTACATTCATCAGGTTTTTCTAAGAACTGTACAGAGAAATGACCTTTTTATTCTATATACTCTGAAGAGATTTTGGGGGAAAATATGTGTGTATTTATGTGTGTATGTTTGTGTGTGTGCATATCAGTGTCGTTCTCACACAAACAACAGAGAAGGTGCTATGCTTTCTGAGCAAAGCAGAAATGAAACAGGTCAAAGGCAGTGACAAATTTAGGGAATCCACCTTAAAAGTTCGCACAGACTATTTGTTCTCAACCTATGCTTGAGCATTAGGAGCTCATATTGGTCTGATCTGCCACAATCAGACACACTAAAACTTGACTCTACCAAGTGATATCATTTTGGTCTTGTTCAAGAATGAAGGACTACAACCACACGCACACATACACTTGCACACGTGCGTGTATGATATATTCTGTTAGGAGGCTTGGTGAATTAGAGGAGAAAAAGGAAAGTGTGCTTGAAATCAAGTACTCAGCCAATGGAATAGAAGGTTTTTTTTGAAGGAAGACATTTTGATTCAATTTGTCTATTTATCCCAAGTATTCAACACAGTATTTTTAACATTGTTGGTGCTTAACAAATGCTCCTTGTATTGGACTGCCCAAGCTTTGTGGTTTGGCTTCTACACATACTGATTTGCATTCATCCTATGTTAAAAGGTGCTTTATCCCAGTTTGGAGAAACTCCATAAAGCTAGGTTAGGATAAACTGACCCTCTCAGTCCATAGATTTGTATTTCTTATCTCCACTTGGGCTTGATTCCAGAATGATGATCTCCATAGATAACTGGGAAGAGATAATGCCAAAATAAGGGAAATGACCATCAGTTTCAATGCTAGCTTCTAAAAAGCAAATTAAACAACAACAGAAACTAAAACAGAAACAAACCAAATATAGGATGCTGAAAATTTAATTGTAGAAAATTATTTCACATGAAAACAGGCAGATATCACCATGCTTGTCATCTAAAGTCATTCAGAATGCTCCTCTTCCATGATAGCAGCAGCTAGCATTCAGAAAATGTTTTTACAGACTGCTTTGTGTACCACATGCCACCTCTTTCTCATGACCATGTGAAAAACATGCTAAAAGCAGTGTTTAACTCAAATATCAGACAAAAGAATCCAAGCTTTTGTCCAAATCACCCAAATTATAATTGGAAGACCTAAAATTCAAATCTGGATATTTTGTCTCAAAAGACGCTCTTTTTTCTTATATCATAAGTAACTATTCCTTACAGTTTTGTGAGAAATGGTCCACTTGAATGAGAGATCTCCCCAAAATTCAGCTGTGTTGGCTTTCTGAATCTGATTATATTTATATGTCAGTATTTTAACCTGGGGATTGTTTACTGGGTATTCATGGGCTTTGATTTATTTATCTGAGCAAAATTTTCTTTCACTGATGCCCTTTGCTTTTCCATAAGAGACAATAGAAAAACATTAGTCATTTTCACCTTTAAATGATTCCTTGATTATCACCACCTGCACTCCTCCCTTTCTAGTCTTTGCATACCTTATTCCTTCCAGGTACTCTATCTAATCATATTCTTCTACTCACTGCTCCTCATACATGACAATGTCTTGTACCTTTTTGTTGGCTGTTTTCCATTCTTGGAATACTCTCCTTCATCACCAACACCTCTTAGAATGCCTAGATTCCTTCAAGAGTTTGCTAAAATGTTCCTTTCTTCAGGAGTCCTAGTCCCTTCCCCTATAAATTTACCTTCTGTTTACTCTCTATGTATCTTGTAGGTAGCCAATTACTCTTGTGGTATAGTAGAAGACATAGTGTCTTCTGCCATTTTTATATCCTCTCTCTCTCACATAATAAGCATCTAATAAATGCTTTTTGATTGATTTGATAGTTCTTGCCATATAAGTCAGGAAAACAAAAGAAAGTCTCTCATGACTTTTTAAAGAGCTGTATATGGAGCATGAAATAACTAATTGCCAAATCTAAGTAAGAGACTGGAGAGGGCAACTTTGAAGATGCTAGGGGACCTAGAGTTGCTAAGTCCTTTCCTCTCCTTTGGAGATCTGACTCTCTGGCATTACCTTTTCCCAATTAATAAGCCTAAACTATGATTTTCTCTGACTTCTGATTCTGATTTCTAGTGTGCCAAACATCAGTTCTTGTCGTTACATCTGATTCTCTTTAGATTTTGATATTATTTCAAAACTCAGGCTGGCAGCCTCAACATCATACCCATCTGCTCCCTCTGCTTGAAATTTGATTATAACATTATTGAACCTACCTGATCTATCCAGTCAGGGAGACTGTGCAGAAGGGGTCCAAACTCTTGGCTCTCCAATATTTATTGCCCCAGATTGAATGCATCCTTATACTCCTTGAATTCTCAGCTACTCTCGCAGTATATTTAGTTCATTTTTATGAGGCCTGCCTTATGATAAACATTAAGGAATTGCTAGTAACTCACTGACTGGGACAAACATAATAGCATATGTGCAGGTCAAACATTAAGATGAATTCATTTTGGTGACTATGGGAGCCTTGACGAAACACTTCAGGTCTTGAGACACAAATGCATGTTGGGGAGAGTCTCAGGACATGACCTCATGGAAAGAAGGAACTCGAGATACCCCTACTAAATGAAGGAAACATAGAAAGGCGAAATGAGGGAGGAGCACATCTGAGTTACTTCCACATGCCAGGGTAGGGGGTGGGAAGGTGGGAATGGAAGCATCAGAGAGGGAGGTGGATCATCTGGTAGCTTACTATTTTAGGTAATTATTTTTACTAAACTAGCTGCTAAACTCAATTCTTTCTCTCTCACTGTCAGCACCCTCTAAGATTGAGGGTCCATAGGCAAAATTCCTGTTATACTTAGTTAAAACTCTGAAGAACCATTGAACATGGAATAGTTATAAGAGAAATAACGTAAAAGTATTAACTAGTAGGATTTTTTTTAGACCATCCCTAGAAAGCCATTTTGCAAAAAGGAAAACTGAGGTTTATATAAAAAGACTTGTCAAGTGACTTTAAATTGGTACTTGAATCATTTATTTTGAACCTCCAGTCTAGAATTCTTTTTCCTGCATTATTCTGTTTCATTATCAACTCATATACCAAATCAGATTTGGATAAACTAGAAAATGGTGCCAATAATGATAAATTGCCTCCTGCCTTCCAGTCATAGCTGGACACTTAGTCATACAGGGAAGTTCAATTGACCAGATTACTTGCCAGGCCTCACTCCTCCCAGGTTGGGTGCTGGCCAGAAATCCAAAGTTCTTTTTGTCCCTTTTGATTAGAAGTGAGAAGGATTATTTTTGTACCATCAAACGGAAATGATGTTTCAAACATCAATCAGTTGAAAACCAAACTTTGGAGCTCACCCAAAACCAAAGCAGGCAGTTAGCTCAGCAATTGCCTTATTTCCAGAAGTTCTGCATTAAACTCAAATGTTATTTGAGGTTCACTGCCATTCAGATTAAATTGACATTTAAAAAGAAAATATGCATTCTTCCCTAACCTTTAGAAATAACATAGGATTTAGACATTTCAATCGTGTTTCTTTCCCCTTACTTGTGTTTCTTATCAGTTTATTCAGTGCCCAAACAATTATTTCTTAACCTCTGATAGGAAGTGATGAGCTGGTCCAAGAGCAGGGACTATTAGAGATGCTTCAGTAAAGCAATAGAACAACTGAGTGCATTTCATCCCATTTCCTCTGTAATTGTCTTTGTTAGGGATTTTGAAAATCAATTAAAATGGTGAAATGTGTGGAGGCTTTTGGATTGCTCTTAAATAAGACAGAAGTTACTATTAGTGAAAGGGCAGACACCACTTCAAGGATGTTTTCTAGTTGTGTTACCTGAACTTTGACCTGGGACTGCATTTTGAATTCACCTTCCTTCCTTTAGATAGACAACTCTTCTATTTCAATGCAATTCAATTCAACTGACATTTCTTATGCACATTCTATGTGTAAGGCATCCTGGTAATTGGATTACAAAAAATACTAATTATATTAATACTGATAATAATGACAATGATAATAGGCAACACTTGTGCTTATTAGGTGTGAAGAACTGTGTGCAAAGTACTTCATGATTAGTATTATTTAATCTGCTCCTCAATGCTGAGAGGTAGGTACTATTATTATTCCCATTTTATAGGTAAGGAATCCAAGTCAAATAGAGATTGAGTGACTTTCCAAGTTCCCTATATCTCATAAGAGTCTGAGACTGAATTTGAACTCTGGTTTTCTTGTCTCCATGTCTGGTGTTCTATTCATTGCCCCTACTCACAGACCCCAAGGAATTTAGATTTTACTAGTCCAAGAAGAAGGAGAGAGTTAATATCTATACAGATATGCAAATACAATAAAAAGAGAACACTGAAATTCAGAGGGTGGACAAAGGAGAGCATTGTCTAGACAATTCATCTATCATTATGTGACCCAGATGGAGGGAGCTGGGAGGTACCTCTTCATTTAACATAGTACTCCTTGATTCTTCTTGAGCAAAGGTTAAATTGACTTCAAAAAGGAATTGATCTAAGATAGAGAACTGAATGTTTCCTAGCTAAAAAGAAGTGATAGGGATATATAGCAATGGTTTTCTGGAAATGTTTAACACCTGCTTTTATATACACATACACATACATATATACATACATATCCATACAAATACCTGTCTACACATGTGTGTATGTATGTATATATCAAGCATACTTTTAAGTTTTACATGAATTATTAATATTTTCTCCCTTAGTTAAGTTTAGGTGATCAATAAAACAATAAATCAAGCCCTAATTTATAGTATTTGCCTAATTCTGATTTGTAAATCCTTACTTAAAGTTTACAATTGGCTGTCACAAGCCAATTCAAACTAGCTCCAACACACCTTTAGATAGAAGGCTGATATATAGACACTGGACAGGTACAATGGACCTAAAGTAATAAACTGGTCATTCTACCATCCACACAAACTGAGAGAGATGGTAGATTGAGTGAAGCACCAAGGAAATATGAGTATTAATAAAATAAATTTGAAGAAAATACATTTTAATAAATGCAATGGATTTAAATTCAAACTAGTTTGGGAAGAAAGTCATTTGCTATTAAGAAGATAAGGAGAGGTTTTATGTAGAAGGTACACTTAAGATGAATTTTTAAATAAGCAAGACAGAAGTAATAAAAAGGCATTTTCTAACCCTAGGGAATAACCAGTGATGAGACATGGAGGCTGTAGATAGCATAGCCTACATGTTGAATGGAGTGATCAATTTGACTGGTTTCTAGAGGATATCAGGGATATTACTATCCAAATAGGATACAACAATAGGTTGGTGTCAGATTGTAAAGGGCAGTATAAATCAAACAGAAAAGTTTATATTTGATTCTAGAGGTAATAGGGAACCATTGGAATTTATAGACTAGGGAATTTGGCATGGTCTAATTTGCCCTTGAGGATGATATCCAAATAAACAAAATAAAAGGGTCAGAAATTAAATTGGACTAGAAGAAGAGAGGTGGGGAGATTGAATAGGATAAACTATCCCATATAAAAGAGGAATGAAAGTTATGATAATGGAGGGGAAATGAGGATGTAGCTGGCAAAACTTAAACCTTTCATTAAAATTGGCTTAAAGAGGAAATAATATACATATTCAGTTGGACATGGAAGTCTATCTTACCCTATAAAGAAGTAAAAAGAGACAGGAATAATAGAATGGGGAGGAGGAACTGATCAAAAGGATGGTAGATTACAGAAGACAGTTATCATAAGTAATACATTTATGAACAGGGAAAGGCTTGGTGGGGAGGTTACGAGAAGGGGGATAAGCAAGGGAAAATGGCATGGATAGAAATATACAGTTAGTTATCATAACTATAAATATCAATAGAAGAAACTCAAAAAACAGAAGCAGATGGCAGAATGGATTAAAAACCAGAATCCTACAATGTGTTGTTTACAAGAAACACATCTGAAGCAGAGAGAGACACACAGGATAAAGGTAAGTGGCTGGAGCAGAATCTATTATGCTTTAGCTGAAACAAAGAAAGCAGGAGTAGCAATCATGATCTCAGACAAAGAAAAAGCCAAAATAGACTTAATTAAAAGAGATTAAAAAAAGGAAACTTTATCTTGCTGAAAGGTACCATAGGGAGTGAATTCATATCAATACTAAACATGCATGTACTAAATGGTATAGCTCTAGATTTTTGAAGAAGTTGAATGAGTTACAGGAAGAAATAATACAACTACACTAATGGGGGACCACAACATTCCTGTGTCAGAACTAGCTAAACCTAACCAAATAATAAACAAGAAAGAAGTTAAGGAGGTAAATAAGATTCTGGAAAATTTAAAAATGATAGATCCCTGGAGAAGATTCAATGGAAATAGAAAGGAATATATCTTTTCTTAGCTGTTCGTAGCACCTACACAAAAACCGATCAAGAATTAAGACACAAAAACCTAAAAAAAAGACATTAAAATCTCACAATCAGATGTACAAAATGTACAGAAATAGTAAATGCATCCTTTTCAGATCATAAAGAAATAAAAACTACACTCAATAATGGGAAATGAAAAGAGAGATTAAAAAATTTACTGGAAACTAAATAAATATAATTCCAAAATAAAAGTGGTCCAAAAGACAAATAATAGAAGTAATCTACAATTTCATTTTTAAAAATGACAACAATGAGACAACATACCAAAAATTATGATAGAGTGCAAGCAAAGTATTTCCTTAGAGGAAAATGTATATCTCTAATTGTTAACATCAATAAAATAAAGGAGAAAGCAGTTGAATGAATTTGGCATACAATTTTTTAAATATATAAAATTAACAAATTAAAAATTCTCATTTAAGCACCAAATTGATAATCTTGAAAATCAAAGGAGAGGCTGATAAAATGGAAAGCATGAAAACCATAGAACTAGTAAATAAAAGTAGAAGCTGATTTTATTTAAAAAATAAAATGGATAATCCTTTGGCTAATTTGATTTAAATTTCAAAGAAGAAAAGCAAATTCACGGTATCAAAAATGAAAGGGGTGAATTTGCCATTAATGAAGATAAAATTAAGACAATTCTTAGGAGTTATTTTGTCCTATTATATGCCAATAAATTTGACAATCTAAATTAAATGGATGAATATCTACAAAAAATATAAATTGCCTAAAGGAACAGAGGAAGAAATAAAATAACCCAATTTTAGAAAAAAGAAATCAAAACGATCAATTAACTTCATTAAAAAACTTCTCAAGGGCCAGATAGATTCACAAGTGAATTCTAGTAAACATTTAAAGAACAATTAATCCTATGCTATATAAACTACTTGGGAAAATAGGTGAAATACCTAATTCCTTTTGTATAAAAATATGTTGCTGATACTTAATCCAGGAAGAGCCAAAATTGTATACCAATAGGTATACAAAATTTTCAACTAAAATATTTGCAAAGAGGTGACAGGAATATATCACAAGGATCAGACATTATGACCAAGTGAGATTTATACCAGTAATAAAGGACTGGTTTCATAGTAGGAAAACTGTCTGCATAATTGACCATATCAATAACAAAACCAACAGAAATCATATGATTATCTCAATAGATGCTGAAAAAAAGTTTGACAAAATAGAGCACCCATTCTTATTAAAATAAAAATAGAAAGAATAGAAATAAATAGAGCTTGCTTTAAAATGATAAGTAGTATTTATATAAAACTATTAGCCAGCATTATCTGTAATGGGCGTAAGTCAGAAACATTTGCAATGCAATCAGGGGGAAGCAAGAATCCCCATTATCATTACTATTATCTAATATTGTACTAAAATTTTAACTATAGGAAGAAAAAGAAGAAACAATTAAAGGAATTAGAATAAACAATGAGGAAACAAAAAAATCACTCTTTTCAGATGATATGATGTAATGATTTCCTAATTAATCAAACTAAAAGAAAAAAACCTTGAAATTATTAGCACATTTGGCCAAGTTGTAGGATATGAAGTAAAACCACATATGTCATCAATATTTCTGTATACTATTAACAAAGTCCACAGCACAAGACAGAAAGAGAAATGCCATTTAAAATAACTACACAATATAAAATATTTGGTAGTTTAACTGCCAAGACAAACCCTGGAACCATATGAATGCAACTATTAAACAACTTTCACACAAATAAAGTCCAATCTAAACCATTGGAAAAATACTGATTGTTCATGGGTAGGCCAGACCAATATAATAAAGTGATTATTCTATCTAAATTAATCTATCTATTCATTGTCCTACCAATCAAACTATCAAAAAATCCTATTTTATAGAGCTTATAAAAATACCAAAGTTCATCTGGAAAAACAGAAGCTCAAGGATGTTAAGGGAATCAATGGAAAAAAAAATGTGAAAGAAGTCTAGCTTTACCAGATCTCAAACTATTATAAAGTGATATCAAAACAACCTGGTACTGACTAATAAGTAAAGTGACGTATTATGGGAACTGACTAAGTGTAAATTATATCAAGTAACTATAGTATTCTCAAATATGGTAAGCCCAAAGATACAAACTTTCTGTGGGGCAGGGGGAGGGTAAACATTATATGACAAATACTGTGAGGAAAACTGGAAAACAGTTTGGCAGAAACCAGGCATAGACCAACAGCTCATACCATACACCACAATAAGATCAAAATGGTTACATGATTTACATATAAAGGGTGATACTATAAGCAAATTAAGAGATCATAGAATAGTTTATCTGTCAGATTTATGGATAAGAGAAGAATTTAGGGCCAAGGAATAGAGAGCATTATAAAATACAAAGTAGATACTTTTGAATGTATAAAGTAAAAAAAAAAGTTTTTGTACAACACCAGAGGAACCAAAATACAAAGGAAAGCAGAAAATGGGGGTCAGGGGAATTGAAACAAGTTTCCTTGAAAAAGACATCATTTCTCAAGCACATAGAGAAACTGAGTCAAATTGATAAAAAATAATACAAGTCTTTCCCTAATTGATAAATGGTCAAATGCTATGAAGAGGCAGTTTATAAAGAAATCTAAGCCATTTATAGGCACGTGAAAAATAAAACATTCCAAATTACTATTAATAAGAGAAATGCAAATTTAAAAAACTCCGAGTTACCTGCTCGTACGTATCACATTGGCTAATATGACCCAAAAAAAAAGGAAAATGTTGAGTGCTGGAAGGGATGTGGGAAAATTGGGACAGTAATACCCTGTTAGTGGAGTTGTGAAGAGATGCAATTATTCTGGAGAACAATTTCGAACTATGCCCAAAGGGTTATGAAACTGTGCATTCTCTTTGATTCAGCAATACAACTGTGAAGTGAACACAATCAAGAGAACATTGTGCACAGTAGCAACAGTATTGTTTGATGAAGAATTGTGAATGACTTAGCTGTTCTCAGTATTATAATGATCCAAGACAATCCTGAAAAGTAAGTGATAAAACATACTATGTGCCTTCAGAGAATGATATTGTTAGAATACAGACTGAAGCATGCTGTTTTTCACTTTTCCCCCTTTATTTGAGTCTTCTCATACTAAATATTAATATGGAAATGTTTTACATAATTGCACATGTATATCTCATATCTGACTGCTTACCATTTCAGGAAAGGGGGAGAGAGGGAGGATAGAATAGAATTTGGAAATCAAAAATTTTGATAAAAATGTTTGCTGTTGTTAATTTAGTGGGTATGTAATTGCTGAGATCAGTAAGTGATTTCTTAAAGATAACAAATACAGGTATTCCTTTCATATCACAGGGGTTAGAGGCATGTCGCCCCTGCATTCTAGAAAACCTGTGTATAATTTTTGGCCCCCTTTTGTAGCAGAGAAAGAGTCTGATTTATTATGTCATTAGAAGTAAAATATGTTGATACTGTACAATACTATGTATATTTTAAATGTGTTTCTGAGTTTTTATATTTCATCTGCTGGCCTTCACATAGTAACTGTGGCTTCCATAACAAAAATCCCCAAAGATTCCCATTTAATTTTCTATGCCAATGCAGGATATATTAAAACCATGATGAAAAAAAAATGCAATGTGAAAGAAAGGTATAACTATAGTAGAAAATGTATCATAGGAATACAAATATCTAGATATCTCTTTCTATTTACATTGAGAAGAGGATTGGAGTTAGTGTGTTTGGTTCTGGCTTCTTACAAAAGTATAGAACTTATTATGTGAGCATTTGGAAAATAATTGTTGATCTATAAGCGCCAGTATGACTCCATCAAGGAAAGGACATGCCAGACAAACACCATTACTTTATTTTTAATCATAGTTGCTAGACTGGTAAATTAGAAAAATAATATAGGACTACTTGGGCTTTAACCAAATATTGGACATTTTTTATTATTCTATTCTTTTGAATAAATTGAAGGAAAATGAGTCAATCAGGTGTATTCAGTATTGTTTCAGTCTTGGGACTCCTTAGAATGATCCCACATCAAGAGCTAATCAGTCAAGTTCCTTTTGGAGAGCCGTAAGATCTCTGTTTACTCTTCTGTTGCTTAACAGTGCCTAGAATAAAGACATGCATAACATAATTATTAAATGTGCTGATGACATAAAGGTAAAAGTAATAGCAATTGCAGATGATGAGATCAAAAAAACATGTCTGACTAGAACACTGGGTCACATCTAAAAAGAAAAAAAGTAATAAGGATAATTGTAAAGTGCTATTCTTAGGTTCAAAGTGTGAGATGGGAGAGTAGTAAGTAAGCAGCCGTTTTCATCAAAAGATTTAGGGATTTTATAGGCCTACAAGTGCAATATCAATCAATAGTGACATGTAGCATCTGAAAAAAGCAAATGTGGCATTAAACAGCATTAAATTAGGCAATATGGTGAGATAATAATCCCATTATGGTCTGTTTTGATATGAATATGTCTGGAGCATTGTGCTAACCTCTGGGGAGTACATTTTGGGTAAGATATTAACCAAATATTGAGTATCTAGAATAGGCCAAGCAGAATGTTTAATAAATTTAGATCATGCCACAAAGATGGTGGGGGTAAGGATATTGTGCATAATTTTTAAGCATTTAAAAACATTAAATTTGCTCCATTTGGACGAGACATAATATCTAGTTGCAATGCGTAGAATTAGAAAAAGAGTGAAGAAATAATAAGAAAGATCTTAACAATTAGACATTTTCCAAAATGAAATGGACTTCTTTGGGAGTGGAGAGGGAGAAGTGGGTTCCCTCTCACTCAAAATATTTAATCAGATGCATTTTGATATTGGGTATGTTGTAGAAGAAATTCAAACTTGGTTATACATTGGACTAGAGGGCCTTTGTGGTTTCTTTCATTTCTTTAATTCTGTGAAGTACACTTCACTAAAACTGTTGAACCATAATTATAAGATGATTACACTGGTATAACATTGGGGCTGGGAATGAAACATGCTACCTCTGTCATGGAGAATATCAGTGCTAGGTGAGACTTATGAGATCATCAAGTATTGCCTCTCCATTTTACAGAGGAAGAAAATGAGAAGTAAAAAGGAAAGATGATTTTCCTAAGGTCACAAAGTTAACTGGAGGCAGAGTTGGGACAAGAACCAAAGTACTGTAGGGGAGGATTAGAATATAATTCACTGCATTTCCTCTGATAGGCCTGAATTTCCTATAGAGTAACAAAGTTCATTGTTTAAAGGGATATTGCATAGTGAGGTTTGATTTATTTTTACAGAATTAGGTCTTGATATATTTGACTTTGAGGCAAACAAGCACCAAAAATGGACACCCAATTTATGATATCAATAGGTCTAGTTTAAAATCTCATCCTTACACATCTTTTTATTTTCAGTATTATAAATTAAGAATAGCATTTCTTGTATTGAAAATGTGGTGTTCAACAGATGTGATAGGTTACTCTGACCAAATAAGCTGAATTATAACAACTGTTTTATGAGTGGAAGGAACTAGAATACCAATAGGATGTTCTTTTGATGAGTACTTGTGAAAAGTTAAGAGACTGAGATAGGAATCCTGAACATGCAGGGTGAAGTATATCCCCAATATATTGACTTTAATATGTCAAAGTAATTTATGAATATTATTCATTCATTCATTATTGTTGTTCATTTTTTTTATTCCTAATTTTTTGTGACACCATTTGGGGTTTAAGATACTAGAATGGTTTGCCATTTCCTTTTCTAGCTCATTTTACAAAGAAACTGAAACTAATAGCATTAAGCAACTTGCCCAAGGTCAATGGTTAATAAATGTTTGAGGCTAGATATAAACTCAAGTCCTCCTAACTCTAGGACTAGTACTCTAACCCCTGCACCCCTTAGGTGCCCTATTTGGGGTGCATGGGTCTTCAAGGAGGACTGGAACCACTGATGTGATGGTTTGTTGAGTGCTTTTCCTGTGTTGCTCATTCACCTTTGGTATCCACCTGCAACTCAAATCTCACTTTTGACTTCAAGAAGCAGTAAAACCCCTGTAAAGCATCTCAGTGGTTGGGTTAAAGTAGGTGAGGATAACCAATGGGCCACAATTCCATCGATGAGTCTGGGGCAGGGGCAGAGGTGTTTACCCAAGGCAATTGAAGACTTCCCTTATTGGAATTGGTGGAGGGAAATAATTTGTTCTTTTTTTTTTAGAATTAATTATTTTATTTATTTTCTTGTTTACATCATTCATTTCCACGAGATTTTGAGTTACAAATTTCCTCCCCATCTTTCCCCTACCCACAACCTCAAAAAAATGATCCCACTGTAAAGCCCCTCACCCAATCTGCTCTCTTTTGTGTCCTCCTCCAATGCCCCTCTCACTTTCTGGTACTGAAGGGTGGGTATCCCTACCCCAGTGCCTGTATATCTTAATTCCCAGTTGCATATAGATAATAATGATGATGATGATGATGATAATAACATATATATGTTTTAACATTTGATTGTAGAACTTTAAATTCTAAATTCTTTAGGGTCCTCCCTCATTACCCACCCCCACTGGAAGGACAAGCAATTCAATACAGGCTGTACATGTGTAATTACACAGGACATCTCCACAGTGGACATATTGTGAGAGACTGATTACATGTCCCTCCTTCCTATCCCAACCCTTTGTCCTATTCTCTTCTGTCCCTGTCCCTTTATTGAAGTGTGTGCTTCCAGAAACCCTCCCCCTGAACCTTCTCTCCCCTCCATCATCCCGCCTCTCATTCCCATTCCCCCTACTCTCCTGTGTGGCAAGATACCCAGTTTAGAGTTGATGTCATTCCTTCCCTAAGCCAAATTCAATGAAAGTAAATGAAAATAAAGTTGTAACAGTTATCCCTTGCCTCTTCTATATGGGATGATTAACTCCATTCTGACTCTCCCTGTCTCCTCTCATTGTGGTCCTCTCCCATCTCAGAATTTCACCTTTTCAAATATCATTACTTCTTATTCAATTGATGGTGTTCACTCTATGAGCTCATATACACACACATACTCAGATATGTATTCATATGCATATATACCCTCCTATATAGACATATGTGTATGTATATGTATATATACATTTGTATTCCCTTCCCCTATCCTCAGACTAAGAAAAGTTTCATAAGTTACTATTATTGTTTTTCCATATTGGCATGCAAATAGTTCAACTTTGATAAGTTCCTTATGATTTGTTTCCCATGTTTGCCTTCTCATGCTTCTTGTGTTTGAATGTCAAATTTTCTGTTCAGTTCTGGTTTTTTCAGCAAAAATGCTTGAAAGTCCTCTACATCACTGAATGACCATATTTTCCCCTGGAACATTATATTCAATTTTGCTGGGTAGGTGGTTCTTTGTTTTAATCCCAGTTCCCTTGATCTCTGGAATATCATATTCTTCTAGGCCCTTCAGTCCCTCAGTGGAGAAGCTGCCAGATCCTGGGTTTTCTTAATTGTGTTTCTACAGTATTCAAATTGCTTCCTCTTGGCATCCTGTAATATTTTCTCCTACATCTGGGCATCCTGGAACCTGGCTACAACATTTCTAGTTGTTTTCTTTTGGGGATCTTTTTGAAGAGGTGATCGGTGAATTCTTTCAAGTTTTATCTTGCCCTCTGATTCTAAAATATCAGGGTAATTATCTTTGAGAATTTCTTGAAGGATGCTTTATAAGTTCTTTTTTTAATCATGTTTTTCATGTAGTCGAATAATTTTTAAATTGTCTCTCCTGGATTTATCTTCCAGGTCAGTGGTTTTTTCTAGGAGATATTTCACATTGTTTCTACTTTTTTCATTGGTTTGGATCTGTTTAATAGTATCTTGATTTCGCATTAAGTAATTTGCTTCCATTTGCTGCACTCTAATTCTGAAGGAATTATTCTCTTCAGAATGCTTTTGGGATTCTTTTTCTATCTGGCAAATTTGACTTTTTAAGGCATTCTTCTCCTCATTGGCTTTTTGGGCCTCTTTTTCCATTTGAGTTAATTCGTTCTTGAAGGTGTTATTTTCTTCAGTAAGGTTGTTGGCTCTCTTTTCATGATTTTCTCACATCATTCTCATTTCTCTTCCCAATGTTTCCTTCACTTCTCTAATTTGGTTTACAAAGTCCTTTTTACATCAATCTGTGGTTTGTAGGTAATCTTCATGTTTCTTGGAAGCATTTGATGTGGGCGTTCTGACCGTGTTATCTTCCTCCTGTTCCATGCTTTGATCCTTTTTGTCCCAAAAAAGGATTCTAGAGTTAGGTTACTGTTCTTACTTTGCTTTGTTTTCCTACTCATATTGGTCAGTCAATTAATTGCTTGATTTTTTTTTAGCTCTGTGGACCTCTGCTTCCAGGGGAGGAAAGCTCTGTCCCAAATCACTGGCATTTTCACAGCTGCTGGAGCTATTGGGGGGGTACTGCAGCCCCCACCTGCTTTGACTCACTGAAAACGCAGCCCACAACTACCACCCAAGACCTCAAATCTGGATCTAGGCCACTCAATACAAGAACACTTGGCCTCTGATCAGTTGCCTTGGCACCCCTGCAGTCTGTAGGCTTGCAACTCTGAAGCAGCTGGGTGGAGGTGGCTGCTGCCATTTCTGCCATTACTACTGCTTCCTTGCCCTGTGGGCAGTTTGGCCGGACCCCTTTTCTCTCCCAAATTTAGCTGAATTCCACTGACCTTTCTCTTAGTCCTTTTTACTCCTAGCTTGATAAATCTGGAAATTTCCCCAGCTGCCACTGATCCACTCTCCTGAAGACTCCAGCTGTGGCTCTTCCTGACAGCCATGGGCCCAGGTCGGGGTTTCAGGCTGGGCTGGTTTTGGCTCCCAGCCTGCTGTGATGAGCCCCACCTGCCTAGCTGCCTTCAGCAAGAGATGTGTTTTCTGTATTTTTGTGAGTTTAGAAGCCCTAAAATTTGTTTAGAGTCATATTTTATGGGTATTTGTGGTGGCTGTGATGGAGTTGTGAAAACTTGCTGTTTCTACACCACCTTCTTGGCTCCATCCCCTTGAAACAATTTGTTCTAATGGCCATTTAGGTAGCTGAAGTTGACACTGTAGAATGCTTAGTGTTTGGTTAGATGGTTTTTAAAATTTATTTATTCATTCTTTTTTAAAAATTTAATCATTTTATTTATTTTCTTGTTTACATCATTCATTTCCACCAGATTTTGAGTTAAAGACTTTTATGCCCATCTTTCCCCCACCCCCATCCCCAAAACAACCATCCCACTGTAAAGCCCCTCCCCCAATCTGCTCTCTTCTATGTCCTCCCCCAACACCCCTCTTACTTTCTGGTATGGCAGGGAGTGTCTCCCTACTCCACTCCCTGTATATCTTAATTCCCAGTTGCATGTAGTTAATGATAATAATTATTATATGTATATATATCTATATATATATATATATATATATACACACATATACATATACATATACACACACATATACATATGTGTGTATACATATATTTTCTTAACATTTGATTGTAGAGCTTTAAATTCTAGATTCCCTCCATTCCTCCCTTGTCACCCACCCCCACTAGAAGGACGAGCAATTCAATACAGGCTATATATGTGTTCTTACTTTGCTTCCTTCTCCTCATGTTGGCCAGTCAATTAATTGCTTGATTTTTTAGCTCTGTGGAACTCTGCTTCCAGGGAGGACAGCTCTGTCCCAAATCACTGGAATTTTCACAGCTGCCAGAACTATTAGGTGGGTATTGCAGCCCCCACCAGCTTTGACTAGCTGGAAGCACACCCTAGGACCACCACACAAGATCATGATCTGGATCCAGGTTGCTCAATGCAAGAGCCCTTGACCTTTGATCAATTGCTTTAGCTCCCCTGTGATCTGCAGGCCAGGAGTTCTGAGGCAGTAGGGTTGGACTGCTTCCTTGCCCTGGGGGCAGTTTGGCCAGACTGCTTTATTTCCCCCCCCCCCCATGTTCAGCTTGAATTTCACTGACCTTTCTCTTAGCCTTAATTCTCCTGGCTTGATAAATGTGGAAATTGCCCCAGATGCTGCCGATCCACTCTCCTGTAAACTCCAGCTGTGGCTTCTTCCAACCACCCTGGGGCCAGACCATGGTTTTCAGGCTGGGCTGGCCTTGGCTCCCAGCCTGCCACGATGAGCCCCTCCTGCTGAGCTGCCTTCAGCAAGAGATGTGTTTTCTATATTTTTGTGGGTTTTTGAGTCCTAAAATTTGTTTAGAGTCATATTTTGTGGGTATTTAAGGTGGCTGTGTTGGAGCTGTGAAACTTTGCTACTTCTACACTGCCATCTTGGCTCCACCCTCACTTGGTTAGATGTTAAAGATGACAAGGTCATCCACTGTAGCCTAGGTCATTGCCACTTGTCCTGACTTTTGTCTTGCCACTGTACTTCAATGATGCTGGAAGAGAGAGAGGCTGACAACTTTGTACAAGTCTGCCTTACTTAAATCTAAATTATGTATGAGTCAAAAATATCATCCTGTGATGTCATTGGTCCTCTTCAAAGAAGAAGGGCAAAGAACAATTCATTCATTCAATTAACCCAGGTTTATGGACAGCCTACCATGTACTTAACTTTATACATATCTCAGAAAACCCTCTAAACAGCTGGTCTGTATTCTAAGGAGTCCTTATTATGAAAGAACTGAGATTTCATCAATGCAGTTACTTTTCTCACTGACCTACATCAAAACTATTTTGCATTCTAAAGCATTTTTAAAAATTATTCTTTCATTTATTTATTTTTAGTTTTCACCATTCATTTCCACAAGATTATGAATAACATATTTTCTCCCCATCTTATACCCCTTACCCCAATCCGCTCTCTCTTATATCCTCCCCTATCCATGCCCCCCTCCAACTTCCTAGTATGACAAGATGGATTTCCATTCCTCCTTGACCAGGGCACTCTGGAATTGGCTTTGATATTGCTAGAAGTTTTCTTTTTGGGATCTAAAGTGGTGATCCCTGGATTCTTTCAATTTCTATTTTGCCCTCTGATGCTAGAATATCAGGGCCATTTTCCCTGAGAATTTCTTGAAGGATGATTTCTAGGCTCTTTTTTTATCATAGCCTTCAGCTAGTCCAACAATTTCTCTCCTGGATCTATTTTCCAGATCAGTGCTTTTTTCCAAGGAGATATTACACATTGACTCTTATTTTTTCATTCTTTTAGATATATTTTATAATATCTTTATTTCTCATAAAGCCATTAGTGCCCATTTGCTTCAGTCTAATTTTAAAAGAATTATTCTCTTCAGTGAGTTTTTAAACTTCTTTTTTCATCTGGTCACTTCTGCCTTTTAAAGCATTCTTCTTTTCATTGGCTTTTTGGACCTCTTTTGCCATTTCAGTTAGTCTATTTTTAAAGGTGTTATTTTTTCATTATTTTTTGAGTCTCCTTTACAAGCCTACTGTCTCACTTTTCATGATTTTCTTGAATCATTCTCATTTTTCTTCCTAACTTTTTCCTCCATTTCTCTTACTTGATTTTCAAAATCCTTCTTGTACTCCTCCATGGACTGTAACCAATACACATTTTTCTTGTAAGCTTTTGATGCAGGAGTTTTTTACTTTGTTTTCTTCTACTGGTTCCATGTTTTTATTCTTTTGTTCCCCAAAAATGATTCTATTATCTGATTGTACTTCCTCTGCTTCCTCATCTTGCCAGCTAATTACTTGACTTTTAAGTTCTATGCCATGAGAAAATTCTGCTTCTAGAGTGGAGAGAGCTGCATTCCAAATTGCTGGGGTTTTCACAGTTGGTAGAGCTATGAGAATAGCACCATCTCTACAGCCACTACAAGCTCTGGCACACTGGTGTTCCACACCCCAGGAGCAGGTTGCTTCAGGAGATTATGCAAGTATGGAAGTTCCTGCTTCTATTCAGCCATCTTGGCTCTGGAACTCCTAAACTATTATTGCAGAAAAGAAGAGAAAAGAAAAGAAAAAAAGAAAAAAAAGAAAAGAGAAAAGAAATGAAATCTAATGAATGGCACAGGCGTATACATTTGACAAAAATAAAATTGACTAATACATGTCCAGGTGTGCATACAAGTATGTATCTACTACATTAGATATAATGTGTATATATATAACAGGTCCACAAACCTCATATTATATATATATGTTTGTGTGTGTGTGTGTATGTGTGTGTGGGGGTATGTGTGTATATGTATGTATGTATGTATGTGTATTTATAGTGTATTTATATGCATTCATTTACTGTCTTTCAATACAGTTTATTTCCTTTATAATTCTATATATTTTATTTTATGTTTTTAAAAACATTAAGAAGTATTCTTCTGGAAAGTCCATTAGCTGCACCAGATTACTAAAGGTTTCCATGATATTGAAATACACTAAGAACCTTTGATCTAGTGGCCTATGTTCTGATGGTGACCTTTTCCATACTTAGAAGCTAGGCCATTTGTTAGAGAACAGACTATAGTTTATCACCCAACCTAGACTGAAAGATTTCCTAATTTTATAGTAACTTCCAGAAATTCTATTCCATTATCACAGCTTCCAAGAGCCCTAGTTCATCTTCATGATATGAAGAAGCATTGGGACATGGCTTTAAATGAAGCTGAATAACTAATTTTAAAGTAAAAATTTAAAATAAATTTAAAAATTTGGAAAATTTAAAGTAAAAATATTATTTTAAAGTAAAGAGGAGAAAACAAATTGTCAAATGAGCCCTGGTGAAGTTTCTGTAAGGGACAGCAATTATACAAATAACATTGGGAAGAAACCAGGTGAAGGTATGAAAGATGGGCTCAGACTGAAGGGAGACAGCTGTGGGGTTATGTTCGGACATAATTGTAACACATCATGTTGTTTCAGAGATTGATGATTCACTAATCATAGTATAGATTGATGCTTAGTAGCTAATTAATAAAAGAAATAATTTTTTAAACCAACTAAAATTGTCAGATAATTTAATTAAAGGAAATTGTGTAGTTAGACTTCTAAGTCTGCAGATCTTGTCAAATTTTTCTCTCTGTCCCATCCATCCTGATTCTAAAGAGGTAACATTGTTCATTGAAGGATATTGACCAGGAATGGATTATCCATCTTTGTTCAAGATGAATTATGCTGCATTGCTTCTGGATAATTTCATCATTAGACCAAGACCTGCCTTCTGCCACTGTTGCCAGTGAGGTTTTATTTATTGCTTCAAAATGGATAACCCACTTCCAATTCTTCTCCATGAAATATTTTCTTTGGAATCTTTGTGAGAAATAGATGTGAGGGAGAACAAAAATTGGGCGGCTTTCTGTCATAGTGAGTGATCAGCTTATGGGCAAAGAACTTAATTCTCTCTTGAGAATCCTGGGCAATACTCCTGGTAGAAAACTAGGTTTTTGGCCACTTTTACATTTCATACCAGTAACTGCTATGAATGAAAAATGTTCCTTTGCTTTCATTTCTGTAACACACTGTATATTTAAGAGCAGGCTGGTTGTCAGTTATACAGCTCTAATGCTTTTGAAAGTCTGTAATTTATAGAAGGAAGTAGACTTACCCTATGTGCCTTCCTAAGACAGAAGAAGGAGCAATGAATAGAAATTGCAAGGAAGTTGTTGTTTGTCCTTTGTTCATGAAAAGAACCATGACATCAGGAAGGTGATGCCATGATTCGCAAGTAAATTGGGTTTTAGTGAGGGCTGTGCAAAGTCACACTCACTTTCTCTTGTGGATCCATCTAGGTCCAGTGGCAAGATAGAGGTCAGGATGACTGGATGCAGTGGGAAACCTTGCCCTTTTAAAGTTAAGATCTTTCCCAGGTCTCAGTAGGACTGAGGCAATGCCATTCAGTGATCAAGGTTGGTAAGCAATGAGACAATGAAGACCCTCTTTAGATTCTAGGTGAATAGAAGTAGGGACTTGCTAACAAGCTGTCCAACAATGTAATAGCATAGTTTGCGAGATGCATTAGTTATGAAAATGCATAGGCCCATAGATTTAGAGCTAAAAGGAAAGTCCAAACCCTATCAATTTTTAGATGAGAAAATTGAGGCTGGAAAAAGAAAAATGACCTCTTCAGGGTCACTTAGGATGAATTTGAAGAATGATTCAAACTCAAGTCTTATTAACTCCAGAAGAGTCTTCCTGAACTCAAGAAGAAGAATCTGGTCTTCCTGACTTCAAGACACAGTACTCTATTTGATGTTCCAACTAGCTACCCAGCAACTTCTTTATCAGTCCATTAATTATTATTTGTTAAGCTCCTAATTCCTGCCTTAGTTATATAATAAAGAGAAATGAGTGACTTTTTGGAAATATTCAAAGTCCTATGAATTTTCTCTTGTAAGAGTAAAGTGGTTGAGGTAAAGAGGTGCTGAAAGAGATATTCAGTATATTCAGTGTCACACAGAAAAAGAAAGAAAAATAATAATGTTGTGCTATAAGAAATGGGAAGGAGATGGACTTCATACTCACCTGGAGAGGCTTATATGAATTGATGCTGAGTGAGAAGAGCAGAACCAGGAAAAATTTGTACACGGTCACAGATACATCATATGTGTAATGACCGATTTTGAAAAA
>CM053598.1:86127305-86148839 GCA_028646575.1 Pseudocheirus occidentalis
GCAAGCTGCCCTTCCCTCCATCATCCCCCCTGTCATCCCCTTCCTCCCTACTCTCCTGTAGGCCAAAATACCCAATTTAGAGTGTATGTCATTCCTTCCCTAAGCCAAGTTCAATGAGAATAAGGTTGACCCATTCCCTTTTGCCTTCCTGTTCTTCCCCTCCATTATAACAATTATCCCTTGCTTCTTCTATTAGAGGATTAACACCTTTCTGTCTCTCCCTGTCTCCTCTCATACTATTCCTCTCCCAACTCTCAATTTCACCTTTTAAAATATTATCCCATCCTGTTCAATTGACCCTGCGCCCTCTGTCTATGTACAAAAATATACACACACTCACATATGTAATCATACACATATATACCCTCCTACATATACACATGTGTATGTATACATATATATATATACACACATACAGATATACATATACATATAATGTGTGTGTATATATATCTATACATGTATACATATATACACATACAGATATACATATAATGTGTGTGTGTGTGTGTGTATATATATATATATACATATGTATACACACATTTATATTCCCTTCAACTATTCTCAATACAGAGAAAAGTTTCTTAAGTTATAATTATCATTTTTCCATGTTGGCATGTAAATAGTTCAACTTTGATAAATTCCTTATGAATTCTTTTCCATGTTTACCTTCTCATGCTTCTTGTGTTGGGATGTCAAATTTTCTATTCAATTCTGTTTTTTTCATCAAGAATGCTTGGAAGTCCTCTACCTCATTGAATGAACGTATTTTCCCCTGGAACATGATACTCAATTTTGCTGAGTAGGTGATTCTTGGTTTTAATCCTAGCTCCCTTGATCTCCAGAATATCATATTCCAGGTCCTTTGATCCCTCAATGTAGAAGCTGCCATATCCTGGGTTATCCTAATTGTGTTTCCACAATATTCAAATTGCTTCCTCTTGGCACCCTGTAATATTTTCTCCTTGATCTGGGGACTCTGAAGACAAGCTATAACGTTTCCAGGAGCTTTCTTTTGGGGATCTTTTTCAAGAGGTGATTGGTGAATTCTTTCAAGTTCTATTTTACCCTTTGGTTCTAAAATACCAAGGCAATTTTCCTTGAGAATTTCTTGAAGGATGATGTCTAGGTTCTTTTCTGATCATGGATTTCAGGTAGTCTAATAATTTTTAAATTATCTCTTCTGGATCTGTTTTCTAGGTCAGTGATATTTTTTCAGGGAGATATTTCACATTGCCTTTTATTTTTTCATTTGTTTGGATCTGTTTAATAGTATCTTGATTTCTCATGAAGTCATTTGCTTCCATTTGCTCCACTCTAATTCTGGAGGAATTATTCTCTTCAGAAAGCTTTTCAGATTCATTTTCCATGGGGTAAATTTGACTTTTTAAGGCATTCTTCACCTCATTTGCTTTTTGGGCCTCTTTTGCCATTTGAGTTAATCTATTTTTAAGGTGTTATTTTCTTCAGTCAGGTTGTTGACTCTCTTTTCATGATTTTCTTGCATCATTCTCATTTCTCTTCCCATTTTTTCCTCCACTTCTCTTATTTCGTTTTCAAAATCCTTCTTAAGCCCCTCTATGCCTATTAACCAGTCTGCATTTTTCTTGGAAGGTTCTGGGGCAGGAGTTCTTTTGTCTTCCTCTTATTCCATGCTTTGATCCTTTTGTCCCTAAAAAAGGAGTCTAAAGTTGCATTGCTGGGTTTTCTTTGCTTCCTTTGCCTACTCTTGTTGCCAGTCAATTACTTGACTTTTCGGTTCAGTAGAAATCTGCTTTCAGAGGAGAGAGCTCTGTCCTAAATTGCTGGGGTTTTCACAGCTGCCGTAGCTATTAGGAGGCACAGTCTCTGCAGCCCCCACCAGTGTTGGCTCACTGAAAATGCACCTCAGGACCACCACCCAAGACTGCAGTCCAGATCCAAGCAGCTCTTAGGGCAAGAGCACTTAGCCTCTGAATGATTACTTGGTCCGCCTGAAATCTGCAGGCCATGAGCTTCTGAAGCAGCCATGTGGAGGTGGCTACAGTGCCACTGCTTCAGCTGCTTCTCGCCCTGGAGCAGTTGGCTGGACCCTTTCCCCCAAATTCATCTGAGTTCTACTGACCTTTCACTTAGTCCTTGTTTTTTATGGGTTGGTAATTCTGGAAAATGCCACAGCTGCCAACGATTCGCACTCCAGCCACAGCTTGTTTTCATGGCCTTAGGGCTCCAGCCCCAGGTTCATACTGTGCTGGTCTGGGCTCCCAGAGGACTGTGATGAACCCCTTCCAGTCTGCCTTCCAGGCTGCCTTCAGCAGGACCTTTGTTACGTTACACTGTCATTTTGTGAGTTCTGGAGCTTTAAAATTTGTTTAGAGTCATATTTTATAGGCATTTGAGGTGGTTATGGGGAGAGCTGCGGAGTTTTGCTGCTTCCATGCTACCATCTTGATTCCCCCCCCACTTTTTGTGAATTTCATAACCATTTTTGAGTCTATTAATATAAAAGTGGTGCTTAGTACTAAAGAAATGTGAAACATTGGTCAAATTGTGGGGTTGGTTCAAAATGTGGGTAAAATTACTCTCTTGCTCTAGAGTTCTCTTTTGATTTCTCTTTGAATTCAGTTGGTTATGGGGCATCATATCTAATACTTGTTTATTTAAACACAGTCTCAGATACTTATTAGCTATGTAACTACAAACAAATCATTAAGAACTTTGTGCCTCAGTATTTTTTCCTGTTAAATAGGCATAATAATAGCACTCTAGAATTGTTGTGAGTATTAAATAAGATATATGTAGTGAGTTTTGTAAACCTTAAGGCACTATATAAAAACTAGTTAAGTATTATCATTAACGATAATAACTAGCTTATAAAAACAAAGCAGGCAACTATGTGATGGAGTGAATAGAGCACTGGCCCTGGATCTGGAGGATCTGAGCTCAAATCCAGACTCAGGCACTGTAAAGCCAAGTATGAGAAGCTTTCCAGAGAACTGCTTCTGTGAACAGCTTCAAGGATCTGATTACATAGCAGAGTGAACTCTTTATTTATTCAGTAATTAACTAAGACAAAACATTGACAGAAATCAAAGTACACAATTCACAATGTTATAACATAACAAGTAATCACTAAAATGGCCACATAGTTTTCACCAAAGTGGTCACATAGTTTTAAGCAAAAGATATCATTCAGTAAGAATTTAACTCAATCATCCTTAAGGAGGCTTACCTCCTTAATGGACACAAAGTACAAAAGTCAAAGTTCTCCACCCCTAGGTCACATTGTCTTAATCTCATAGTCAAAAATTCTCCTTTCTTCTTAATTGGAGATTAGTTTCCAATCATCCTTAATTCAATCATCCTGAAGAGGTACAGGATACAGAGTACAAAGTCCTCCCATCCCTAGGTCAAAGTAAATCATGATTTTCTCAGTTTGTATTAAAAACACAAAGAGAGGTCTTTTCATCTTGACTTGAGGTTAGCTCTAAGCTTCCATGGTTCCTCTTCCATGGGTTCAACTCTTATCTGAATCCACCCAACTATCAGCTGGGTTCAAAGGCAGGCAGCTCCAAACTTCCTGTCTAGCTCCTTGTATAGTTCCTGTTCTATACTGAAGCTCACAGAGTCTAGTCTACCTCAAGTCCTTCACAATTTCTGTTCCTGGGAAGAAAAAGTTTAACAAATCCACAATAACATTTAATCACATTGCAGGCACCATCACCAATTCCTTTCTGCCTGTGAAATCAACGCAAACCCCAAAACAAGGTCTGAAAACTCAACAGAAATCATCAGTATTGTCCCAGGACCTCTGAAAACATCAGTAAGACCCTTCTCTTGGATTTCTGTAAACAGACAACAAGAAAATCCTCTTTGGGGTTTCTGAAGCAGCAGTAGAGCCCCAGAACTTCTGTAACAACAGCAATATCCTCTATAAACCAATGAATCTGACAAAGTAACATCAAAACAGACAAGATGCCAGCACTACAGCCATACTTCCTCGCAGCTCTCTTCTCTTTTCAGTTCTCCTCTCTCCAGCGTGGGCCTCTCCTTATATATGGTCATTAGCTCCTCCCTTTCCTGTTGCTGTTGCAACAGGAGTTCATAAGTTGTGGGGTTCACAAGTTCTGCTTCTCAACAGAAACTTGATACAATCATAGGCACGAACTGAAACAAGGTTTCAATTAAATAGCTGAAACAAGGTGTTAACTACTTCTTTGCTTGCCATTACAGACACTTACCATTTACTAGCTGTGTGACCTTGTGCAAGTCACTTAACCCCAATTGCCATGCCTTTCCCCCCTCTAAAAAGGGAAAAAAATCCACAAATAAATTATTAGTCTGATTAGACAGAGTAAGAACAAGAAGAGCCAAAGGACATTATGCTATATCACGAAATCAAAGGATTTTATTGAATGCCTACTGTGTCCCAACCACTCCACCATGCCTGAGTCACCAAACTCAACATGCTGTCTGACGCCTCCTACCATTTTATTCAAACTGCTTAGAAAGTACTCCCTTCTTAAATCTGCTCTTCAAATTCTTTTTCTTCCTTCAAGGCCCTCCTTCTTAGCCTTAGCCTTCTGTCTTACTCAGCTTTCTTGAAAATTCAACTCATATCTCTCCTTCTCCAAGAGACCTTTTACCATCCTCCCTGCTGCTAGCGCCTTTCCTTTGAGAGCACCCCTCATTTATACTGCACATTGTTTGTACATACATAGTTGATTGCACGGTGAAGCTCTATTAGAACGGGAGCTCCTTGTTTGCAGAGATCTTTTTTTTCTTTTCTTTTTTATCCCTAGTGTTTTGCTCAGTGTCTGTCAAATAGTAATCTCTTAAAATTTTGATAAATGTTTATGGATGCTGCTATTGATGTTGTTGATCCACCCCACCCCACCCCCACCCCAGGTGTCTATATTCCATTCTCTTCAAACATTCTTAGAATCCTTTTAATATATCTCCATTGTTCTGGTCCCTCCTCACCCAGTAATGTGCATTTTAAGAAACCCTCTATTCAATGGTAGCCCTTTGAAAGCAGAAACTGTCTCTTATTTATCTCTGTATAGCTTGCACCTAGCACGGTACCCTGCACCTAGAAGACACGAAATATCCACTGGATAAAATTAGATTGAACTGAATTGAATTGAATTGAATCTGCCTCCTTCCCCTGAGGTGGACCTGAGGCACTAGGAATTTTAATAGGAGGCATTAAATCAGTGTCCTGTATTCCTATAGGCCCAGAATAGATTTGTGGGTGTCATACTGGAATTGGATAATCTATTCATTTTTATAGTGGCATTTACTGAATAGAGGAATTTTTTAACCCAGCTGCACAATAAAAATGTTTAATTAATGGCATATGTGAGTCTTAAGCAAAGATTCCTTTGCTTTATGGGCTTAGCAAATTCTTACTGCCTTTCAGGGGGGCTTCCTCCTAGATACTGACAAGCTTGTTTGTTTATGCTCACTTGGCTATCCCATAAACCGGGGTGGAATTAGGTCTACTTTGGTAGGAGCTAAGTGTCAGGTAATCTCTGAGTAACAGGCTGTAGGCTTAAAGGCTTCCCTCTCTGGAGACATGTGGTATATGCTTGGATTAGTATGTTGTAGTGAGAAATAAAAAAAACAAACAACAAAAATTAGGTTTGAAGGCCAAGGATTGGGGTCAATTTTGCTTACGATTTGCATATGCTTAAAAGCACATATAGTATTTCCCTGAGAGACTGTGAGATCCTTAAGCTTGGTGACTCTGTCACTTCTGTCTTTGTGACCCCTATCAGGTGAAATATAATAGGATATAGAAGGGGTCTATGATCTCATTGGCTGAAGGAAATGCTGGATGAACAAACTTCTTCTACTAATGCAGGTCTGTAATCCTTTCTACAATCTACATAGGGCTTAAAGCTTATAAATTAGAGAGTTGCCTTGAGCACAAGAGGTCAAACAGCAAGTACGTGTCAGAGTTCAGAACCTGAACTCAGGTCTTCCTGGTTCTGAGGAAAGTTCACCATCCATCATGCTGTCATGTCTTTCTACATGTACTAAGCAGCTTACTGAATAAGTTAACCATTGTCAAACCATTTAGTCTCTACTACTGGCTTTCTCAACTGCAAAATGACATAGTTGGACTAGATCAGGGGTGGCAAACTCAAATAGAAATGGGGGTACTTAAGCTGTAAATAAGGAGCCTTGCAGGAAGCATTTGACTTAGAAAACCACAAATGAACATTATCTATGTTCTATTGTATTTGTATTTGCTTTGTTAAATATTTCTGAATATTTCTATATATTTCAGTATGATTGCATCTTGGGCCACGATATTTGGACTGAATGATCTCTAAGTTCTCTTGTAGGCCTAAATCCATGACCTATGACTATGAATAAACTTAGAAACTTAGTATTTGAACCACTGGGCTCTTCCAGACAGTTCCAAGGGAAACTCATGCCTTGAGGCCCATAATCTCAGGACCATGTGAGCAATGTGCCAGTAGGAAAAACAATATCACTTTTGTATTTTGAGCAGCATTTTCAAAAAATTAAAATTTGTTGGGTTGTTGCTTTTTTAAAGGTATTCTCTTTGTATTTAAAAAAGTCTAGAAGGTCTTTGAATGTTTTACATGATCTTAATGTTATCTAATTATAGCAAACATTTATAAAATACTATACAAATATCTTATCCTTATTACAACCATGGGAAGTCGGTACTATCATCTTCTCCATTTAAAAGATAAGAAAACTGAGGCAAAGGTTAAGAGATTTGCTTGGTGTCTGAGACTGGATTTGAAATTAGAACTTCTTTACTCCAAGTGGGGAACTGTATGTATTACACCACTTAGGTGACTTTAATTATATGCATTGCTCACTGTCAGTGGAGTTATAAATTGATACAACCAGTCTGGAGAGCAATTTGGAACTGTGATCAAAGGGCAATCAAATTGTGCCTACCCTTTTATCTAGCAATTACCACTACTAGACCTATATCACAAAGAGTTTAAAAATAAGGGAGGGGGAGTAAAAGATCTATTTGTACAAAAATATTTATAGCAACTGTTTTTGTGTTGGTAAAGAATTGGAAATTGAGGGGATTCCCATCAATTGAGAAATGATAAACAAGTCATGGAATATAGTGTAATGGAATGTTATTATGTTACAAGAAATAATGAGCAGACTGATTTCAGGGGAAAAAAACCTGGAAAGACTTGTATGAATTGATGCAAAGTGAATTGAGAGAAGAACCAGGAGAACCTTGCACACACCAATAGCAATATTGTATGGTGAGCAATTATAAATAATAGCTATTCTCAGCAATAAAATGATCCAGCACAATACTGAAGGGCTTATGAATAAAAAAATGATATCCATATCCAGAGAAAGAACTGATGGAGTCTGAATGCAGATCAAAGTATACTATTTTTCAGTTTTGTTTTCATGTATTTTTTTTCCTTTTGGTCAGTTTCTTTTACAACCTGATACAGAAATATGTTTTACATGAGTTCATTTATATAACCTATTACATCAAATTATTTACCAGAGGGGGAGGAGGGCAGAGGAAGAAAATTTGTAACTTAAAACTTGGAAAAATTAAATGTTAAAAATTGGCATTACATGCAATTGGGAAAAATAAAATGTTTAAAAAAATCCCATGCATTGCCTTTAGTTTAGCCTTAGAGATGAGTTGAAAGCACTTTTAAAATGTTTACATTCACTTCATTTTCCTTTCACATTAGGAAAACAAATAGACACATACATATATACATATGCGTGGTAATGTGTATATAAACACATATACATATGCATGCATGCATATGGTTCCATATTGCTAGAGATTAGGGTCCTTACCATTTGGATCTAGTAGAGAGGATAACAGAATCAGTTTCTCATAGAAGGCAAGTTGATGTGTGTGGTGGGAAGAGCCCTCTGGTTTAGGTGGTAAGAGACTAGTATTCAAATTCAAACTCTTCTACTTAATCACATTGTGATTTGTGGTAAAACTCTTCTGTTTGTTCTTCTGTTTAAAAAAAATGTATGGGAGGGGGGAATTGGGATAGATCAGGTATTCTTAACCTTCTTTGCCTTGTCGATCCCTTTGGCAGTCTGGTAAGAACAAAGGACTTCTCAGAATAATGATTTTAAATGCATGAAATAATATACACATGGATACAAAGTGAAATATTTATATTGAAGTGTTTATGAAAGAATTTTTTAAAAAGAGTTCATGGATCCCAGGTTATGAACGACTGAACTATATCATCTCAAAGGCTTCTTCCAGATAATTCTCAGCCTTTAAGAGGGAGGAAGGAAAAGAAAAGTAAGGAAGAGAAGAAGAGACAGGAGACAAATGAGAGGATTGAAATACTTTCCCCTATTTTTCATGTTGCCTTTGCTTATGCTTTCCAAAAACAAACAAATTTTTTAAAAGTGTCAAACGGGGGTCAAGCTCTATACTTGGCACAGGATTGGACTTTCAGATTCACTGAAAATTGGAATCTGAAAAGACCCTAAGTATCACATAGTCTATGGCCCTCCTTTTATAGATGAGGATATTTCTGGCCAGAAAGAGATCAATACTTATGAGAGGTCATTAAATTAGGAAAAAGAGCTATGGCCAGCATCTAGGTTCCCTGTGTCCCCACCTTCTACTCTTTCCCCTCTCCCATACAGTTTCTCCCGGTAAGTTCTCTGTTGCTGAGCTGAGCACCTTGAGGCTTGATCATTTTGGTATTTCCTTTTAGGAGTGCTACTGTGACCAACAGACACAGAGAAGAGCCCTATGGCCAAATTCAGATGGGCCTGATGCTGTATCACTTGTATCACTAACACACTGAGACTAATCTGTTCTTTAAACCATTCTCCACATCATCTGCTAAATTTGTCAAACCAATTAACCATGGAAGAGAAGGACAATTTCATTTTTTTTTTATAAAGCCACTTAAAAAAATACTGCACAATCCAAAGAAATGGAAATTGAATGCAACTCAACAGTGAATCAGGGCAGCCTAAGCAACCAGCTCTCATTCTATTAAAAGAGGAGTAAACACCGGCACTAGCTTGATTCAGACTATTACCTTAAACACATTAGCAGGGAGAGACAGAGAGAGGGAAAAATGACTGAATAATACATATGGGTTTCGCACTTCACAGTGTGTCACTTAGTGCCACTCTTGACTGGTTCCCATCACCCAGAGAGGGTACAGCATCTGTAAGCAGAGACACACCAGGGGACACAGGGCTGTTGATGTGCCTCCTGCTTAGAGGAAGTGGATGTGCCAAGCAGACTTTTTTTTAAGGCAGGGGGCTTCAAAAGGCAACTCCTGAAAGCAGAACTTAGCTAAGAGAGGGAGGGAGATGTAGGGGAAGGATCCCATAGGCAAGTATCATAGAGTTCAGGTTGGGATCTGAGTTCTGTCTTTCACTCACTGCTTGACCTTGTACAAATCACCTTACCTCTCTTGTTCCCAGGTTGGTTTTTTTTCTTATTTGTTTTTGGGCTTTTGACACAGACATGATTTTATCAGTGTAGGAAATCACTTATGTGAGAATTCCTTCTATCTAGGAAGTGTGGCATGGTACATATTGGGCCATCTCTGGAGTAAGGAATATTTGTCAGAAGTCATGCTTCTGACACATATCAGCACTATGATGAAGGGCAAATTATTTAAATGCTGAGGCCCCCAGAATTAAGTTTCTGAGCTTCTTACAAGGCTCACATTTTGTTAGGTTTGACCTCATCAGGTAGCATGAGGTTGTAGCAGTGTGTGGCTTGAAGGAAGGCAGAAAAGATTTCTAACCTCCTCTCCCTCTGCCCTTCTCTAACAGAGACCTTAATTCCTGTAAGTAGAAGAAGCAGGAAGCTTGTGCCCAAAGATACTTTGCTGTCCTCCAAGAGAAGGTATATTGGGCTAGAAGTGTATATATCTGTTCTCTTAGTTAAATATTGTTAGTCTAGGGAATATGATCAGGTCCCATCCAACTTCTGATAATCAATCATTATAATAACTGTTCCATAATGAACACACATATTGCAATTAGCCAAGAAACATTTTCCCCCAAAATTGGTAACAAAACAGAAATCAGAGGAAGTATACATAGAATATATGTGTGTATATACACATCAACACATATATGTATACATGCCTACATGTGTACATGCATATGTATGCACAGACACATGCACACATACACCAGATAATAGTGAAAAAGTTTTCTGAGAGCAACACAACTCAGCTCAATAGAGAGAGAAAGAGCTCTAGATCTGACTTAGGGGGAAGTTCCCTTAAGTCCAGGATAGCAAGCTGGACAAAGGGACATGATGAAGAAAGCTAGTTTCTCTCATATTGGCTTCTTCCCAGAGTCTTTCGCTTCAGTCTTTCCCCCTAAAGTGGGACTGGCATCTTCCATCTCCTTACTTGAAGCTGGAACCCAGAATTACTGGAAGTACCTGCAGAATCCAAAGAGACTCTCAACTCAGAACACCAGAAGATGTGAAGGTTGAAGAGATTAAAGATCTTTCCTTGTTCCCTCTCTTGCTAGCTCCCCCCTACTCTTTACACAGGTACAGGCTACTGATCTCCCCCAGGAAGGAGAGGGAAACTTCCCAATGGCTTTGGGATTGGGCTTGCACTGAGCCAAACAGTAGTAAACTGATCTACTGAGGTATCAGCTGCCTCTCTTATAAAATGTGGGAGTTGGACTTAATAGTCTTTAAGGTCCATTCTAGCTCTGACATTCTGTGATTTCCTATTTCCAAATCAATATTTTCTTGGGGATCACTATATATTTAGAGCTGAAAGGGACTTAAGAGGTGATTTAATCCAACTCACTCATTTTATAAATGAAGACAAATGAATCCCCAGAGGCCCATGTGATTTACACAAGGTTGCTCATGTAGTAAGTCTCAGGGGTGGGATTTGAACTCAGGTCCTCTTATTCCAAAGCTATCTTGCCCCTTGCTTGCACTGGCCTTTTCTCTTTATCTGGTGATAGCCATGGCAGCTTCTCCTGGCCAAGCATATAGATTTGTGAGAAGAACAGGTTTATATTCACAATATTCCAACTTCCTTGGCTCTGTCAGCTGATGTTGGCTGAGGGAAATGGCAAGGGATTGAGAATAATAAACATCCCCTTCTCTTTGAGGACTGAGGAAGACATTTAGAACCCATTCATTTTCAGTGTTATAATTAAACTTTAACATTAATGTGTGCACAGGGGTAGAAGAGGATGAACTGCAAGGCTTACTGTGTCCCTATAACCTTGGCTGCTTGGTTAATACTGTTATATGTAGAAGACCAACTTTAGCCAAAGTTGCAAAACTGAATGTACAGTCACATAATGTCAAAGTTAGAAAGTATCATAAATGTCACATAGTCCAGGGTCAAGAACATTCTCCATTGTCCAGTGTAATGCATATAGGTTTTTTTTAATATTGCTCTGGAATTGGGATTTCATTAGTATGGGGAATTCTTGCAGAAATTCCCTAAAATGATACAGATGGTACATTAACTCATCTGTAAATTATAGTCTTAGTGAGTTGGCTGGGGAACTGAAAGGTAACTTTATCATGGTCACCCAGCTAGTATGCATCAGAAACAGTATTTGAATTCTGATCTTTCTGACTGCCGTCTATCCAAAAAATCACACTGCTTCTTGCTTTTATATGTATTAGATGGCACAATGTTTGTTGAGTCAAATTTATAAAAAAACACTGAGGAGATCAGCAGAAATTTTTGTCCAATCCCAGTTGCTCTCAGGACTTTTGCCAAGGCAATCATATAGATTCTATAAGAAATGGAAAAGGTTGTGTCCATTTGTGTGATTGATCTTCATCACAAATTGCCCCTGTTTCTATGAGAGTCATTGGAATGTCAATTAGCCCTGAACAGTGTATAAGTAAACAGCAATACAAAGAAATAAAATAATAATACAGTGACACAAAGAGATGTCACAATTTTTTGTTCATCTGCCAATGAGTCATTTTGCTACAATACCTCTTGAAATCACTGGTACCTAGTGTTCTGATGTTTACAAAATGTTTTTACTCACATGCATCCTTTGAGGGATGCAGAACTAGCATGATCACTGAAATCATAGAATCTCCAATTTGGAGGAACTTCAGAAGCCACTGAATCCAGTCTCTAAATGAAAATGTTTTCCTTCTCCATATATTCAAGAGTAGGTACTAGTACCTATGGAATATCCAGTGCCAAATGTCCAAGAGGGTGCCTAGTGATTCATTTGTGTGATTCTAGCATGTCTAGAACAGCTGTGCATACTTCAGATCAATGCTCTGAACTTTATTCTTGTGTTAAGGCAACAAGGAGGAAAGAATATTTTCTCCCCTCCAATGTTCCTTTCTTCCTGGCACTAACTAACTAAACTGTCAATCCAAAACAGTCCAGTTCAGGACTGTGGGAAAGCAATGAAAGCTCTCCCTGCCTCCCCTAAGACTGTCTTGTGATTCATCCAGCCAGTGACAATGATGGAAAATGATGCAGTGTTTGCTTCATTCTTAATTTTCAAAAGCCAGCTTAAGTAGTATATTGTAAAAGATGTGACCCCGGGACCATATGTGGCCTACAACACTCCTAAGTGCTGTTGAAACTAATTAAGATGTAACTGGGAAATTTTTAACAAAATAAGGAAAATATTATATGACATAGATAACATTAACATGTTTTCTCAGCTGATATGTGGTCCTCAGGGATCATTAAGTGGCTGTCATTTCTATTTCAATTTGATGCAATTGGTGGAGTGGATAGAGAACTGGCCTTGGAGTCAAAGAATCCTGAATTTAAGTTCTGCCTTGAACACTTAATAGTTGTATGACCCTGGGCTAATTAGTTAACCTCATTCAGTCTGTTTCCTGAATTGTAAAATGGGGATAAATAATAACACCTATTATACAGAGTTATTGTGTTTAAAAAACAAAAATAAAAGCAAAAAATATACATATAAAGTGCTTTGCAAAACTTCCAGTAGTATGAACATACTAGTACTTTTCTATGTCTTATAACTATTTCTGGGAAATATCCACGAATATATCCTGTGTTTACCTAAAGGCTCACAAACATTGTGAGCACCAAAGATATATTTTTACTTCATCTGGGACTCAATTGGGCACATCTTAATTCTATTTGTCTTTCAGTATTTAGTCTAGAAACCACACTTTACTATATTCCTCTTTCTATTTAGCATGGTCTGATAATAAATGTCATTATAAAATGACTAGCATCCCCTCTCTCTTCTAAGACAGATGTATAAAATATTGCCACCATACTAGCTTTTAATTCATATATTCCTCAAACTATCCTATGTCTTTAACTTTAATTGCATGGCCCCAAAGGGTTAGAATGAGGCAGGAAAACTATCCACATATCGACATGGTTTTAAAAAAACTACTTTCCCCTCTGGTCTTCTTTCCAAATAGTAGGAAATGTAACTGATTATTTTAACAAGGAAAACTGTGTTTGTCCCTCAAGTCAAATGCATTCAAACCTTCTGGACAGGGATACTAAACCCCTTCCTTTTTCATCTTCCCTGATTTGGCTGCTTGTGTGAGCTGGAAGACATCATTCTTTAAAAGCTTAATGACTTTGGAAACCTGCTAGGCACATATCTCTAATCCTGCCCTGGAGTCCCTGGAGCTTGTGAATGAAGGAGTGGAAATCTAATCCAGTCGACCTTGTCACCCTGCTGCTATATGTCCCTTCAGTCCAATCACCCACTTCTTCCACCCACCCCTGACAACACTCAAGTCCTCTGAGAGTCCAATAGCCTTTAGGCATACCTTTTGCTGAGACCCATCAGTATGACCAGCTGTTGGGCATCTGGCAGGCAAGTGCCCCCTCTGTGTATCTGAACTGAAGTGATTTGGCTCAATGCCTTAGAGCTGTTGTAACAGCAGATCAATCACTGATCTGAGTGGCTGTCCCAGGTACTTATGTGTTTGGGAAACCCACCACAAACGGACAGGATTCAGCCTTGGCAAAGCCATGGGCAGTTCACTGTATGCATCTAGTTATATATAGGTTTATCCTACTTGCTGGGGCAATCCAGAAAAATAATAAATTGCTCAGTATAAGCATGAGTAGAAGGCATCAATGTATAGTCTAAAGCACATTGGATTAGAAGACTTTTTTTGAGGGTGCAGTCAGTACAAATTCTTAACTCTGTTTCTAATAGCCTTCATGTCTTTGGGAAAGTTGCCTTTCCCAAGTTGCCTCTTGGCACCTCATTTGCCTCATCTATAAAATAAGGGGAAAGAATCAGATTTTCTTTCATATCTAAATCTTGAATGCTATAATCTGCTGCGTCAAGGTGACTACTCAGAGACTCTTTTCAGATATGAACAATTCTTTTTATTTAGCATCTGTTCTTCACTGGGTAATCTAATAGAAACTAGACCTGTAGTGAATAGCCTAGTTTGAGTCCCATGCCTGGCATCTAGGATCTTTGTGAACTACAATAAGCCATTTCATCTTTTTTTTTTCTTTTTGGAGGGCAATTGGGGTTAAGGGACTTGAACAAAGTCACATGGCTAGTAAGTGTGTCAAGTGTCTGCACTGGATTTGAACTCAGGCCCTCCTGACTCCAGGGCCGATTCTATATTCACTGTGCCACCTAGCTGCCCCCATTTCATCTTGTTGAACCCCAATGTCTTCATCTGTAAAATTGGAGTGTATACCATTAATACTATCTACTTCTCTAGGTTGTTATGAGGCAAGTAGTCAGCAGGCAGAAAATGGTTTTAAGTATAGGATTCAATTTCTATTATCTTCAAATTAATATATGTTTACTGAGTTTAGTAGTATATTCAAGCCTAGTGTTAGCAACTGGGAAGTACAAAAGGCATAGAAGATAGTTACTCATTGTTAAGTGATTTGAATCTAATGATAACTCACATTTGTATAGAACTTTGTGATAAAATATTTCCATATATACTACTTCATTTGATCCTTACAATAATTCTTAAAGGATGGTAGTATGAATTTTGTTGTCTCCACCTTTCAAATGCAAGAATTTAAGGTCAGAGGAAACAAAGTCCTGCAAGAATTTTTGAAAAATAATGATGATATGGTAAAATTAAAAAAAAATCACCAGGTGGAGAAATGATCAAGAGGTCCAAGAAAAAAACTATAATATGTGCATCTCTCCCCCTTAGGTCCACAAAAAGAGAAAGCAGAAGGTATATTCCCTTGGGGTAAAGTACACACAGAAAAGCACTGCCCAGGAGCGCAGCTTATAGAAGCATTAATGTTCATGCCTAAGTAACAAGGCAGGGAAGCTTAGAACCAGAAGATATTTTATTAAAAATTAATGAGTTGTCTTGATTGGCTTAGGGAAGAAATGGCATAAACTCTAAACTGGGCATCATGCCACACAGGAGAGTAGGGGGCATGGGTATGAGAGGGGGCATCATGAAGAGGAGGGCAGGGTCTGGGGGAGGGATGCTGGAAGCACACACTTCAGTAAAGGACAGGGACAGGGTAGACAACAGAACAAAGAGGGGTAGGGATAGGAAGGAGAGATAGATAACCACTGTCACAATATGTCCACTATGAAGATGTCCTGTATAATCACACATCCACAGCCTGTATTGAATTGATTGTCCTTCCAGTGGGGGTGGGGGACAAGGGAGGAATCGAAAGAAGCTAGAATTTAAAGTTCTGCAATACCTGCAACTAGCAATTAAGATCTACAGGGGCTGGGATAGGGAGACCCTCCCTGCCCTACCAGAAAGTAAGAGAGCAGAGAAGGGGAGGGGCTTTACAGTGGGTTGCTGTTTTAGGGTTGGAGCAGGGGAGAGACAGGGAGAAAATTTGTAATTCAAAAATGTCATGAAAACGAATGATGTAAACAAGAAAAAAATTTTTAAAAAAATTTTTAAGTTGTCTCGAGAATACAACAATTAAGATAAAAATTAGGAAAATAGTTATACTTATTTGTATAGAAATATTTTGTTGTTTTTCTTCCATGGGGAAAGAATAACTTTCTAGTTATATTGTTTCATTTCTTTTGCAGAGCTTTCATTAGATAGGATATAAAATCTTGTTCTCCACTTACCCCAGGGGCAAGTAAATGGAATTCTAGACCAGAGTCTTGCCTTCCCTACCTTCATCCCCATCCAAGCGGACACAACTAAAGGTTTAGCTACTCCTGAGCTCCCTAAATTAAATAGTTCTCCTTATTTAGAAATATTTTGTAATATTGTAGGTCATAAAACCTATATCTAACTCAAAGTTCTAATCCAGGGGGCAAGACTGGAAAAAATTGTTAATTCAAGAAAACAAAGATAATGATGAAATATTATGGATGTAAGGATACTGAAGACAGAATAACAAAAGAGGAGAATATCTCCACATGGTTTGCAAGCAAAGTCTCAAGGAAAATCAAATTTGCTACAGGCTAGCTCTAATTGAATTCCTGGAAGAAATGAAACAAATTTTTTAAAATGCTCATATAAATTAAATTAGAGATTTAGAGAAATGGAAGAGGAATGGAATGAGAGGTGTAGAAAAAAATGGAACAGGGAATAAGACTTCTAGAGGAAAGAATTAGAAGGAGAATTAATAGATTTGCAAAAGAGATAAACAGCTTACTCAAGTAACATGCTCATTGAAAATCCAGTTGGACCAGACAGAGATCAATGACTACAGTAGATGAGAAATAAAAGAACTAAATTGAAAAAAATTGAGAAAATAGGAAATACAACCTACCAAAAACAACTTACCTAGAAAATAGATCAAGAGAATATAAGAATAACTAAGATAAATAAAATCCTTGACCAAAAAACCATAATGATACCATAGTTCATTAAATTATGAAATATTTAAGAATTAAGATAAAATAATTAAAATCTATTAGATGCAAAGGTTAACTTAAAATATAAAGAACCTATGAGCTACATCCTAAAGAAGCCAGAAAGGAAAAACTCTCTGAAATTTTATAACCAAAATTCAAAGCATTTACATGAAGGACAAAATATTGCAAGTAGCTAGAAAGAAAGTGTTCCACCACCAATCAGCCATGGTCCAAATTACTGAAGACATGACCACTACTACTATGACAGAATTTGAATTATAAAATTCCAGAATGCAGAAGATAAAGTTTTACATTCATGAATAATTTTTTCTCAGTAATGCTGAGCCTTATTTTAGTGATACAATGGACTTTTAAATAAAGAAGACTTCCCAATTGCCATGCTAAAAAAAAAAAACAAGTTAAATACTTCGAAGTACAAATATATTAATCAAGAAAACCTGGAAAGGTAAACAAATTAGAGCAACTGAAAGTGAATATATGATGATTACTTGAACATGTTCTAATAGAGGAAGAAGAAACACATTTCACCTTAAAACATCATTATGTACTCGAGTCATAGGATGAGTAAATAAGTCAAGGAGCATGGGAACAATTTTGTTCTATGTACTATGATTAGGTTAAAACCTGAAACTTACTTTCCTATGAACTAGACAAAGTAAGATAAACATACGGATGTACATATATTCTGGTGGAGAAATACATTCAACTCAACTAGGAATAAGGCAAGGATAGGAAGATGACTATTTAAGGGTACAGTCAAAGGGAAATTAATCATAAAATAAATTTGATCTTCAAAAAGTGGAGCATGTAGGGGAAGATGAGGATAAATGGAAAGAAAGGATAAGAATCTGTTATTGGGATTTAGATGATAGGAAGAGACAAGCAGGGGGAAAAGATTAAATAAAATACAGATAATAAAAATGAACAAATTATTTGAATACATAAATGCATTCATATACACACAAAACAACTTTTAATAAAGTACAAATTCTATTTATGTTACAAACACCAAAAAGTAGAAGAATAAATGGACATTTCCTCAATAAATACTATCTAAAACTAAAAATCAAGAATATTCATAGCCACTAATCTCATTTGATCTAATGAATACTAGCAGTACTAGTTATAACAATAAGGCAAGAAAAAGAAATTGAAAGAATAAGCATAAACAAAAATAAAATAAATTATCAAATTTTGCATAAACTACAGTGGTCTAGACTGAGAACACAAAGGAGTTAGTTTATTAATATAAAAAGTAATAATATTAGCAAAATAATAGGATATAAAATGAACCAACATGAATAATGATTAGCCTTTCTCTATATCACCAATAAAATTCAGGAAGAGATAGAAACAGAAATTACATGCACAATATTTATAGAACATATAAAGTATTTACCAAGAGACACATAAGGAACTGTTTCGATACAACTACAAAAACTCTTTATGGAAAAAAGGCAGAAGTAAAAAAGTTGAGTTATTAAATACTCATATTTGGGCTCTATTAACATAATGAAAATGATATTGTGACCTAAATTAATTTACTTACTAATTGTCAAACAAATCAAAGTAACAAAGGATTATTCCTGAAATCTAGAAAAACAGATAAAGATAGAAAAATGGTGAAGATTCTCAAGGGAAATCATGAGAATAAATGTGGGAAGATGAGGACCAAGCAATAATAATCATTCCACAAGCATCTATTAAGTGGTTACTATCATCTAGGTACTATATTTTTCACCTGGGAAAATTTTATTAGAAATCAGTAGTCATTAAAATTCTTTGACACCAAATAAAGAAATAGAAAAGTCATTCCACAGAACAGGTGCAGAACACACAGAAGGAAAATAGAAGCATAATATTCGATAAATGAAAGAATATTACTAAGATGTTATGAAATCATTTTACAGAACTATTAGGAAACCTGGAAAGATTTATTGTAAAAATCAGTTTTAGATAAAGAACTCACACCGTGTATCACATTAACTTCCAAATGCATATACGACCTACATACAAAAAGTCATATCATAAACAAATTAGAAGAGCAAGGAACAAAATAGCTTTTGCAACTATAGATAGGAGAAAAGTTAATGACCAAACAAGGGATAAGAAAGTTCATAGGAGAGAAAATGAAGAATTTCGATTACATACAATTGAAATATTTTATGCAAATTAGAAGTGAAACAGTTAACTGTAAAAAGATCTTTGCAGCATTTCTCTGATAAAGGACCAATATACAAGATCAATAAATAGATAGACAGACACATACATACACATATACATATATGTATATGTTACACACACACACAAACACACAAATATGTAGGAATGATTGTCATTGTCCCATAGATAATTGGTCAATGGGTTTGATTGGCAATCCTCAAAAGAAGAAAAACAAGTGATCAGCAGTCATGTGGAAGATACAGTTTAAGGATTCAATATTACAGACAAAAACATTGTTGAAGAAAGAATTGGGAGGGGTGATGCCATCAGACATGAAGCAAGATAATGACTGACCAAAACCACTGACCTAGAATTGTTGTACCCTAATCCCAAATCCCAGATCACTACACACCACCTGATTTGTGGCCCACCATTAAGCCCCTTTTATGTTTTTGTCCCTGTCCCTATCCTACATCTTGTCATAGCTTGAAACTTCTTAAGGCATGCCTGGGCATTGTTCAAGGTGTAGTTCCCTGCCACCTCTTTCCCTAATCAGTATTCTATATATTCTCCTTGACTCAGTGTAAGTGTACAAAGTCCATTATGGTATAATGTAGAGACCACCCTGTCCTGTTCTGCTGATCAAGCAGGGTCCCCACACCCTTCACCCAGAACATGATCCTGGTCAGTTCTGGGGAATTCTAGTCCCGCTTACCCCATGACACTCCACTCTGTTATGGAAAGCACTGACTATGATCCTCCACTTTGTGCCCTCTACCCTGTTATAGGAGGGACCCCTAAGCCACAGGAAGGTTGCACCCTTGTACCCTTGTGCCATATTTCCAAATTAGCCCTGAGCTATAGATCTAACCAATGGCTGTTCTTTGCTTCTGTACGTCATGCTTCTGCTAGCTCCCCTCCCTGATGATGGTTTTTGTGGTTTTGGCCTTTATAACAAATCTGTACCCCCAATGGATCAATACCAATTTGAATGAACACTCAAGTAGTCATGCTCCTAATCAATAAATCCACATCTAAATTCACCTTGAACCCAGGTCTCAACTTGCTCTTATTTTCTGCACAACATAATAAAATATAGTTCAAAGAAAAGAGTATGCTACCATGATAGAGGAACTGGGGAGAATTCTTCTAATTTGAAAAAGGGAATATAGGAAAAAGGATTCCAGCAGCAATGTTGATTGTCAAGGTCAATGCAGTAAAGGAATAATCCATTGAGGGAAAAATGGACCAAGTGAAGTATAAAGAGTTGAAAGTGAACAATTCCCTGAGTGGTGAAGTCAGGATGGTGGAGTAAAAGCAGGAACTTGCTTGAGCTCCCAGTTTGACCACCTCTAATACCTGTAAAAAAATGACCCTAAACAAATTTTAGAGCTTCAGAACCCACAGAGTAACAGAGAGAAACAAATCTCCTGCTGAAGGCACCCTGGCAGGCTGACAGGAAGGGTCTATTGCATGGGGCTAAGGGCAGACTGCAGTCCTGCATGTGCTAGCCTAGACTAATGGCAGCAACCGGGGCATAGCAGACTTCAAAAGAGTGAATAACCCAGAGCTGTGGTGTTTTCCAGAGTTCTAAACCTATAAATGTCAAAGAGAAAGGTAAAAGGTTAGTGAGAGAACTCTGTTGAGGCTGTGGAAAGACAATTGCCTTCACAGTTCTGAGGCAGGTGACTATAAGAAGTTTTGACAACAGCTGCATAAAACCCCAGAAATTTAGCACACAGTACAGGGATAGGGTATAGACTCTGGGAAATCCCTTGAACTGTGATTGAATCTCCCCACTTAATGAGGCATTTTTCTGAGACCAGAAGTTAGGCCCAAATCTTTGTTACTCTTAACCTAGCCTAGCCCTCTATTTTCCAGTTACTTTCCAACTTTGATCCTATCAAAATATCTATACTCAAATCTGTTAACCTCAAACTAGCCTAGCCCTTCATTGTCTGTCATCTCCAGGTAGCCTTCAGTTGTTTCCCATCCTTAATCTCATTACTGAACTCTGACCTCAGTTACATTAAAGATTCTCCTTAGATTCTTCCTCAAGACCCTCCCCAAACTCCTTATCTAGACCACCCCAGATACCTCCCACAGTCTTTCTGTGTATAAGAGGCATCTCACCTCCATGAAGGGGCCAAGAATTCAATCTAGCACAGACTCAGTCTGTGTCAGACTACTCTACTCTGCTTGTCAATAAAAGCTTTACATATACTTAGGCTCTTTAAGAATCTATCCATTAATACAAATCTTTAATAAACTTTGATTTGCTTTGGCTGAGAGAAGACTTAAGTCAAATTCATTTAGCAGGACCCAGTGTGTTAAAATTTGGGGGTCTCAAGAACCCCTAATCTAAACATTGAAACTCAACATCCATACTTTGGAAGCAGAGTTCTACAATGGCAAAAAGCTTAGAAGTCAAGTAATTATGAAGTCCATCTCCTTCCCATTTCTTATAGCACAGTAGTATTCCATTGCATTCATATACCATAACTTGTTCAGCCATTCCCCAATTGATGGGCATCCCCTAAGTTTCCAGTTTTTTGCCACCACAAAGAGAGC
>CM053598.1:86149339-86176152 GCA_028646575.1 Pseudocheirus occidentalis
TATTATTTACTACATGCAGCTGGGAATTAAGATATACAGGCACTGGGGTAGGGAGGCCCACTCTGCTCTACCAGAAAGTTAGAGGGGTGAAGGAGGAGGACATAGGAGAGAGCAGATTGGGGGAGGGGCTTTATACTGGGATTGCTGTTTTGGGGTTGTGGGTAGGGGAAAGACAGGGAGAAAATTTGTAACTTAAAATCTTGTGGAAATGAATGATATAAACAAGAAAATAAATGAAATAATTATTTAAAAAAAGAACACTAACTACCTAAAATTAAAAAAAAATAGACTCACTCAAATGGCAAAAGAGACCCAAAAATTCAATGAGGAGAAGGCCTTAAAAAGCTGATTTTGCCAGATGGAAAAAAAGTTCAAAAACTTACTGAAGAGAATAATAATTTCAAAATTAGACTGGAAAAAATAGACGCTAATGACTTTATGAGAAATTAAGATACTATAGAATAGAACAAATGAAAAAATAGGAGGGAATATGAAATATCTTATTGAAAAACTGCTGACCTTGAAAATAGATCTAGGAGAAATAACTTTAAATTATTGGACTATATAAAAGCCATGATAAAAAAAATGAGATTAGAAATCATCCTTCAAGAAATTTTCAAGGAAAACTGCCCTGGTATTCTAGACCCAGAGAGTGAAATAGAAATTGAAATAATTCACTGATTACCACTTGAAAAGATATCAAAAAGAAAATTCCCAGGAATATTACAATCAAATTCCAGAATACCCATGTCAAGGAGAAATATATATATATATATATATATATATAAATGTATTTATTTATTTTCTTGTGTAAATCACTCATTTCCACGAGATTTTGAGTTACAAATTTTCTCCTCATCTTCCCCTACCCAATAGCCAAAAACAATGATCCCACTGTATAGCCCCTCCCCCATTCTGCTCTCTCCTATATCCTTCCCCATCACCCCTCTGACTTTCTGGTAGGGCAGTATGGGTCTCCCTACTTCAGTTCCTGTATCTTAATTCCTAGTTGCATGTAGTTAATACTACTACTGCTATTACTACTAATAATAATATGTACACATATGTATTTTTTCTTTTTTTTCTTTTTTTTTTTTGGAGGGCAGTTGGGGTTAAGTGACTTGCCCAAGGTCACATGGCTAGTTTTGTGTTAAGTGTCTGAGGCCGGATTTGAACTCAGGTACTCCTGACTCCAGGGCCAGTGCTCTATTCACTGTGCAACCTAGCCACCCCCACATATGTATTTTTAACATTTGATTATAGAACTTTAAATTCTAGATTCTTTCCCTTCCTCCCTCATCACCCACTCCCACTGGAAGGACAAGCAATTCAATACAGGCTGTACATGTGTAATTACGCAGAACATCTCCACAGTGGACATATTGTGAGAGACTGATTATATGTCCCTGCTTCCTATCCTGCCCCCCTATTGTTCTATTCCCTACCCTGTTGCTGTCCCTTTATAGAAGTGTGTACTTCCAGCAAGCCTCTCCCCCACTCTGCCCTCCCCTCCATCATCCCACTTCTCACCCCCATGCCCCCTACCTTCCTGTGTGGCAACATACCCAGTTTAAAGTTTGTGTCATTCCTTCACTAAGCAAATTCAATGAGAGTAAGCTTGCCCTTTCTCTTTTGCCTTCCTGTCCTTCCCCTCCATTGTAACAATTATCCCAGAGATGATTTTTTTTCTATATGAGATGATTATCCCCATTCTGTGTTTCCCTGTGTACTCTTATTCAAATCCTCTCCCACCTCAGAATTTCACCTTTTAAAGTATCATTCCTTCCTATTCAATTGATCCTGTGCTCTCTATGTGCACATATATACACATACTCAGATATGTGTTCATACGCATACATGAACCATCCTATATAGACATATGTGTATATAGATGTGTGTATATATATATATATATATATTTGTGTTCCCTTTACCTACCCTTATACTGAGAATAGTTTCATAAGTTACATTTATTGTTTATTCATGTCAGCATGTAAATAGTTCAACTTTGATAAGTGCCTTACGATTTCTTTCCCATGTTTACCTTCTTGTGCTTCTTGTGTTTGAATATCAAATTTTCTGTTCAGTTCTGGTTTTTTCAGCAAGAATGTTTGAACGTCTTCCACCTCACTGAATGACCATATTTTCTCCTTGAACATTATACTCAATTTTGTTGGGTAGGTGATTCTTGGTTTTAATCCTAGCTTCCTTGATCTCCAGAATATCATATTCCAGGCCATTCAATCCCTCAGTGTAGAAGCTGCTAGATCCTGGGTTATCCTAATTGTGATTCCACAGTATTCAAATTGTTTCTTCTTGGCAGCCTATAATATTTTCTCCTTGATCTGAGGATTCAGGAGCCTGGCTATAACATTCCTAGAAGTTTTCTTTTGGGGATCTTTTTCAAGAGGTGAAAGGTGAATTCTTTCAAATTCTATTTTGCCTGCCAGATCTAAAATATCAGGGAAATTTTCCTTCAGAATTTTTTTTAAATTTTTCTTTTTTTTTGCCTTTTTTTTGGAGGGCAATTGCGGTTAAGTGACTTGCAGCTAATAAGTGTTAAGTGCCTGAAGTCAGATTTGATCTCAGTCCTCCTGACTCCAGGGCTGGTGCTCTACTCACTGTGCCACCTAGCTGCCCCAAGAATTTCTTGAAGTATGCTTTCGAAGTTCTTTTTTAGATCATGGCTCTCAGTTAGTCCAATAATTTTTAAATTATCTGTCCTAGATCTATTTTCCAGGTCAGTGGTTTTTTCAAGGACGTATTTCACATTGCCTTCTACTTTTTCATTTGTTTGGATCTGTTTAATAGTATCTTGATTTCTCATAAAGTCATTTGCTACCATTTGCTCCACTCTAATTCTGAAGGTATTATTCTCTTCAGAAAGGTTTTGAGATTCTTTCTCCATCTGGAAAATTTGATTTTTTTAAGGCATTCTTCTCTTCATTGGCTTTTTGGGATTCTTTTGCCATTCGAGTTAATCTATTTTTAAGGCGTTATTTTCTTCAGTCAGGTTGTTGTCTCTCTTTTTATGATTTTCTTGCATCATTCTCATTTCTCTTCTGATTTTTCCTCCACTTCTTTTATTTGGTGTTCAAAATCCTTCTTAGGTGATCTATGGCTTATAGGCAGTCTGCATGTTTCTTGCAGAATTTTGGGGTGGGATTTCTGTGTTATCTTCCTCTCTTTCCACACTTTCATATTTTTTTGTCTCCAAAAAAGGATTCTAGAGTTCAATTGCTGTTCTTACTTTGCTTCCTTTGCCTGCTCATGATGCCAGTAAATTATGTGACTTTTTAGCTCTTTTGAACCCTGCTTCCAGAGGGGAAAGTTCTGTCCCCAATTGCTGGGTTTTTCCCCACTTCCGCAACTATTAGGAGGCTGCTGCAGCCCCACCCTAGCTTTGGCTCACTGAGAATGCACCCCAGGACCACCACCCAAGACCACTATCTGGATCCAGGCCACTCAACGCAAGGGCACTTAGCCTCTGGAGGATTGCTTGGCCCCCTTTCAGTCTGTAGGCTGGGAGCTCTGAAGCAGACATGTGGAGACAGTTAGGCCGGACTGCTTTCCTCCCCCAAATTTAGCTGAGTTCCAATGACCTTTCCCTTTTTCCTTATTTCTTATGGCTTGATAATTCTGAAAACTGCCATAGCTGCTGCTGATCCACTCTCCTGAAGGCTTCAGATGCAGCTCATCCTAGCCACCCTGGAGCCAAGCTACGGTTTCAGGCTGGGCTGGTTTTAGCTTGCAGCATGCTGTGATGAGCCTTTCTTGCCAAGCTGCCTTCAGCAGGAAGTATGTTTTTCTGTATTTTTGTGTGAATTTTGGAGCCCTAAAATTTGTTTAAGGTCATATTTATGCATATTTGAGGTGGCTATGTGTGAGCTGCAGCATTTTCCTGCTTCTACACCATCATCATGGCTCTGCCCCTCCTCAAGGAGAAAATAGTACAAGTAGTCAGGAAGAAACAATTTGTGTGATGTGGAAACAAAATCAAAATAACACAAGATCCAGCAGCTTCTACATTAAGGGATGGAATGACTTCAAATATGATTTTCCAGAGGTCAAAGGAGTTAGGATTAAACCAAGAATCACCTATCCAGCAAAACTGAGTATAATACTTCAGGGGAAAATATCGATATCCAATGAAAGAGAGGGTTTTCAAGCTTTCTTGATAAAAAAAACAGAGTTTAACAGAAAATTTGATTTTCAGATCAAAAAAGCAAGAGACACATGAGTAGGTAAACAGGAAAAAGAAATCATAAGGAATTTATTAAAGTTGAACTATTTACATTCCTACAAGGAAAAATCATAATTGTAACTAATGAGACTTTTCTCAGTATGAGGACAGTTGAAGGGAATATATATATATATATATATATATATATACACATGTGTATGTGTGTATATGTGTATATAAATACACATATACATATATATTTGTGCATATATGTATGTATAGGAAGGTGTATGTGTATATAAATATATATATGAGTGTGTGTATGTGTGTGTATATGTGTACATAGACAAAGTGCCCAGCATGAGTTGAATATGAAGGGATGATAAATAAATAAAAAATAAAATAAAGAGATGAGAGAGGATTACATTAGGATAAGGAGAAAGGGAGGGATAGAATAGGGTAAATTATCTCATATAAAAGAAACAAGAGAAAACTCTTACATTGGAGGGGAAAAGAAAGAAGGTGAAAGGGAATAGGTCAACCATACTATCACTGGATTAGGCTTAAGGAGAGAATAACATACACACTCAACAGGCTATCTTACCCTACAGGAAAGTAGGGGGGAAGGGGAAAAGAAGTAGGATGACAGAAGGGAGGGTAGATTGGGGGAGTGGGTAATTAGAAGCAAATACTTTTGAAAAGGGAGAGGATAAAAGGAGAAAATAGCATAAGTGGGGAGTGGGATAGGTTGGAGGGAAATCTAGTTAGTCTTTCACAATATGACTACTATAGAAACATTTTGCATAACTATGCATGTATAACCTATATTGAATTTCTTGTCTTCCTAGTAGTAGTGAGTAAGGAGGGGAGAAGGGAGAGATTTTGGAAATCAAAGTTTTGAAAACAAATGTTAATTTTATTTTACATGTAACTGGGAAAGGTCATTGGTTATAGAAATCCATTTTTCCCTACAAGAAAGTAAAGGGGGGAAATGGGGATATAACAGAGGGCAGATTGGGGGAAGGGATATTCAGGAAGCTTGAACGAAAGCTTGTCATCTTGGGGTGGGGGGTAGGGGAGAGATCAGAAAAAAAATCTGTAACAAAATCATGTATGTTGATAACTAAAAGGAAATAAATAAATTGGAAAAAAGAGGGGGCTAGCAGGAGAGTGAAGGCCTTCCTCATAATCATACTATGAGGATCAGATAGAGGAAGTGTAGATGGTTACTCTGGAGAAAAAATGACTTAGGCAGGAAATGATACCTTTCTTCAAATATTTCAATGACTGTCATATAGAAGGGAGCAGCTAGGCGACACATTGGATAGAGTACCAGGCCTAGAGTTAGAAAGATTCATCATCCTAAGTTTGAATATGATTTCAGACACCTATTATGTGACCCTGGGCAAGTCACTTAACCTTGCTTACCTTCATTTCCTCATCTGTAAAATGAAGCAGAGAAGGAAATGGCAAACTACTCATATATCTTTGCCAAAAACAAATAAGTCACAAAGTTGAACATAACATAAAAGCTGAACAACATTAACAAAAACAACATATGGAAGAGATCTTCAACTACTTATGTTTGGCATTAGCGAGAAGAACTAAAAAAAGTGGGTCTAATTTGAAAAAAAAAAAGATGGATTTAGAGTTGATGTCGTGAATGTCTTTCTAATGATTAACATTATCCCAAAGTGCAATGGACTTCCACGGGAAGTCTAGTTTCTCCTTCCCTGGCATTCTTTGAGCATAGAGTACAGAATCACTTGCTAGGTATGTTATAGAAGTGAATTTGACTCAGTTTTGCTTTGGACTAGATAGGCCTTTATTTCCATTCCAGTTCTTAGATCCTGTGATCCTATTTTCAATATTCTTTGACATTCATTTTTATGCCAGGTCAGGGAGAAAATATCTTCATTAAATTCATCTTCAAGGCCACAATGTAAATGAGGAATTGGCTTGGTGGACTCTGCAGGATGTTCTCCCAGCTGTTTATCCACTTACAATCTGGTTCAGAACAGACCTATGAAAATACAAGCTGAGGCTTTGCTTGGGCTCAATTATACATTCAAATTGCCTGTATTTAAAAAACCCTAAAAACTCTAATGGCTTAATTAAGCTGGTAACTTTATGACATCCTTCTCCTCACTTGAAGACTAACTTCAAACCCTCTCTCTTTAAACAAGGAAGCCAGCATGAAATCTCCAAGGCACTAACCAAGCCCAGGACTGGAAAGCAGAGAAATTCTAAGCTGCAAAGATAATGGAATCTGTGGTGAATACTAAACTCTTTTTTGTACATGCTGGACAAATTCACAGGTTCTGGGATCTCTTGAAATTATTTAACAGAGCAGTTAATATTTCAGACTCTTATGAGAATCCAGTGTTTTCGGTGGGTCTGAAGCATACATCCTTGCTTACCCATAAGACATAAAGCCACCTGTCCAAAGAGAAGTCAAGCATAGGTCATACCCAGGATATTTATAGGTTGTGAAAGAACGGGTTCAATTTGGATGTTGTACTTCAACTGTGCAACATATTTTGCCTGGGTGATGCAGACACTGAGGCCAAATTCCCTCCTGTAGGTTTTCAGTAAAATACTGCTTTCTCTTGAATTGTAACTGCTCTCATTGGTACATCACTGCTATTCTTCTATGACATGAGATTCTGCTAATTGTTAAATGGGTAACTATGACGTCTTTTGGAATGCCTTCAATGAAGAGGTAAAAAGAGGTTGAAGCACACTCAATTATCTGTCTTTTCCCATTGGTTGGGAGTGTTAACCTTTTTTCTAGAAAAAGAAAGTTTTAGGAAAATTTTTATGGAACTTGACTAGAAGTGAATTTTGCTGTGAAGTGAACTTTTTTTTTCTTCCTGGCTCACATCCCTGCCCACTGACTGGTGATGCTTTCACTGAGCCATCAGTCATCTGTCAGATAAAGAGATGAAGGCAGATGTGTGCAGCACCAAATCTCCAAGGTCACAGGGAGGTGAGTGCCACCCTCAATTTCATTATATTGGCCTGTTTGGATTTTTTGCACTGTGTCTTTTTTATTTCTCCCTTAACAGCTGTATGCATTAGCCTTTGGGGAATGTGGCAAAAGAGTTTTTCATTTTTAGGAAGCCACATGTTCTCTATCTTTAAATCAAAGGTGAAATGCAGCGTGATGTGGCAACAGTCCAAACTTTGAAGGCCACATGGACTTACTGCCTTAAAGTCATTTTTTAAGATGTTGAAAAAATATCCTGAATGTTGTAACCATCGAGGGCAATTAGCTGAGACAGCAGGGAAGAGACAAGACAAGGAGGGCCCTGGTGGCCAAAAGGTAGCTCTTTTCCTTTTAGGTTGTTAATGGCAATGCAGGGTACATCAATCCCTACAGTCATTCCCTATTAGCCAAATACAAATGTCTTAAGATAATGTGAATACCTTATGGCATAAGTGACTTTCTAAAGTAACTTATTAGAACTTCTTATCTGTGTAAATTAAGCAGCCTAGGATCTTGACAGTTGGGAGATACTTATTCAAAGTATTGACTGTTGAGATATCTCATAGGAAATTATCCAAATGCCTCTGGACAAACTTGCTGGAAAGGTGGTGTCCATAGCCCCTTCTTTGCCAGAGCAAAAATAAGTTGTAGCCTGACCAAATCCTCACCTTTCCTGCAGGGGTTCTTACATAGACAAGATCCACACTTTTCCAATTCTTTAATAAGATTTTCTGCCATTAGTGACATATAGGGATAGCAACTCAGATTGAACTTTGAATTTCACTGGAATAGGTAACCTGTTGACCAAGAAACTACATATACTAATTCAGATCAGAATCCTTATCCATTCATTTATTTAGCAATACATAATCTTAAGTCTCTTTAGGGAATTAGAGAACTGAGAAGTTAAGTTACTATTAGAAGCAAGGCTTTAGCCCAGGGCCCAGGGCTTTCTAGCTTTCAGATGAACCTTTATTGTCATCAACAAGCATCTATTAAATGCTTACTATGTGACAGGGCATTCCATTAAGTACTGTACATACAAAGAAAGGCAAAAATGTAGTATCTATCTATTATGTATACATATATATACATACATGTGTGTATGTATGTATGTATATATGTATAGCCTTTCAAGTGATACATAGGAATATTTAGAGTTCTGAAACATGTTTTACCTTTTAATGTTATCTCATATAATGTTCAATAAGACCTCTTTAGGAAGATGCTACAGAGATTATTATCTCCATTTCTAATTTAAGGAGTTTCATATAGCCTTATTCGCTTATCTATCACAGCTCACAAAGCTAATAAGTAAACATTCAAGCCCAAGTTCATGAAATGTCCAGTTCAATACTCTAACCACTACACTAATCAGATATCTACTCCATCTGTGGAAGTAGAAACTAGAAGCCCCATAGAATATATGTTAGCTTATTTTATGAAAATAACACCCTAGATTTCAATTGCTATCTTTTTCCTAAGGATGTCTAAGCAACACAGAGGCTCTCACACAGATTCTCTGAACATCCTTGTGCAGAATAAATAAAGCAAGTATAAAAAAATAACTGTTTTGTAGAGACAAACACAATTCATAGAGAGATTTTGCAAAGAAGTATTTGCTCAAGGGCATACACTGAATGCAAGTGCTGGAAACTCAATCTATGTTGTCTGCCTCCCAGTCCTGTGCTCTTTCCACTCCATTGGCCTAACTGAATCCATGGGGTCCACCATGGCATTAATCCCTAGACTAAGCAACCTAGTGTTTGGCTGAGACTCACTTGAAATGCTAGAGAGTTCCCATCATTTCCCTGAGAGACCGTTAGATAGCTGAACTGATTCCATTATCTGCATTCATTCCCTTATATTTATTTTCCTGTCTTCATCCCAGGATACTCTTGCCTGCTAACCTAATAACTATAGCTGACACATGCCAAAGCTTTAAGGCTTGCAAAATTCTGCAAATACATGATCTACTTTGATCTCATAATAACTTTGAGATATATTCCATGCATTATTATCTCAACTTGGAAAATAAGGAAACTGAAGTTCAGAGAGGCTGAGTAAATTTTCAATGGTAAAATACTTATTGGTCACATTTGTCTCTGGTGGAATTTGAACCAAAGACTTAACAAAGAATCAGTAGCTTTCTTACCCTGCTAAAGGAAAAAGCCCTGGCACCCCAAATCCCCTATGCCCCCAGAAGAAGACCAAGGGTAATAGACAAAGAAGTTTGGCCATCTTCTACCCCAGAAATTCACTGCAGCATGCATTAACACCAATCCTTAAGCCACTACCCACATTCTGAGTTCAGGCTCCCAACTTTCTCCCCCCAAATTCTAATTCTACTTGACTCAAAAACCTAATAAAAATCTAAGAATCATTACCATTTGTGGTTTGGGATGGGTGGGCTATCCTGCCAGAGAACACAGAGGACCTTATCTGTTTCCATCCTCCCCAAATGCCCTTCATGTTGTGAATATTTTTTCCTCAATTAAGTTTCCTTGAATTATTTTTCCTGTTCTAGCTCCTGTCTTGTGCTTGTGTCCGTCTTCTGATACCCTTCATTCCATCTATGTTAGTTCTTTCCTTTAAAAGTACCAATCATTAATCATAGCTGAGACTAACAATTTTGACAGCTCTTGGTATTTCCATGGTACTGTGACTTAGCGAACATAGAATAAGAACTGATCCATGCATCAACCCCTCTCTGCCCTTTGAACCAGGTATATGACTAGGAGTTTTCACTTAACCACATTTTCCCTTGTGATCTTCCCCTTGGCAACATAAGTGGAACATATGGGAGATTGACAGCCTCGCCTTGTACTTTATCTTGGAATCCTGAGGTTCACTGAAAAATAAACCTCTCCTGAATATGTCTAGAACTATTTTCCAAACACCTTCATGCCTTTGGACCTAAATAGATTTCTCCTCTTTCGAAATAGATCATTTTCTTTCATAAAGTTCTATAGAATTTTATTCTAAAATTAGCATATTTCTTTAATGAAAAAAAAATCCTGTTCAATTTTTTTGTGATCCCATTTGAGGTTTTCTTAGCAAAAATACTGGAATGGTTTGCCATTTTTTTTATCCAGCTCATTTTACAGATGAGGACCTCAGGTAAACACGATTTTGTGACTTATTCAGGATCACACAGCCAGTAAGTGTCTGAGGTCACATTTGAACTCAAGTCCTCTGGATCCCAGGGACAGTTGTGCCACCTAGCTGTCCCTGATCTTCCTATAGTTTGGTATTTCCATTGTGGGCAGTTTAAATATTGGTCATTTATCTCATCACATGCATGATTTTTTCCATGACCACCACCACATCTAGAAATATGGTGACTCTTTGAAGTCTTAACTTACTTCAACGAAATAGTTAAAAAATCTATATCTTGATGCAACCACAAAATCACAGTTAAAATGGAATCAGACACTGTTTTCTAGCTATACCAGAGAAGATTAATGCAATTAATAGATAAATGATAAGGTAAGGCTAAGGTCAATATTAACCCAGAGCAACAATAAATCTTGATAATAAAATAAGGATGCCAATATGCAGCAAAGTGTGCTACCCTTTTCTTGAGCATTTTCATTAAAAGTTATAGAAATAACATGAATACTAGTTTCACAAATACTGAAGTAGTCACTTTTGTGGGGACAAAAATTACATATTATAAGTTGAATATTCAGAAGTAGCTTGGTAAGATGCATTGTTTGGCAGGTATCATGTGCTTTTAGATAATCTATTTTTTATCAGTTAGAAATTTAGGGTTCTGTTCATTAAATCTAGAATAGAAATAATAATGGTGCACATGGAGTGTTCAGGATAGACTAGACTATCCCATTTCAGGGACTGCCATGCATATTTTAGGGCTGCTCATCTACTTTTGATGACCACCTGTCATTCAACTCTCATTTGTGGCTCCAAGAAATTACAGAATATGCAGTATCAACACCCTAGTAAAACTGTCTCAGAAGGCAAGTGAAACTAGGTAATTAATAGGCCTCAAACCCATTGGTGAGTTAAGGCGATGTCTATTCCAAGTATGTGAAAACTTTCCCCACCGGCATGGTCAGATAAGATCAATTTCTTTCAATGGCCATCAAAATGACTGAAGCAAAACATGGAACACTTAGAACTTGGTCAGACATCAAAGATTCCAAGATCACCTATCACATCCTGGGCCAATGCCAGCCATCCCGACTTTCGTCTTGACATTAGATTTCAATGACTCAGGATTAGGAACTAAGGCTGATGACTTTGTGAAACTCTGCCTCACTTAAATCCAATGCAAGAGCAAGTCAAGACATCATTTATTTGTAGTGTCATTGGTCTTCTTAGAAAACAAAGGATGGACAATAAGTGATCATCATCATCCTAACAAGAGTAGATAAAATGAATACGGCACTTTAAGGTTTGTAATCTTTTATATATGCTACCTTATTTGATCCTCACAACAGTTCTCTAAAGTACTATTACTATTACAGAAAAAGAAACTTATCTTGAGAGAGGTTAAACAAATCGCTCAGAATCCCACAGCTAGTCAGTGCATGAAACAAGTTCTGAACTCATGTCTTTCTGACTCCAAGTCTAACACTCTATCTATTATGCCACTACCCCTTATCGCTCATAGAATAGATGATGATGCATGATAAGAATGAGTCTTATGAACGGAGTTTAGCAGTAAAATCTAAAAATATCTTTTCATGTGCTCTTTTCCAAGTTGAGAGTCTTCAAGACCCCCCATTTACAAAGCAAATGGCTATATTGATGCTATGCCTGAGCTCCCATGGAGAACTTGTCTGATTTCAGAAATCGTGATTTTTTTTTACATGTTGTGCAAACTATTTAGTAAAGTCAGAATGGAGAATGAAATTAAATGAATGAAAATGAATGAATGAAATGAAAAACTAGGAGAAGTAGCAGGAAGGAGACAAGGACATGTTAAGGACTGATGACAGTTTCAGTAGGGATGAGTAAGCAAGAAGAAATTGAATATAAGGTGGCTGTAGTCAGAGGATATTGAGTTTGAGGTCTTGGAAAATAGTCCTGGGTCTAAGGTTTCAACATACCACCTGAGAAGTTAGAGTGAATCATAAAAGAGAATCCCTAGAGTTGAAGAGGTCAAGGCACTGTGAAGTCAGAAGCAAAAAGTGTCATCAATATATCTAATATAATCAATATGTCTAGGGAGATAGATTCTAAGGACTTTGAGAGCAGGACTTGCATTGTTGCAAGTCCTATGAACTCTGACATAGAGTTGGGTACACAATGGATTCTTAGTAACTAATCACGGGGCGGCTAGGTAGTGCAGTGAATAGAGCACTGGCCCTGGAGTCAAGAGCACCTGAGTTCAAATCCGGCCTCAGACACTTAACACAAAAACTAGCCGTGTGACCTTGAGCAAGTCACTTAACCCCAACTGCTCTCCAAAAAAAAAAATAATAATAAAAAAATAAATAATAAAAAAGTAACTAATCACTATATACTCTCATCTGCATACATGATGATTCTTTTGTTTAGTTTTATTTTGTTGTTGTTTCCATTCAAAATCTGTCCAAGTCATTGGGACAAGGAAAATGGCTATGTTAACATCAATAAACTATCCCAAGTTTCCCAATATCTTTTTTTATGGTGCCTGATGTCACGTTCTAAGTATGAGTAAACCTCTCTGGCTCAGTGCAGGCCACTACAAAATACCACAGCGCGGTATAAATGGCTACTTCCATGGAAAAAATGTAGTGGCAATCATTCAAAACTAAACATCTTTCAACTTGAAAATCTACACATTTAGAAATGACTGTCATTCAGGTCAGTCTTAGTTATTGATGCACTGTCAGTGAGAAGGCTAAGGAGATGACAAGTTAAATAGTGATCCTCCCTGGGAGGAGACACTGCAGGGAAAGATGAAAGTACTGTTAGTACTTGAAATTCAGTTTCTCAATCTATCTTCTCTCCCTTTGCACACCAATAGGTCTCTCATGAAATTAAACCAGCATTTTTTTAATCACTGTTAAGTATTTTCAAAAAGAATATTATCAGGATTTTCCTAATGGAAAAATTAAGGAATTTGAAGAGACTTGAATGAGAGAACTGTATTAACTAAGAGGATGTAGCTATTATTAAAACATCCTAAAAATAAAAAAGATGGGGTGTGAAGGATAAGCCCTGTTGTGAAACTTAAATTTCAGGGTAGCAAAAAATATGTAATGTTGTCAGTGTTGATGAAGATGAGTACTATGAGTTTAAGGGAAACCTATTCTCATAAAAAGTCAAGATCAAAGAAACAGAATAATGCAGTTATATAAAGAGAAACTTGTATTATACTCTGCTTCTCGAAGGCAACAGCAGAATCAGTTAGACTGTTTTTATCTTGAAAGATGCCTCCACTATCTGAGAGACCTATTGCCAACACAGGGAATCCTCTTAAGACTAACCACATAGAAATTAATTTTCCCATAGGAACAAATCTGACTTTTCATAGCTTCTGTTACCCCAAGAGTTACATGCTTCCAACCTTCACTCCAACCATTTCATTTTTCACCACAGAATGCTACTGATTGGCTGTATGTGCTAAGCAAATCTGTTGTTATGATTTAGTCATTTCAGTAATGTCTGCGTCTTCATGACCCCATTTGGGGTTTTCCTGGCAAAGATACTCAAGTGGTTTGCCATTTCCTTTCCCAATCCATTTTACAGATGAGAAACTGAGGCAAACACGGCTAAATGACTTGCCCAGGATTACTTAGCTAGTAAGTGTCTGAGGCTGAATTTGAACTCATAAAGATGAGTTTACCTGAATTTAGGCACAATAATCTATCAAGTGCACTACCTAGCTTCCCTAAGAATCTACAAAAAAACAAAAAAAACCCTGAACCCTAATAATATGAAGGTGCTATCATCCTCTCACAACTATGTCCAAGGCCAGGAAGGGAAGACACAATGAAACTTTTATCGATTCTTTGTTATCTAGGATGTCTCTATACTCTACCGGGAAGAGAGAACAAAAGAGTATTTCATGCTAAGCTAGAACAAAGGCATCATTTCCCCAAATGTTTGTTGGGAATGTGAAGCAGTGACTGAGTTGTAAATTGATGTTCCAGACCCAGCTGCAGGAGCATTTAAGAGTTGACACTGGGGTGCCTAAAATGGGGGGAAATGATAAATGGTGTTCAAACCATTGCTCAAAGTCCACAGAGACTAGGGAAAATGGCAAAAGGGGAAGTTGATAGAGGATAAAGCCTGAATTGCAGTGACTCAGTAGATGATAACCTTGTCTATTGCCTGGTATGATGATATTGAACTTGCCCTATTACTTTGTGCCTTTTCCCCTACAAACAAAAATTCTTTGATGTTCCAAGAACGTCAGTATCTTTAAAATTATTTTTTATATTATAAACTTAGATATGAACATGAACTAGTCTAAGAAAAGAAGAACAGGAAAAAATATATGATGATAATGGTGGTGGTGGTAGTAATTGTGGAGGAGGTGGTGATAGTATTCACATAGAATTTTAAGATTTGCAAAGTGCTTTAAAAATATCTCATTTTATCCTCATTACAAACCTGGGAGTTAATTTCTATTTTTATTCTCATTTTATATATAAGGAAACTGAAGCAGAAAGAGATCAAATGACATGACCAGGGTCACCTGTCCAGGAAATGTTTTAGACAGGTATTGAATTCAGTTTCTCCTGACTCCAAGTTCAGCACGCTATGCACTGCTCTCTTATTTGCCTTTGCTATTTAGGAAAATTTCAATGAAAATTTGGACTTATGTTATGTATACATTGTTCTTTGAAGTAAGCTTAAATTTAACTAAATAATACAAATACTCTCTCTGTGTCACCTTCTGAACTTTCAGACACAGAAACAATCTCTCTCTCCTTTGACTTTGTGAGTGAAACTTTGTAATATGATTTATAGAAATTTTACTTGTATTAAATTGATTTGTGTTCATCATATGAAATAACACTACAAATCACTAATATAATAAGAGAGAAATGCAGAAAAAATTGAGGTTTACAAGTTGACAAAGATGACAAAAGATAGGAATAGTAAGTGATAGAGCATGTGTGAGAAGACAGGCACATTAATATACTATCGGTGGAATTGTAAATCAGAACAACTATATTGAAAAGGCACTTTGGATTTATGCAAATAAAGCATATTTTTTGCCCAGGAACTCCATTTTTACTTTTCTACTCCAAAGAGGTCATTGATAGGAAGAAAATTTTCATATACCAAAATATTTATAGCAGCACTTTTTGCGGTAACAAAGAACTGGAAACAAAGCATATGCCCATTGATTAAAGAGTAGTTCAAAACCTCTGATATATAAATGCAATGGAATATTACTGTGTTGTAAGAAATGAATGTGATTAATATAGAGAAGCATGGAAAAGTTCACATGAACTGATGCCAAGTGAAGTAAACAGAACCACGAAAATAATATACACAGTGCTTATAATGTTGTGAAAGGAAAGAACCCTAAAACAATCAAAAGTGAATATTATAAAATTACAAAAGCAAGCAAGCATAGCCCAAAAGAAGAGTTATGGTACCCCTATGTCATTCCTTTATACAGGTGGGAAGCCTTTAAGCATGGTATATTCTACAAATTTTCAGGGTTTTAATAATATAGATTGGCTCAGCTTATTTTTCCTCTTTTTCTTTTTCTCTTCTTTCAAAATACTATTTGTTATAAGAGATGGCTCTCTGTGAAGGGAGAGGGAAAGGGATGCTGGGGAAAATTTTTATGATAAGAAGATATTGATAAAAATGGATTTTTAAAAGTGATTTCCATTCTTGTGTTCCCTCCTAGGTTACATGTTCCTTGAGATTAGAAACCATGTCTTATTTTATTTTTATTAACCAACAAATCAAGCAGTATGTATTGAATATATGCTATGTCCTAGACTCTAAACAAAGTACTGTGGATTCAAAGAGAACAATAAAGTAAATCCTATTTTTAAGGAGGTTACATTCTACCAAGAGAAACAAAAGAACAAATCCAGATATGTTAACCTATATCAAGCAATTTCTGGAAAAGGCTATTAGCAGCTGTGGAAGGGATCAGAAAGCTTCAGGTAGGAGTGAGGATGCTGGCCACATTTAAAAGAAAATCTAGCATTCAAAGGTACATATATTACAGAGGAGGAAGTACATTCTGGGTATGTGGAAGAGTCTATGCTTTTGTATACAGAGATGGTCAATGGAAAGGTACATGTGATGAAAAGTGAGTGGGACAGTCTTTACTACATACTAGAGTATTTGCAGAAAGACATATGTGAGAAGTCTGAAAAAGTAGTTAAAGGATCAGGTAATGAAGGGTTGTAAATACCAAATGTAATAAAATTATATTTGATTCTAATTCCGATAGGTAGCCATAGAAGCTTCTGAGTAAAAGAGTGACACAGAAGAAGTGGAGGACACGAAAGGAGAATGATTTGATTCAAGGAGACCAATTAGCATATTGCAAGAAATCAGTTGACAGATAATAATGGTTTAAAATGTGGTGGTCACTATGTGTACAGAAAATAAGAAGCACATAAAAGAAGTGTTCTAGAGAAAGAAATGACAAGTTTTGGCAAATATTCATATGATGTAGGTTTAATGAGATTGAGGACTCAAAGATGTCATGGAATTTAAGAACCCTGAAGACTTTAAGGATAGTGGTGTTCTCAACAGGAACAAGGAAGTTCAGAAGTGGGGAGAGTTTTAAGGGGAAAATACCCAGTTCTCTTTTAGATATGTGGGATATCTAGTTTGAAAGGTCTAAAAGGAACTTTATGAAGTGGGCCTGGAGTTTAGGGAGAGATTAGGGATAGATATGTAGATGCTGGAGTCATCTGCATTTAAACACTAATCAAATCTGTAAGTGTTAATGAAATCACTAAGAAGACACAAGGATAAGAAGAAATGGACCTAGGACCTATCCCTGGAGTATATCTACAGTGAAAGGTAAAGATACTAATGATGATACATCAAAGCAGAATGGAGAACATTTAGAAAGGATAACTAATCTATAAATAAGCATTTATTAAGCATCAACTCTGTAGTAAGCACTGGAGATGAGAGTGTCATGAAAACCCAGAGGGGAGAATAACCAGTAGAAGGAGGTTGCTGCAAAGAGGTGAAGAAGAATGAGGACTGATAAAAATGCTATTGAATTCAGCAAATAAGAAATCAATGCTACCTTTAGAGAGAACAATTTTTGTTGAGTGTGAAAACTATACTTCAGTGGGTTGAGAAGCAAGAGAGAAAATTGAGACAATTAGTGTAGACAGTTTTCTTTAGAGGTCCTGCAGTGAAAAAGAGGGGAGATATAAGATGATAACTCTAGGGGTTGCTAGGGCTAATAACTTTCTTAGAGTGCACAGCCTAGTATGTCCTAAATAAATGTTTGTTAAATGAATAAACAAATGAATTTGATGACCATTTTCTTCCAACAATTTAGCTATATGTAGAGGGTTCTCTACTGGCCCAAGCCTCATACTTTCCATAAGGGTCAGTTTTTCTATATCAGTTACACAACTATTTAACCATGGTCTTAAAGATGCATAAGTAGCTCCCATGATTTTCCATGTACCAAGCAAAAGACAAGTAATATGCGATTAATTTTGCTATTTATCATCTCTTTTAGCCCTGTGACAACTAGCTATATCATAAATACACCGAATCACCAGCAAGCATAAATAATAGAAAGGATGTCTTGAGGACAATAAAAGTGATTGATGCACCAAGGAGCTGTTAACCCTGCTTAGCCTTGCTCCACAACAAGCTTTCTGGCCTTCTTTTGTGCTTGAGCCATGTAGATTGGTATCTCTTTTGAGGAAGTAGTGAAAAAGGGGAGGGAAAATCACTCATATTCTTCTGTTTACAAAGGAAGAGGGAGATACATTTAAGAGCTTCAGTTTTGTTCACACCAAGAGACTGTTCTTATTATAGGTGTGAAAATACGAGGTGCCATGTTTGGAATGCTAAAATCACCTTGCCTATGCCGATGGGACTGGGGAGAGGGCCAGCTTACATTTATTTCTGTTTCTGTATTTAAAGATAAATCCTATATTGAAACATCTTCTGGGTACACCCATATGTTTCCACATCTTATAACAGATGAAGGGGGGAGAAAAAAGAGAATTGTAAAGTCAGCCAATGCTATAATATTTGCGGGCAAAGAGACTAACCCTAGAACAGAAGCTGTTTTCTGGTCTCTTAATTATATTTTAGAATGAAGATGGCCTAGACTTAGTTTAGAACTTTCTTTATCTTCACCCCTAAATGTCCCCACTGTGTTTATAGTCATACTACTTGAGTCCTATTTTCTGGCACTGACATTTAGGATTTCATTTAAAGTAGAAAATAATTATAAATACTTGCTATGAGACTAAGATAAAATTTTTTTATCAGAATGTGACTAAACACTATACTGTGCTACATATATGAACTATTTTTTGTCTTTCCCTGAGATCAACACAGAGATACATAGAACAGTCTCATCTATAATTCTAGCATTTGATTATCTGAATGGTAAGCCAGTAGAGAACAAATTATAACCTGTCTGACAAAGTAGGAACTTGTGGGGAATTGATTTTTAACCTCTTATACAAAGATTTATTGGCCTTGCTAAATTTGGAAAGACTTAATATCAAAAGAATGTTTTCAAGGTAATGAAATTTACTTATTGTCATAATTCATGAAACCATTAATTCGTGGAGATTTTGTAATTGATGTCCATGAAGGGCATACCCATAGTGATTAAGTTGTGGATCTTTTAAAGTCTTGGAAAAGTTGACATGGAATAGGTGGGATCTTAAGGACGTCTTTCATAGAACTGCAAGGACTATGAATCCATATACGAATCCATAGCAAATTCAGCAAAACTTTACTCTGATCAGAGTAGACAGAGCCAGGAAATACTCTTTCTTCCTGAGGTTAATGTCACATAACCAGGGTGCATTTACATAGAAAAAGAATTGAATAGGGGATGCAGGAAAGGCACCATCATAAAGTACATGAATTGTTTTAGGTCATCTCAAAGTTAACAGATCCATCTTTTTGTATTCTTTTTTTTTGTTTTTGCTTTTTGGAGGGGGGAAGGGAGGGCAATTGGGGTTAAGTGACTTCCCCAAGGTCCATGGATAGTAAGTGTTAAATGTCTGAGGGTAGATTTGAACTCAAGTCCTTCTGACTCCAGGGTTGGTGCTCTATTCACTGCACCACCTAGTTGTCCCAACAGGTCAATCTTAGCTTTGACCTGATCTAAGAACATTTCACAAGTTGAGCTCTCTGACTCTTGATGTACAGCATCCCAAAAGGGGGATCAAACTTGTAAGCAAAGATGTTCCATCAATAAATTTACATAAACTAGAAAGCATAATGACCTGGAGGAAAACTGCTAGACATGAAGTCAGGACACTTAGGTTTGAACCCAGACTATGCTATATCCTTCACTAAGTGATGTAGGTGACTCATTTTGTCTAAGTCTCAATTTCCTCATATATAAAGGGGGTATTATAATATTTGTGGAGGCATAGTTTTGTATAGTAGGTAGAGGGTTGGACTTGGAGTTCATCCTATCTATATGTACTAGCTATGTGAGTGGAGGAAATCACTTACCTTCTTAATACCCAGGAAACTTTCTAAGACTTTGGGTTATAAACACTTCATTTTTAGAGAATGTTTCCACACCAGGTAACCCCTAAAAATGAAAGAAAATAGTAGGATCAGAACGATAACAGAAATAATCATGATTAAGATAATGTCTACCCTACCTACATTATAGGGTTGCTGTGAAGAAAGCACTTTTTAATCCTTAGAGCATTGAACATATGTGAAGTGTCACTAATATTGTACAAAAATGAGTTATTATAATTGCTGGAGATTTTATTTTATTTTCATCACTTTTCATTGGGTTCAGAAAGCCATCGGCCAAGGAGCAGAAAATACTATCCTGTTATGATTCCCTTTATAATCACTGTTCTACTGGCATTGAACAGATAGATAAAATGACTGAATTTGGGAATTGGATACAAGTTATTCGAATATAAGTCATCCTCTGATGGCTTCTTGAAGCATCTTTGTTAGAACTCCAACAGAGGACATTCTATGGACCTTATCCTGTGCCTATATGATCTTGACTCCCAAAGCCATATCTCTTTACTTTGAAGGCTTTTCATTCCAGGAACCTTTGTGATTATCCTTATTTGGAATGATCAAACATATTTTAAAATATTCTTAGATTTTTAGGAATAAGTTATTATTCATCATTATTAAGTCATTAGTATAATAAAGTTATTTTTGCATTACCATTATCATTATTATAAAAATAGATGCCATGCAAAGATCACAGGAGATGGACAGAAGAATCAGTAATTGTTGCTTAGTTGAAGGGTTTCTCTGGGGTCACAGATTTTGTTATGATAATTGTACCATTTGTCTTGCCCAGAGAACTAAGGTTCTTTGCCAGAAAAGTGACTGGAGAATCTTGTCTTGTTTTCCAGAAAAGTTAAAGGTTATTCTTTCCCACTCCAAGGTCTGCATCATTGCAAGTCATTGTCATAGTGGTTAGAAATATATCAAAGCAGTCTAGAACAAGTTATCTCTCATCTATACACCTATCTGCTGTATATCTCCTGATTTAAAAAAAAAAAGAAAAATTACTTCTAAATTTTCTATGGAAACAGAATAATCTTCTTGAAATAAAAAGGGGTGCCAGAAAAGTGTAAACCTTGGAACAATTGGATAGGGTTTTCAATTCCTGCACATAGCCTTAGTCTTAATTTGTCATACAGAATTAATATTTTTATCTTTTTTTGGTCAGATTCCTTGTTTCAACAGGTGAATGTTAAAACTACAACAGTTGGGATTCTCATTTCATTTACAATTAAGGCACATGACTAATACATACACATGCAAATAAGCAGTACTTGTCTTTAATTTGCATGTATATGTATATATGTACATTAGTATGTATGTGTGTATGTGCATGCTTGTGTTACATGTTTCAGTAATAAAGTTTACCTAAGGGCTACATAATTCAGATTTGAAATAGGATAAAAAATGGTTTTTGAATCTAGGTCACTACCTTATACTGCCTTGAAATGAGTCTTTTCAGACAGGCTCTAGTTTTTCCTCTGCATCCCAGGAAGAGTGCAATTTGGCTTTGACTTGGAGAATAGAAAACTCATTGATCTCATCAGTACCATTGGTCTGTGTCATGTATTATATATGTGTGTGTGTGTATATATATATGCATACACATATACACACATATGTGTGTTTATGTATGTATATATGTGTGCATGTATATGTTTGTGTATATGTATCTATATGTGTATAATGTGCATGTATATGTATATACACACACGGTTTCGTTATAGCACTTTAAGATCTACAAAGGGATTTTCATATTATCTCATCTGATCCTTGCAAGAACTCTTAGAGATGGGTGCTATAATTATCCCTATTCCACAATTAGGGAAACTGAGACTGAAAAAAGTGAAATAACTTGCCCTGAGTCACATAGCTAGTTAATGTCTGAGATAAAAATCAAACTTTGGTTTTCTTAACTCCAAGTCTAACACACTATCTACTGTAAGAATGGAAGCTTTTCATGGTGTAGTGATTACAAAATAGTATCTCTTCTGTAGGACCCACAGTCCTCTTTGAGAGATAAGTGGACAGAGTAGGATGAATTTTAAAAGTGATCACAGATACTTTTTTTTAAAGGATCAAACAATGTTGTGTTAGAAGGATGAATGACTGGAGTTTAATAGCAAAAAGAACATCTACAACAACAATCTCTGAGCAAAGGACTGATGAATCATAGATGGAGACCCTTCTGCTGTCAATGCTCCAATTCTTAAGGAACATTAAGTTATTTGCCTTGATATTACTTACCCCAGTTTTTGTCTCTGCAAGATTTATACAATTCCCTCAATTGCAAATATAGCAGGGAAAGGTTCGACCTCTGGGAAAGAACATCTGTCCTTCACCTTCATGTATATCTTGAAATAGCTATACATCTCTAACACACTGGGCTAGATTTCTGAAATCCTTTAAACTTTGGGTATGTCAGTACTTGTGTGTGTGTATGTGTATGTGTGTGTGTGTGTGTGTGCATGCGTGTGTGTTTTGGAGGTGGGACGAATGTAATGCCTTTGTCCTACTGAGAAATAACTGCATTGTGCTCAACACAGGAACAACTCATGATCACAGGTATCCAATATATATGGTTCTTGCCAACTTCTCAGTCCTCCCAAAAAGAATATCTGGAGATAGTCTCTTTTTAATTTAGGAAACACAAAAGTACAGATTACTAGGCTAGCTATGTAATGCAACAAATGTCTGGGACTTAAATCTCCCAAGAGTATGCCACGTTATGATTAAAGGGATTTCAAAATAGTTCATACTCAGAGCTGGTAGGCTACAGCAGCCACCCACTGTGCTCTCTTGTCCTTGAATTTCACCTCTTGTATCTTTAGTCTATGAAGGGAAATTCAGGATTTGCTGTTGAGAGTGCTCTATCTGGACATTGGTCAAATGGCTTTAAGCACAGCTAATTAATTGGCTTAAGAATGAATCTGAGAGCTTGCATTAAATTCTTTACCAAAAGGACTTGTAGTCACAATAGAAAAGGGAAAATGTTAACAAAGGGGGAAGAGCCACTGACCTATTTGTAACAAAAGATAACTCCCAATTTGAGGCAAATAAAGTCTTATGGTAGACATGAAACCAGTCAAAATGCAGACTCCTCACTAAACATTTAAAATTATGACTCTGGGAACTGGGGATTTCATTATTTTTATGCATATGAGTTGAAATCAAAATGTCAAATCCATATAAGTTTCCATATTCTCCATATTCCATGAAATTTAAGTAAGATCCACCATAATTTTAGGAGGGTTATCCGGTCCTCTGTAATGCAAAGATCATGAATAGAAAATAATTGACATTCTGCCAATGGACCAATTAGAATTTGCTTTAGGGAGTATGCTTTCCTTGATGGAACTTTCCATTCCCTAGAGCTCAGACACTCTTCTAGATGAGATTTAAAGATAGAGATTCAATGATTTCTTTAAAAAGTTAAGATCAAGACAAGTTACCACAACTTTCTAAAACCAGTCAGTGGGATAGGCACACTGGGGAAAGAAGAGGAACTTTAAAACACTTAGCTATGAGTTTAGGCTGAGAAAAGAAATGATGCTTCAATTGAGGGAATTTTTTGTAAGAACACCTTAATAACCAAGGACTTATAATGAAATTGCTCTCTCAACCATAACTATAGCAGAGCTAGTGAGATGGCATAATACATCCTTTATTTGGAAGGGTCCACCTATAATTATCTGGAGCAACAAGAACATTTACTATGATAATTAAAGCCAATTACCTTTACTTCAGGATCAAAAATAAACATTATCTACTGTGCTTACACATTCTCATTTCCATAAATCTGACAAACTCCAATATCATGATAGTAATTACTGTACCAAGTGTTACCCAACATATGCTTGGGGAAGGGAAATTAAATCATGTGATATCAGTATGTAAGGTGACTGTCTTCTTCAATAGCCCTAGAGGGTATGCATAATACAGTGTGGTGATATTTCCTCTATCAAAGCTGGCTGTATGTATGTGGGTTGTAGTGTGGTTGTGGCAGTGGGGGAACTAGATGCTTTCTCTTATCAATGATTTTGCCATTTTTAAGAGGAATACAGAGATCATAAAGGAGGGAAATGAGGCCATTAAGAATACTATTAATATTATTTGACTGAATAAAATAAGGTCTGTGGTTCATCTCAAGTACTTTTCAGACCTTGCCATAATTTATGTATTTTCCCAATATTATAGTATTCCAAAGGCCTGCTTCATTTGGGTCAAATGTGGGACACAGATAAAATGTGCCCCATCTGCCTCAAGTTTATTTTCTGTGTCAGTTCTCCCATTCTGGAAGGAAATGTTAGTCTATGTATCTTGTGTTTGCCTTGCTCAACATCTCTAATTTATAAAACCACTACCTTGGGGTGGGCTACATAGAAAGGTTTCCAGAAATAAAAATAAAACAAAATATGTAGAAAATTCAAATCTAACATATAGCATTTGTGTAAAACCAGCTGTGTAATGGCCAACTTCCTCAAGAGCAAAGACATTATCTAGATTTTTTAAAGATTCTAATGGATTGTGAAAGGTGACCACCTATTGACTCTATAGAAAACATTTATTCCTGTTCATGGATTGCTATTGGGGTAAGGTTAAGTAGACATGGTTTAACTTTTCAGCACCAGAGTCTGAAAACACCACAGTTCTTAGCTCCTTCTCTAACTTGGCTCCTTGAATATAGGCATTCATATCAAATATCAAGTGTTGCACATTTGTAAAGCTTTTTGAGGAACATGGAACACACTGATTTGGATTAGTCTCAAAAGAACTATTTCCATAAACACTTAATAAAGTCCATAGTACTTAATCTACAGCAGTCAGTGCTTTGGACATAAAGTCTTGTTGGCTAATGGCTATCTGCACATACAGGACAGGTGTATTGTGATGATTTAGGTAGCTAGACTAATATCCTCTTCCTCATTCACTATTCAAGAAGCACATTTCCTGAAGACATATGGCTGAAGAAATGTTTTTTTATCATAGATTCACAGTGATATGAGGCAAGACACAGAGTGCTGGATTCAGGAAGACTGAATTAAAATCTCATCTCAGATACTTACTAGTCATATGACCATGGACAAGTCATTTAACTGTTATTACTTAGTCCAAGTCAAGCCTTCAAATATTGGTTGTCTTCCAAAGCTCTATCCTGGGCCCTTTTGGTCTTCTCCCTCTATACTATTTCATTTCATGATCTCATCATCTCCAGTGGATTTAATTACCCTTTCTATGTTGATTTTCAGACCTATTTATCCAGCTCTTACCTCTCTCCTAACTTCCAGATTTATACTTTCACTTGACTCTCAGACTCATTCTGGATGTCCCCCAAACTTCTTAATCTCAACATGTCCCAAATAGAATTCACTATTGTTCCCCAAAAGTGTTCTTCCCCTTCAGAAATTCCCTATTGAATTCACATATACCACTATCTTCCCAATCATCTAGCCTGGAGAACTAATTGTTTTCCTCAAATTTTCATTTTCTCATGCCATTATTCCATATCAAATCTTTTGCCAAATTTATAAGATTTGCCTTTGTATTTTCTCTTGTATACACTCCCTTCTCTCCTTTCAGCCACTGCCACTAATTATAATGATAACTATGATAATGATAAAAACAATAAAGCTAATAATAATATTAATAATAATAAAAGTTTATATAGAGCTTACTATCTGCCAGGCTCTGTGGTAAGCACTGTACAACTATTAACTCATTTGGGCCTCACAAACTTGGGAGGTAGGTGAACTTATGATCCTTGTTTCACAAATGAGGAAACTGAGGCAAACGGGCTAAGTCACTTGCCCATTGTCACCTCGAGACCATATTTGAACTTAAAACTTTCTGAAAACAGACCTGGTACTCTATCTACTGCACTATCCAGTTGCCTCATAAGCCTTTACAACTTCATATTTGGACTACTCCAAAAGCCTATTAGCTGGTCTCCCTACCTCGTCTCTTCTTACTCTGTTTCATCCATCAATCATCTAGTAAACCATTTTTCCTACCATTCTGATTATGTCACCTTCCTATTCAGTAAACTCCAGTGGCTCCCTCTTATCACCAGGATGAAATATAAATCCTCTATTTGTCTTTCAAGACTCTTTATAATCTGGCTCTTTCCTGCCTTTCCAGCATTTTTTATAACATACTCACTTCCATTTGTTCTTTGATCCATTGACATTGGTCTTCCTTGCACAAGACACTCCATCTCCTCACTATAAAATTTTATTGGCTATCCCTGATGCTTGGAATGCCATCCTTCTTCATCTCCACCTATTGATTTTTATGGATTCCTTCAAGTTCCAGTTAAAGTCCCATCCTCTCCAAGAGGTCTCATCCAGTAAACCTTTATGCTAGTGTCTTCTAAATGTTGAATATATCCAAATTATCATTTATATACCCTGTATATTATCTGTGTTTATATGTATACACACATATATTATTGTGTATATATTATCTTTGGCCTTTCTTTGTATCACCAGCACTTAGCGCACTCTCAGGAAAATGATAGGCACTTAATATATACTCACTGATTGATAAAATGTGATGATTCTTTAGACAATAATGATTGTATTCTAATGGCAACACCCCAACCTTCATTTCAGAACCTACATTTCCTCTGACTTATTAAGAACAATTCTAGCTATCATCTGCTATATCAAGAAGAAGATTGAACTAGGAATCAGACCTGAGTGATTCCACTTCTAGATTTTTTAAAATTTATTTTATTTTTATTTTTTTAAATCTTTTTTCTCCCCTTTTTGCCCCTAACCCCCATCCCAGAACGTTGATCCCACTGTAATACCCCTCCCACAATCTGTTCCCTTTTATGCCCTCCTCCAACATCCCTCTAGCTTTCTAGCAGGGCAGGGAGGAGCTCCCCGCCCCTGTCCCTGTATGTATTATTTCCCAGTTACATTTGATTGTATAGCTCTAAATACTAGATTCTTGCAATTCCTCCCCTGTCACCCACTC